>VZRV01008263.1:259135-675446 GCA_013398115.1 Falcunculus frontatus
TTTTTTTTTTTTTTTTTTTACTGAGCCTTGCATGCAGTGAGGCAGAAGCTTTGTGGTTTGTCAAAGCATAAAAAAACCACTCATATATTGCTATTTTTGAGGACAAAAGTCTCACACACCCAAAACCCACACAAACTGTGGGACATAGATCTTGCTGGCTCTCAATAGCTTCTCCTTCTGGTCCCGCTGCCTCTCTGCCGGAGTGCCAATCCACTGAGTTAATGAAGGCTAACGGTATAATTAATCAGACACACCCACAGCACAGCGCTTCATGAGACCTGAGTGAATGGGACAGTTGCTGTGAGGGAGAAAGGGGGAAAAAGCCCACAATGATGACAAGAAGGAAAACAAGATCTGTGGCAAAAAGAAGCAGTCAAAGCAAAAAGGGAGGCATCAGCAAAGAGATGGGCTGGGAGCGTTTATGAGCAAGGCAGAAAGCAGTCTCACCCAGCTGTCCTGTTGTAAAGCATCTCCAGACGTTTGTTTTTCTCTTTCTACCTTTGGCCTCTACTTTCTTCAAATTACGCTTGGGGGCTTTTCCTCATTTCATTTTCTCTTGGATCCATTCCTTTTTTTGTTCCTTCTCTTATCAATGATTGTGGTGTTTGGTATTTTTCCAAGTAGTACGTGGTATTCTGGGCCTTTTAGGTCTTATGGACAGTGCAAGAAGGCTTTGGTAACCAATGCTAGTTATACTTTGTGGGGAGTGGAGTGTAGCTAGTTTAGTTTGGAGCTGATAAAAAGGCTAACTTTTGCTTCCTGATCCATGTATGGTGGAAATGCTGAACTTTGTTCTTGCTCTGAATCCTTTCCCCCCGATATTCTTACTACTTGTGCTTGAAGTCCTTCTGTTGTCTTTTGTATCCTTTGTGCATCTTGATTCTCTTTTTGAGGATGGTGATAATGGAAAATTTCTTCTCAGTACAGCACAGAGGCCTGTGGTGTGATCCAAGTGGCCTTTTGAGATGTGATGTAGTGCACTATTTGTTAGAGCCATGGAAATAGTGGCAAGCTCTAGAGGTGGAACTAGAACGGGAAGATCTGAGGTAATTAGTATTGTAAATAAAAATTTGCAAGGCTTTCTTGTTTTTCCTCTTCTCTCTACAAGGTAGTTTTGTATCTTGAATTAAAACCATAGGAGTTGTGTTACTCGTGGCACATCAATATCCATGGCAATTAGGTGATCCAGTAGGTGAATACTTTTTGCACTCAAGATGCACTTAGGTATTTTAGGTCAGAAACAGGGAGGCGGGGAAGATGCAAGAAGAGTTTGTCTCTGGTGGCCAGAATAGGGGTTGAAAGGTACTATCTGTATTTCTGGTTTTGCTCGTAACTGTCCATATGAATTTGAGCATAGAGCTTCATTTAATCTCAGCTGGGGATAAGGAGAGAGAATCTCTGTTGCAGGTTAGCCTTACACACAGGGCTATTCTGGGAATTCCCTGTAATGCTGTATCAAGGAACAACTTTCGCTGTTCTCTCAACCCCAGGGTGAGAGCAAGTGAGACACTGGAAGGTGTAGTGCATTGTGATCTGGAGAACTTGGGCACTGACACAAGGTGTACATGTTTTTGCTTTTTATTAAGGGGTATCTAGAATCTTGGGTATGTGCACCCCTGTGTTTGGAGATACATCCTGGAATTCCTGTGAAAGCATATAAAATTACTTGGGAGCTTTGTGATAAACATCAGCAAATAAGACTTTGAACTATATCCACAAAAGAAAATCACATGACCTGGTGCCATCTAACTGCTTCTCAGGTGCTCAAATCCTCAACAGATCTTCAAAGTCCTTTCATTTTTATTTTTCCCCACTACTGTCTTATGCTGGAGGTCGCTAGGCTGCTGTTTTCTATTTCCTAAAATGCCTAAAACTCTGTGCAGGGTTGCTTCTCTTGACAGTGCTGCTCAGTGCCAGTGTGTAGCTTGTGTCTGTTGAGATCCATAATCTTGGCACTAACTGTTCTCAGGAGTACAGTACCAGCCTGTTCATGGAAATGATGGGAGCCACCCTTTTTGTCTGGCCTCCCTCCTGCCTGGGTGAGCCCCTGGTTATGTGGCATTCTCAGGCTGCTGTAGCCAGCAGGTAATTTTGCAGTGGAAAGTATAACTCTTTCTGCCTGTTTCTGAAGACTCTCTTCTCTGCTTGAAGTAATTAAATAGTCATGATGTTTGAGAGCAAAGTAGGAACAAGCAAGCATACAAGCATAAACATGGATATGCGGTTTAGGGTTTAGTATACTCACTGGGCAGGACTTAGGAATCTGTTTTTTATCTCACGGGGAGGAATCTGTTACTGTCTGAATGCAGCAGATTCACTCTTTCACACGCAACTCTGTACATCGATGAAGGGGTTAGTGCCTAACTCAGAGCTGCAGTTTCTAGTAGATGGCAGAGAGGTGAAGAGTAAGGGTTTGACACATAGAGTTGTCCGGATCTGTCGCTCCCACTTGGGGATAACATTGATTGTTTGGCAGGATGGTTGAAAGAGAGACGGGTTACACATAGTGAATGTAACTGTATATCTGGTTTATCAAAGATTGCTCAGTGATCCTGTTTCAGGAATTCCCAGGGAGAGTAGGAACTTGAGGTCTTTATATGGAAAGATGTATGCTGCTCTTAAATATTTACTGCATGACACCTATGCTGAGAAGGAGGATTCAATTCTTCCTTTCTTTGCAAGGTATTATTTCTAATTTTTTTTATTTTTTGGTTCTGATTTGCTTTTTTCTTTTTAAAGGTAGCTTCAGTTGTGTCAGTAATTAGCTAAAAATTTTGCAGTAATAACAGAATAAGAGGGTTAAGGTGAAGGAGGTAGTTTGCTGATCTCCCCAGCACATCTGCAGCACTATTAATTTAATTAGAGCTGCACTGTATAAATATTTAACTCATTTTAATTTCTTTTGAAGTTCTTTTGGTTTCCAAATAGTTTCCAGCTCCAGATTATCCTTTTTATTCTTCTATATATTTGAGATAGAGGGGAAGTAAAAAAACCCAAACAAACCTTGTCTCTGAAATATAATCAAATGGAAGACTTAGGGATTTTTGCCTTTGTGCCTCCTCTCATCCTAAATGAATTTCTCTCATGCCCTCTCTTATGATATGAAATGAGGACTGTCTCTGTGGTTCCAGGGATGCCTTTTCCCACTCTGCTGTTTTCGAATCCTGATGCTGGTGAGAACCAGCTTGGTGCAGGACTGCACGGGAGATGAGTAAAGTGCTGCTTGGGGCTGCTTAGAGAAGCAGAAGTATCTTTGCCTGTGGATGGCACACAGAAGTATGATGGGAAGGTCTTCAGACACAGGCCAGAGGCATGAGGCACAGGAATAAAGATGGACGTGCTAATGAGGAGGTGTGGGCAAAATATAGGCCAGATACCAGAGAAATTATTGGGAGCTGCTGTATGACAAATCTTCAGTTGAAGAGAGATTTCTGACTAGAACAATGCTGTGGGTGGTCAGAGCAAGAGAAGGGGCTGTTTCTGTCCTGGTGCCTTTTTTTTTTTTTTGCTGATCACTTGTTGAACCATTGCCTCAGTTTCCCCATAACATGGTGACAGCAGCTCATGGTGCCTGCTCTTGGAACTGGAGTGTTTGAATTCAGTGGTGTGTAGACACAGAAGATAACTAATTTTTGAGCCGTGCCCTTGATGCTGGGTTGTCTCCTTGAGGCTATCCTGTACCTGGTTGGGTTGAGCTGGTTCCCAAAGGATTGTTGTGGATATCAGTGGGTTCCCTAGTCCAAGACTTGCCAGCAGCCTGCAGCATTGAGGTCCCCTGGTCCTTCTGTCCCTGTATGTTACCAGGCTCTGTAGTTCACTCAGCAGGCCCCTGTCACTTTGCCTGCTCTGGGGTTGACACGGGATCACCTGGACAAAGGCCATGGGCTCCAGCATCCTGATCTGCAGGGACAGTATAGAAACAAAGTCATGGACATGGGATTTGTCATGATTTGGGGGTCATCCAGCATAACTGGGGAACTATCCTGGGCTTCTCCATCCTTAATGTAATCCAGGTTCACTGTGGTACATTAATGTGATTTCTGTGTAAAGGGAAACTTGCTTGGCTTTTATTTCTTCTTTAGCATAGCTATGTTTTCAGCTATGAAGGCAAGACAAAGCTAGAGGTTTTGGGGTGAAGTTGCCACAGAAACTGCCAGTTTTAGGATGTTGGAAAGCTTGGAGATACTCCAGTGGCAGCCATCCTCGCTGATGACCAAGGAGCACTTTAGTGCCTAGAGGACAGTGGCCGTGGAGGGGATGTAGCCCGCCAGGCTTGTCTGGAGAGCTGTTGTTGCTGCTGATAGGATCTGTGGGAGGGATGTGGATATGGCATTTCATTGTCAGAAACAAGCACAATACTACATCGCATATTATTTCTGTTTATCCAGTCCAGAAGATGATCCAACCCATTCTTGGGATATTCTGATGCTCCTTTTTATTAACAGAATCTCCTACCTGAATGCCAGTAAATTACTTTAGCATATTCCTGCCCTGTGCCTAGTCAGATTGTTATGAGTATTTAAAGTGAGTTGTGGTCTAAAACTGAGTTCTGAGCAATGTTTTTGCAGATTCCTTCCTACCCAAGAGCTCTCCTGCAAGCCAGTCTGTTGTCATCACTGTTTTAACAAGGTTCTTACTTAGCATTGGTTCTTCTGCAAATTTCTGTCCTTTTTGATTTAAGTAGGAATGACTATGATTATAAGAGAATACATGTATTTGAATATCTTTTTAACAGCTATACTCTTTGCTTTCTCAGGGTTTGGCATTGCCTTTAGTTCATTTCAGGACAAATACAGAGTGGCTGAAATTTGCACAGTGGCTGTAGCTCAGAAGGGTCTTTAGGGATGCACATGGGAATTGTATATGCCTGTAACTGTGCCTTTGCTTGTTTGGTGAGGAAAAAGAGAAGGGAAAGTGGCAGAATTAGTGTTTGAGGGCATGTCTACATCACTGCTTGTGTAAATTGGTGAGTTGGAGTTTGTCATACTATGTGGAAGTGAAGTTTCGTGCAAATGTGAGAGTAAACCTGTCAATATAGGATTTAGTGATTTTCTGATAAGTTCATGTGAATGTGCAGCTTTTTGTGGAAAAATGTATTTGTCAGCACACGCAGATACATATGCTCATGGCAGGAGACCTAGAGGGATGTTATTTCCTGCATTTGTGGGTTATGCATAAGTTTATATTCCTACATAGACAGGAAAGAACTTCTTTTGGTTTACTTTTGCATGTTAATTTTTGTGACCAGCCGGTACAGCCATGAAAACAGTGGTTGGCCAGACTGAGTATTTATACAGCTTAACGAGAACAGCTCAAACAAGACCACCCACCTTAAAATGCTCTCCAGCTCTCTGCTTCCTATCTCCAATAAATAGCAAAGATTTCTGTTGCTTTGAGGCTAAGGGAAGGAGGAAGTGCTGCCTGCCTAGTTAACGGGAGCATTGCATTTCCTTCAACATGACAAATGGCACAGTGTCCCACACTGAGCTGATTGGAATGGAAGATGCTCCCAATTGCTTGCTGCAATACTTTCCTGCAATACTGAATTCATTGCCTGTTTTCAGCCACAGGCTCTTACAGACCTCGTGTTGTAATGTTCCTGTCGCAGTTTACTATAAAAGTCAGGATCAGTGTTTGTCATTTCACTGGCCCAGGTCAAGAAAAGGAGAGTTGCAGGGCTCACATTTGTGCTTCCTGCTTAAGCTGAGGAATTGCATCAGGCTTTCCTCAAAGAGGAGAGAAGTTGATGGCAGCTGCCCATCATAAGATGAATGTGAGTGGCCATGATGACTCAGAACATTTTTCTGTTCTCCAACAGCATCCAAAAGTTGATGTCTGTGGGAGAGTATAAAAACAAGGCACACTATATTACACGTTCTGTGATAATACCTGTCCAGCATTCTCTCAGCCTCCACCCGAGTGCTGGAGGGAAAAGGTCCTGTAATGACCTCCTTCTTCAGCACAGCAGAATGTCAGGGATGTAATGTCAGGAGAACCTATTTTCTTTTGTGCTTGCTCTTCTAAAAGCCTCTGGCAATTTGCTGAGGAAAGGAAAGAACACCTTTTCATACAGCCTTTGGTGGTGTTGCTGTCTGAGAGATTCTTCACAAGGGGCAAAAATGGAAAACAAACATGAATACTATTCTGTATACCATTAAAGTTTTAGTTCCTCTAGCATGTGATGGAACTGTGTCAGGAACAGGAGACACCCATGAACAGAGGCTGTTTTGTAGAAGTCAGATATGAAAGCTGAAGCACTGGTCTCAGGAGTGAACCTGGATCTCTAGGGAGCAGCTTGAGGACTTCCTTCAATCTGTGTTTTATGTGTGGGAATTAACTGACATTTGTAGACCTGATTAGTGCATGGGGGATGTGCTCATGGCAGTGATGGAAGCTTGGAGGCAGATGACTTTAGGTGGTGAACAAGGGAGGGTTCATCTCAGAATACTGGTACTGGGTACTCTGGGGCAAGAGTATCTAGGAAGGTTGATGAGCTAAAGAAGGGCTGTTTGTTTCTGCCTTGTGCACTCAGTCACCCTTGGTTATCTATCTTACAGCTTTGAAAATACAGAGACTGCTCAAACTGATTTATAGCTCTACGTCAAGTGATAATATCGTGAGGCCTATGAGAAGTCTGAACCAGTCTTCATGACCTGCTACATGATTTGGTTCTTGCAAAAGCTGCTGGGACTTGTTACTGTAACTAATACATTGATGGGTTTGACACCACAGTCTCTTCTGTCAGTCTTGTGCATGTTTGAATTATGGAAGCAGCTTGAGGTATTTCTTGTAAGAAATCGAATGGCACCATAAGTAACCAAACAGAAGGCAGTACAGGATAAATCGCTTTCAGTAGGACTTTTATTCAAACGGTGAAGAGCTACCCATTGTGAATAGGGGAAGACTGTAGGTCAGATCAGTGGGAGCTGAATGCTGTCTTACTGCTGAGGGGATAAGTTGATGTGAATAACAGACGATTCAAAACTATTATAGGATTTTCTTTTTTGGAAATGCATTCTGCTACATTTTCACTCTCCCTTGCTTTATGAGAAAGTGAGAAAGAGCCTAGAAGAACTTCAGGCATAGGTTAGCGGTAGACAAACAGGAGAGGGTGAGATTATTTTTTCTGGATTTTTCTCTGTCTACTAAGATTACAGAGCAGTCTTACACATGCAAAATTTTATATTGTACCAACAACAACCATTTACTTTATTTTACTTTATATGTTACTAACTTTATACTTTATATGTTACTAAAGTTATGTTAACTTTGTTGTATCAGATTTCCCAAGATTTAATGCTGGATGCTATTTCAAACTGGGATTCTTCTCTGGAAATTATACCTTAGATTAACTTGAAATAAGATTGAGAATCCTCCTTAGCTTATACTTCATGAGGTGAAACTGTCAAAACCTTTATTTCTTGAAAACATTGCTTAGGCTGTATGGTCATCTGTTTTATCTATTTCTAAATTTGAAATTTTCATTTCCTGTAAATAGCCACTCAAAAATAAGTCATTTTAATCCTCAACATGTTCCTCTGGGAAGACAGACAACTGTTACCTCAAACCCAGAAAGCTGAGACATTAGTGTCTGGTGGGCTCAAAGAATCTTTAGCAGAAGACATCTTGCTATAGTTGCTTCATGAATCATGTTTCCAAACATGGTTTTGAAAGAGTGTTTCTGAATGCATCAACTAACAGCATTCACTAAAACTTTATCTTTGAAATGTGTAGTTTTCCATTATTGTTTTATGTTAGAAATTTATTCTATTTTTTTAAGGGGAAAACTAAAAGTATCTGCTTCTGTTGCAAATAAACCATGGCAGCTCTTGTGCAGCAGCTGTTTTTCGGGTGAATGAACAAAAGCTATGGACCAATCAGTGTCAGATCTTAAATTATTAATGTAACAGTTAGAGAAAGCATATGGCAACTCTTAAGATAAAGAGTCAATACACTATAAAGATTTTGAGGCTGTTGCAGTGCAGGCAGTAATATGGGATGCTGTTAAGATGAGTTAACAAGCAGCGTGCAGGATGTAAACAAACAGGTCTGCCTTATGCACCTGGTGTTGTCTAAATCAACCTTAGCTTTTCTAAACTAGGCAGACACTCACAGTTCTTCCTGGTTTTCTTTTTGCAGCAGGAGTGGGGATTATTTCATTCAAGCAAATTAAAGCAAAAAAGTTTCCAAAGGAGTACAGGGAACGTGGTAAGCTGGAAGAAGAGGGAAGTTTGGAGCATGTTGGTGTGATGAGAGAGCAGTGGTGCAAGTAATGGAGAAGCACATCAGTGTCACGCCTTAGCTTACCCTCTGTGTGTCTCTTGGTGGGCTTACCAGCAGGCATTTCTTAAATGGGTTTCTTTAGATCTCAGATGAACCAAAAATTTGAGGTCACATCCTTTAATGATTTGATCGCTGGTGCTAATGCTATTTTCTCCTCGCTGCTGAAATTAATGACTTTTGGTATCAAGTCAATAGCAGAGGCTAATGACCTGCTTTTTAGGTAATATTTAGGTGGGTAAAAGGCTGCTCTGATTTGAAAATCACTGTTACTTTTCCAGATTTGGTCTAGTATTCCAAAGGATTCTTTCCTTCCTCTCTCCTTGGGCCTTTCTTGCACATGCACTTGGTGGAAACATGCATGAAGAGAAACAGAAAAGTTTTTTCCTTTCTTATTGCAAAACATTCTGCAGGTGAGAGGATGTCTGTGGCAAGCCTGGCTGCTCTGCAGGGGACTTTTGGAATGATCCTGGTTTTGAAGAAGCTACAACGGCTCATACTGCCATAATTAAACAGTGCTTGCTCTGAACTCATTACACTTTTCTGCCCTGTTTGCAAATGCTCTGTGGAAGGCTCTAGCTTCAGTTTACACTGGATACCTTTAAGTTCTAGTGCTGATGTTTTGGTGACCCAGCTGGGGCTAGGAGGAGCAGGCACAGAGATAGGGAGTGCTGTTCATGCATTCTTTATGGTCAGTAGTTTCTGTGGGTTGGTTTGGGTGCAGGCATACATTGACTGTGTGGGGTGAGGGGTATGGATGTAGGTTGGAGCGGTGAAGTGTCAGAGAAAAAATGTTTTATGAAATTTTTAATCCACAACTGCAAAGGGCCTATGAGATTATTCCAGGCTCTGGCCCTTTATATAGATGATGAGCTATAGATTTTTACAGACTTATCCGTGAATTGAGTCAAACCACCCCTGTGTGTTTAACACATTTGCTCCCATTTTGATTTGAAAATGAGGCTTGTTTGTCTTAAAATAGAGGTCATTTATCTGGTGAGATACTCTTTACTAGTTCTTGATTAAAAAGGGAAGCCTTATTTTTTTGAATTGAAAGTTTTATACAGCCACGAAAAGGTGTTTAGGTGGGAGTGGTTCTTGTGCAAACTGGCATGTGGCAAAGGATGTTACCAGCACCGTGTGGGGAAAGATGAGCAGAGAGTCAACCCCAGTCTGCCTACATTTTCTTTCGGCACATGTATTAGAGCAATGGCCCAGCACAGCAGGAGGGGGAGGGTTCCTGTGGGGCTTAGTGCTGCAGATGCTTTGTAACATTTCAGGTCTTTGTTCTGTCTGAATAGAGCAAATAAGGCAGTCAGGCTAATTTGAAAAGATGCTCGATTAGGCATGGAGTGTTTAATATTCTCCCTTGGTCCCTAGCTGCTGTAGAACCTCCATTTTGCCTTCCCAGAGCTCCAAATGGAGCCTGCTGCTTTCCCTTTGCAGAAATCCTGGGCTAAGGGTGATATTTGGTGATGGAGAGGCTGAAACAGTTAAGTTACACAAGCAGGTTCTCTGGTGAACCCTCCTGCAAGGTGCTTGTGTCCCTGGGATAGCCTGTGAGCTGCAGCAGAATGTGTTCATGGGTCATAGGCAACCTGGGAGTCCACAAGAACTGTCAGCATCTGGCATCCAGTAAGCTAGAGGCAGTGGTTTGTCAATTAATGTGTCAATTAATAGTGGTGAGGCCTTGGTGTATTACCCATTCCAGTTAAGTGGCCTTGCTGAATAAACAAGGATTATCACTCAGGGTTTTCAGCAACCTCTGCAGTTTTGCAGCCAGTGAGTAGTTTGCTTAATTCGGTGCACGTTGGTGTTGGGGATTCGAAATGCCAGGCTGGTCACCTTCTCTGGTGGCCAGACAGCCCTGCTTCCAGCTGCAGTGGCTGTCAGTCTTCCTGCACTGTCTGCCCCCAGCGTAGCTGCAGCCCTGGCACAGCTTCTGTCACTTCAGCCTTCTGTGCTTCTCTGGAAACAGCAATAACATTGCTTTACAGGAGGGCTGTGCAGCATTTAACGTTTGCTTTGAGATCTGTAGAAGTACCTAGAAGCCTCTTTCTATCTAGTCATAAATGCTTATGATAAGTGTACTAGTGAATATGTAGGAGTATGGTTTTGTAAGACCTAGAAAGCTTGCTGTTCTGCACAGCAAGCATCCTTCTTCAGCTGTTCTTTTTATTTCTTTTATAAAATCTTGTTAAAGTACATCATATTTCACATTTAAGTACATCATACTGAGTGGGGTAGAGGTAGAGGAGGAAAAACTGAATTTTGAAGTAGATTTATTTTTCCTGATAATTGAGAAATAAAATTTCTGACATGCTTCAGATTTCACCTTTCAGATGTGACAGTTGTTACCACTAGTGAAGCAAATAGTTTCCAATAGGGGGAATATATATATATGTTACTGCATATGACCTAGTGGCCAAGTACATAATGGAAGATGTTTTTACTGTCTCTTTTTATTGATAGGTCAGAGTTTTCATCCGTTCTGGAAATTTCCCTGTAGTCTGTTCTATCCAGAGCATTTTATTGTGCTGTTGCATTGCTTGCAGCATTGCTGACTTTCCCTGTTGAAAATAACTCAATTATTGCTCCAAATTCTGCTTGTTTGTTGTGTTTTGTTTTTTTTTTTAATTAAACACAATGGTTACTTGGGTACTACATCACCCAAGATGGTCCATGAATAGCACACATCAAAAGCTCTAAGGTGAATATAGATGGTATCTTCCATTAGCTATTCAGTGTATTGAACAATGGAGCTGTCTGAAATGGATATTGGTGCACATGCACCCACAACAGGCTTGCACACCAAGGAGGACTTTTGATCTTTATTTTAAATAGTGATATATGCAAACACTGGCAGTTCCATTTATTTCCCCTTTGTAAGTATAGCCTATCTAATCATTTTGTGCAAATTTAATAATTATGTGTAATGACTGAATTAGGACTATAATTTAAGGAAAAGACTCAATTCCTCGCAATGTTTGTCTTATCATTTAATTGAAAAGTAACTTCTTTCCTCCCTCTTACATAGACTAAATGAGTCCTATGTACTATCTCAGCCTCTTTAAAGTTAAGCGTCCCGTAAACATTCCAATTGTTAATATTTGTAAGGTACATGGGAGAGAGTTAGATGAGGTTAGGAGGTGCTGCTCTTTTGTAGGCAGGCAGTCATGATGGTAGCTGCATTTTCAGAGTGTAGGAGCATCTGGAGCTTTGCTTATTGATGACTTCTGAAAATTGAATGGATTTCTGAGTTTGGGCATTCAGTCTTTTAAAATATTGGTACTATGCCTGTTCCTTTGTAAAGTTACTTTATAATACCCTCTCTATAAAATGTGAATTCAGTAATTCCACAGACCTAACTGGCAGGTGCTCTGATTCTCTTGATTAGAACTGCAAAGAGTTTTTTTGGTATAATGCTTATTGAAAGGGCTGGGCTTTTACTCACCACTTGTACTACGTGTATTATGAAAAAGTATTAGAGATTCATCTACCTTTTTCTTCCAGCTAAGAAGATTGAAATGCTAATTATAGAGGAAAGACCTGAAAAATCCTTTCTTACCTTCCTGCTGAGGCTTGCCCTCGGTGTTGGCCTGTGCACCCAGACCCAGCTGGAGCCACCTCATGAGTGAACCTGTTCTCAGTCCTGGAGAGAGTTATAGCTACTTAAATGGATGTGAATATTCTTTCTTTTAAGCAGACCATAAGCCCTTGAGTCTGAAAGGCACTGTCCTTTCAGAGGGAGATTTTACTTCATTTTATTGCACTTGTTCTTGTGCCGTGGTCGGATATCCTGCTGTCTTCATTACATGTTCTGCATTCCCCTATACCACAGATTTTGACAAGTCTTTCTCCTTTTCAGCCTGGAGTCCTCCTTTCAACATCACTCCATGAGTTATCTCCCTTTGCTGCCACAGTGCTTTGTCTCCACTGTTAACTTTCACACACTGCTCTCATCCTATAAAATCAGACCTTCCATCTGGCTTATTATTCCAGGCAATGAAGTCAGCAAAACCTGAAACAAAACAACAAAATGCGGCACTGCCTTCCCAGAGGGAAGTGATGACATGCACGTTCACACTGCTGCACAAGCTTTTTGACCTTTCAGAAGAGGCTCCAAAGAAACATGTAATTTCTTAGCAGTTCTGGCTCTTGTTGTCTGATGTTACCCTGGGGCAGGCTTGAACATTCACCTCAGGGTTTCTCTGAAGTTTCTAACTTTGGCTGGAGACCTTGTCCCCTGATGGCCAGTATGCTCATTACTGGAAGCCTTTTGGTCCAGTTTGTCCAGCTGCACTGCTCGTAGCTCACCTTATACAGCTCAGTTTGACAGTGTTCATTAGACCCTTACAAACCTAAGAAAGATTTTTTGGGAGGAAATGGGTTTGGAAACCCTATAATGGCCCACAGTAGAGTTATTAGTTGTCTTCTAACTTCAGCTGTTTGGGGCACTGTAAAGACTTTAGTGACTTAGGTAGACAGTGCATCAATCACTGTATTTTCTCCAGCAGTAAGGCTAAGGACTGGCCTTCTGTGCCCACTGCTCCCAGAAAACCTCTGTTTTCTAGATAAAGCTGAGTCACAGAGTCATAGCTGATCACTTTTTTATATTTTTCAGTATTATTTTGGCAGGAAAAGCACACAGGGAGAGGTTAAATGGCTTGTCTGTCATTATATGTGTCTTTAGACAAGCCAGGAATAAAAATCACATTTCCTAGTACCCAGTCCTGGGCTTTAAAGGAAGGCCATGATTGTACAAACTGCTTGTCAGACGTTCTTTGGGACAGTAGCATGCTCTATTGAGTACATTGCATGACTCTCTTCTCTTAAAGAATCTCTGAATTTTTTTAACTGATCTCAACTCTTCACTAATTTCAGCAAGCTTTGGCTCACTGACAGACACTGCTGAGATTAGAATGCAGGTGATTAGAAAAAGGTGATTGTGAGGTGGGAAAGATGGAGGGAGGCAGAGAGCAGGAGGAGGAGAATCCTGTTTGGCCACAGACTTTGCAAAGAAGTGTGAGGTGTGGGGGAATGATGCATAATGAATAACCAAAAGTTCACTTGCAAATCTTCTTCCTATAGATAGGAGGATAATGGGAAGGAGGCTGCTGAGGGAGGAGGAAGCCAAACCTGCTAAGCTTAGCAGTCATGACTGCATGAGCTGGTGTTTACTTAGCAGCTCCTTGTGGGTAGAGATGTAGGGAAGCACCTTGGGCAGTTGGTGTTGTCTTGTTGTTTTACCTGCTGCTGCTCCTGCCTCCTGGTGAAAGGACGTGGGTTTACTTTTAGGACCAGTCCAAACTGGATGTCACAGACACCACAACGATGACTATGTATTAAAGAGGGTAGAAGAAAGCAAGAGTTGGGCATATGTTTCATCACTCTTTCTGTCCTTAAACAAATACTCCCCATCTCCAGTAAGGAGCTAAGGCATTCCTGAGTCTTAGTGTGATGATATGCTAACAGGCACAGCTCCGTATGCAAAAGCATACCCACCCAGGGCAAAAAAAGATATCCAACAATTAAAAAGCCCAGCCACCAGGAGTGGGAGAAGAGCCTGGATAGCAATAGGAATTCTGAAGTTGCTGAAGTTGCTGGCTTGGCATCCTGGGCTGGGTCTGTTCTGCTTCACCTGCCACAGTGGCCACAATACAGTGTATTTGCTCTGACTGGCAGCACCATGTAATTGCATTTGTGCTCAGTGACTATCAGTGTTTCCAATGTGTTTTTCTGAAAGGTCATCTCATGCCAGAAGAGACTTAATGCCATGTCCATCTCAGATCTGTTGATTCTGTCTTGATGCTTAGCCTTTCAGTGGGAGAGACTAGAAAGCCAGTCCTACCACTTTGTCCCTTAAGTAACAATGTGGTTCAACCTCACAGTGGTGCTAACTTACGAATACTAGTTATTTTTGAGTTTCTGGCTGTGAGAGATGGACATTCCATATATTTTAATGGGGAGGCTGGTTCACACAGAAATGTGCTTGCTTTGATTCTTATACCATATAATTAAAAAAAATTTAAAACCACTAAATCAACCAACCAAACAGCAAAAAAAACAACCAAACAAACCACTAGTCCTGTCAATTGTTTCTTAGCATTACCCTGGGGCTTCCCCTGGTTCCTTCTGTCCGATGTTATGGGACTTCCATGCTTGTGTCATGCCTGGGAGTTTCCTAGTTTCCCTCCTTCCTCTGTTGCACTGTTTCTATTAGTGGTCTCCCACAGCAATTCACTGAATACACTAAAAGTTAATTTGTTGGGGTGTGCTTTGTCTGGACCTAAAATGGCTCTGCACAGCTGGGAGAATCTCCAACATCCCATAAAGGCAATGAAAAAGCTGATATTAGTCAGATACAATGAAAGATGTCTCTTTAAAAATGATTAGGGAGTAGAGCAGAGAGATGTGGGAACAGGGACAATTCATGGGTAATGGAAACTAATCCCCTGTTGGTTTAGGCTGTCTTCATATAGAGGGATGGTCACTTCTTCAATGAGATGCAAGTTTGGAGGCGAGAGGAAGCTGCAGGAAGTACTCTGGAGAGATCATTTTAATTGTCCAGGCTATTTCTGGAACCACAGCATTCTGAAACAGCATCACTGGGGAGGATTTCAGTTAGTAAGAGGAAAAAAACCCCATAACTGTGATTAATTCTCTCTTTTTTACCTTCTTTTGCCTTCCTTTTCTGCCAGCATCCATTAGCACTTCCAAAAAAATGGGAAGAATTGCTGGAAACTACTGAGAAATAAGGTGGACAAGTTTACACTGCACAGTGCATGTTTGCCCCTCACAACCTTCTCCTAATTCCCTAGACAATTAGCAGAGAGATGGAGCTCAGCAAGACCAAGTGCAAGGTCCTGCATGTGGGTCAGGAGCTCAGGCACAAATGCAGGCTGGGTAAAAAAATGGATTGAGAGCAGCCCTGAGAAGAAACAGATTCTGGGGTGTTGATTGACAAGAATCTCAATATGACCCAGCCAAGTGCACTTGCACCCCAGAAAGCCAATTGTATCCTGGGCTGGATTAAAAGAAGCCAGACCAGCAGGGCAAGGGAGGTCATTCTGCCCCTCTACTCCCTTCTGGTGAGACCCCACCTGGAGAACTGTGTCCAGCTCTGGGGTCCCCCGCACAGGGGGGGCATGGACCTGTTGGAGCAAGTCCAGAGGAGAACCACCAAGATGATCAGGGGGATGGAGAACCTCTCCTATGAGGAAACTCTGAGAGAGCTGGGATTGTTCACCCAAACACTAGAAGAGTCTAGGAAGAGCTTATTTTGTCCTGAAGGGAGCCTACCAGAGAGCTGGAGAGGGGCTTTTTACAAGGGTGTGTAGTGATGGGATGAGGGGGAATAGCTGTACACTGAAAGATGGTGGGTGTAGAACTGGAAGAAATTATTTACTGTGAGGGTGCTGAGACACTGGAACAGGTTGCCCAAAGAAGTTGTGCATGCCTCAGCCCTGGAGGTGTTCAAGGCCGGGAACGATGGGGCTCTGAGGAATCTGGTCTAGTCAAAGGTGTCCCTGCCCATCATGGGCAGTTGGAACTGCATGATCTTTGAGGTCCCTTTTGGCCCAAACCACTCTATGATTAAAACTAGGAGGTATTTCTCTCACCAACCCCACGGAAGTGTCAGCCTGAAACAGCTGCTCAGATCACCCCAATGTCAAGTGATCTTGCAAGATGCAGAATCAAGTAGGGGCTGTAAAAAGTAAGTTGTATTTCAAATTGGGATCTAAAACATGTAATTTTTTTTCATGATTCTGTGGAAGGACCTGTTTGTGGACAAATTCAAAATCATTCTTAACAGAAATTTTAGTGAACTGACAAGGGGGCTTTTTATTTATTTCAAATAGAAAAAAAAATGAAAGGGATGAATAAGGAGATTGAAGGGAATGAGGTGTGTTTTTGCTTAAGTCTGTGTTTATAGGATTCCCGAGAATACATACTGGCCTGCTGAGAACCTGAACGCGTGCCTCAGTTAAAGCCCCAGCAGCAATTCCAGTGATATCTCACTGTTGGACTAAAGGCTTTTTGAATTCAAATGGGATGAGTTCACTTGGAGAAATGCACTTGGAGAAGTGAAAAGCTTGGAATAGTAACTTCAAATGGGGGAAAGCACAGGCAAGCTGTCATGCTCAGGCATATGCTCAAATGCTTTTCTCCAACTCTCTCACCATTTCTTGGGCTCTTGCATAACCCATTACTGTACCTTGTTTCTGATGTATGCTTACTCTGGAGTCAATTTAGGATTCTGTCAATCTGCTAATATATCTGAACCCCAGCCTCATCCCTTCCTTGTTTTCCGATTGGGTAACTACACTTGGAATTCAGATTTCTCACACGGTTCCTAGTACTTCTGCTTCTCTAGGTGACCTAGCCCAGGCAAACAACTTGAGAAGTATTTTCTCTCCTGACTTGACTGATGTCACTGCACTAATTTTGTTTCTGTCCTGTGTCAGATTTCCTGTGTAATCTGTGTAATTTCTGCATTTGGATCTTGAGCTGAATGTCTCTGGAGAGAGATTCTCCCATCTTGCAGTGTGTTCCATGAGGTGCCAGTTTATGGTGGCAAAAATTGGTACTGAAGGAGCGCTAGTGTTGGCAAGGTATCTAACAGGCATCTCAAATATCATAATATCATACTGTGACACATGGAGCATCCCTGCCCTCAGCCTCCTTTCCTGGTTTTCAAGTGTGCTGGCAACACATCCAAATGCTGTGAACCACAGAGCACAGACTGATTTTTTTCATTTGTTTGATTGTATTTTTTGTTTCAGGAGCACTTGAGTCTGTAGTGTGAAGGAGGGCAGGAGAAGAGCAGGGGTTCTGGTAGGGCTGGGCTTCATACAGATGAGGTGGCCACCTGCTTTGAATGGCAGCTTCTAATGGAAACTTGTAAGCCATGTCTAAGAAAACAAAATGTTGTGCACTTGTTTGCTATTACAAGTCCTTAAATGACCGGGTAAGTGCTTATGAAAAGAATGGCACACGTTGGATATCTGACATTGCAATCTAGTCTGCATGTAGTTGTTTTGCATACCTTCTTGGGATATAGTTAAAGCATTCTCAAGAAAAAACACCCTTGATTTGGGACACTACTGAATATGAGGCAGGGGTGCACCGTAGGAGATATTTCTCATATAAGCAGTATTTCTATCATGTTTCTTTGAAATGCTGTGATAAGAGCTGATGAGCCTTCTGAGCATTTCTCTCCTATGTTCTTGTGTATCCAGCTTTCCACCTGGAAGTACTAGTCAAGAGTCCAGAGAGTTCACTAATTTTGTATATTGGGTTTTATTGATAAAATCACTCTAGAACTGGGCAAAGGGGGTTAATGGAAGAGAAATACAGTGTGTGCTACAACATGGAAAGGAATGAAACCCTACACAGCAAGTCTTAGTTGAAAACAGAGGGAGACTAGAACTACTGTTTGTTTGCTTATCAGGAGTGATTAGAATAGCTCCAGGAAAACAGGTCTGCTGAGTCTCTTTGGCTACACCATGGACCTTTCCACATTGTTCAACAAAAAGGAACCTCCTTCTTTGGCCCATCCTGTTTCAGGGAAGCAAGGAGATACCAGCTGGTGCTGTATGAAAGCAAGTGTTGATTGATAACCTGAAACGAAAAATCTAAATCTTAAATTTGAAAATATCTTCTCTTTGGCTAGGATTTCCCATTTTGCTCAAGACCAGTGATCAGTCTATTGGCATGAACAGTCTAATGGCTCAGAAACTTCACAGCATATTTTCTAACACCTATTTAAAACCCATCTTTTTAACCAGGGCTGTTCCTTCAACAACACTGGGATGTTTCACTGAGCAGCACAAGGTGCTTGGTTCTGATATGCATCCCAATCTTTGCCTTGCTATCCTGGCATAGGAAAAAATATGGAGTTGAAAAAGCTAATTGGTGCTCTTTTAATGAACTGTAACTTTCTAATTAAGTCCTTGCTTGAAGTGCTATTGATGCAAACTGCATTTATGGAATCTGCAGGATTTATGTCCCTTGCTGCTCGTCCACAACACCAGATCAGATGACTCAAAGGCACCAGTGCTCCTTGTGACTAAGGCAGCAAAAGCTTGAGCAGCCAAACATGTCATAATATCCCTCGTGTGCCAAGGATTTTTTCCTCAGCTTTGCATTCTGGCACTACCCCTAGATTCCATTCCAGCTATGGAGGAGTTTACCAGCTCTTCTACTCAGAGCCCAGTAGGCACAGGGTGCACATGCTGCCATGCAGGGTTAGGCAGGAGGAGAGCCTGGCTTCCAGCATCTTGTGTGCTAGAATTTGAAATGCTGATGTGTCAGGAAAGAAACAAGATTTTGCACAGAAGGAATGGGAGGAGAGAAGACATGCTGCTTTATGCACGGCTGTGTGATTTGCAGGAGGGAATAACTACATGAAATTGTAGAAACCTTTATATTTTTGTGGGGGTGGTATTACTGGTGACGCCAGGGAAGGGGTTAATTGCTTGCTGTGTCTGTCATCAGGGGAGGGGCAAGGGGTGAGTAGGAGAAAACTTCAGTTCTGTGAAAGTGGCTTTCTGCTTTGAGGCAGCAACAGTGATATTTCATGTCTTGTTGGTGTCTCCCGCTTTTAAATGTCAGTCTCTGCAGCCCGCCTTATCTCCTGTAGCACATTTCAATTAGGTATTCCAAATCGTGCTCTGTTCTTCCAGGACAAATATGCCAGAGGTGATATTTACTGTTGCAACAGCATTTTAAATACTTCCTGCCTTTTTTTTTTTGGTTATACATATATATTTTTTAACCACATGAATTGCAGTTGCTCCCTTATAATAAGAATTGCATTATTAATAATAATTTAATAGTAACAGCAGAGAAAAGAATTCTATAGCCAGCACTGACAGCTAAGTGATTTTAATGAAGAGATTTTCTTTTCCTGTGCTTCAGTTCAGTTTTAAAAGCTATTAATGATTCAGTGATCATGCATTGGTGGAGTTTGCAGTCCTGAGGGGTATGGGTTAGGTAAGGAATAAAGTTATGCCCCTGAACTTTAGGAAGGCAAGCTTCTAGATCTTCAGGGAGATGGTCAATTGCTTCCCTTCAGACACTGCCCTCAGGGGAGGGAGTGGAACAGAACTGGTAGATCTTTAAGAAAGTCTTCCATGGAGTGCAAGAGCTAGCAGTTCCCAGGAGCACAAAATCAGGCAAGAGAGGCAAGAGACCCCCCTGGATGAGTAGGGAACTGCTGGTCAAAGGGAAAGAAGCAAATGCACAGACAGTGGAGACAATGACGGATAACCTGGGAACAGATGAAGTTCAGTTGTGTAGGGAGGGGCTAAGGAAGGCCAAGACAAAGCTGGAACTGAACCTGGCAAGGGGCTCAGAAAATAGCAAGAAGGACTTCTATGCATAAGTTAACCAGAATCGGTGGGGGCCTGTTCGGTGGCTAACAACATGTTTGAACGATTGCATCCAGAAGGTAGTGGTCAATTGTTCAGAGTCCTGATGGACATCAGTGATGAGTGGTGTCTCTCAGGGATCTGTATTGGGACCAGTGTTACTTAACATGTTTGTTAATGATACAGGCGAAGGGATGTACCCTCATCAGGTTTGCAGATGACACCGAGCTGACTGGTGTGATTGCCACACGCTGAAGGACAGGATGTCATCCAGAGGGACCTGGACAAGCTTGAGAAATGGGCCCAATACAGATCCCATGGGAATCTCATGAGTTTTAGCAAGACCAGTGCAAGGGGCTGTACCTGGGTTGGGGCAAGCCCTGGTATCAACACAGGCTGGGGGATGAACAGATGGAGAGCAGCCCTGCTGAGAAGGACCTGAGGGTGCTGGTGGATGAGAGGGTGGACAGGAGGCAGCAAAGTGCACTCACAGCCCAGAAAGCCAGTTGTATCCTGGGCTGCATCCAAAGCAGTGTGGGCAGCAGGGGGAGGGAAGGGATTCTGCCCCTCCCCTCTTGTGAAACTCCACCTGGAGAACTGCATCCAGCTCTGGGGTCTCCAGCACAGGAGGGACATGGATCTGTTGAAGACAGTACAGAGGAGGCTACCAAAATGATCAGAGGGATGAAGCACCTCTCCTATAAGGAAAGGCTGAAAGAGTTGGGATTGTTGGCCCTGGAGAAGAGAAGGCTTCTGCAATGACCTTATTGTGGCCTTTGAGTACCTGAAGGGAGCCTGCAAGAGAGATGGAGAGGGACTTTTTGCAAGGACAGGTAGGGGGGAATGTCCTTTTGACAGGACAAGGGGGAATGGCTTCAAACTGAAAACGGGTAGATTGAGGTTGGATATTAGAAAGAGTGAGGGTGGTGAGGCACTTGAACAGCTTGGCCAGAGAAGTTGTGGATGCCCCAACCCCGGGGATGTTCAAGGCCAGGAAGGATGGGGGTCTGAGCAACGTGGTCTAGTCAAAGGTGTCCTTGCCTGTGTCAGAGGATTGGAACTAGATGATATTTAAGATCCCTTCCAACCCAAGCCATTTTATGTTTCTATGGTTCTCTGATCTTTTCACTCAAGCACTCCATTACATTGCTGTGAAAAACACAAGGTAAATGTCAATAAATGTTTCCAGTTTTGTACAGAGGGTACTCTGTAATGGAGTTAAACAGAAACGGGGGTACCGAATTTTTTTGGGCACCTAGGAGCCAGGGTGTGCAGGTGCAGGAAGGTGATGGTGAGTGTGGATGGTTAATTACCCAGAAGAAGATATGCAAAACCAAGATGCTCTTCCAGGTATTGTCATCCTAAGTTTTTTCTTTTTATATTGTCTGGCTGGCATTGTCAGTTGCTTCCATAGATCATCTATTGTAAATGCTGCAGACAGCCGGGTAGGAAGCAAGATTGTCATTCCAATAAATTTGTTTGAAATTTCAAAAATGTTTCTATTTAGCATTGTTGCAAAGGAGAAGTGAGAGACAAGCAGACATGCTTACATGAAGTAGTGAGAGACAGACATCAGCTGTACACCTCAGAAAAGCAAATTACATTGTAATCAATCTCATATAGAGCATTGAAATCCTGCATGTTTAGGGGACGGATTTGGCCTCAATCGTCATTGTACTGAATGGGCATCCTAAATTTTTGACTTCAGATTTTATGGTGAGATTTGATGTTGCATTTAACAGGATTGGAAGGTTAATTAGTTTATGGCAGCCGTGTAACTGCCAGATCCTCTGCAGACGAGGGAGGTGGAGATTTATGGTCAAACCTACAAGGAGTAACTTGGCAACAGTCTATATGAAACACTATCTTAATTTTTCTCTCTGGTTAAGAAGATACTAAATAACTAATTTTGCTGGGGCAAGTCTGTGAGAGTTCCATCCTAGAGCACAGCTACAGAGCTTTAATAGCATTATACTTGTAATACTTGCCAAGAAGTTTTTTCTAATAGAAGAACTTGGCCTACAAGATACATCCTGAGTACCCATGCTGTGCATCTGCTAAATTCAAGTTCTTGTTCCAAAGCATGAAAATCCTAGAGCTTCCTCACAGAAAATTGTAGAACCTGCCAAGTGTGTTTTTATAGCTTGGCAAACTGAGTAATGACTGAGAGTAGCTTCTCATAGTGAGGGGTGGGGCAACCATAGTCCTGGAGAGCTGATAATTCCTTTGCCTTCCTGAGCTGCTGTTTGGGCTTGTAGAGGAAATTGGGGAGCTCTCGATTTTGCAGCATGCTAAAACCAAGCTACAGGGGGTGAACAGTAACTGATGTATGATAATAGCAGCTCAGTGTGTTGGATCTGAGAGTTTGGCAACTCTCAGACTTCCTAGTAAGGTCCAAATTAGGCAAGGAGGGGAGGGAAGAAACAGCATAGAGCTATGTGGTCTGTGATGGTACTCTCTCTAAATACAGTAGATGCATGTTTGTGCCACTTACATTGTCTTTTCACCATCCCGATCCAATAATGTGGATAACATCTTCAATGCCATATTAAATGCATATTTTTAAGCAGGTGTCAATAATATAGACTGTTCTATAATTTTCTAAGATTAGAACAGTGATGGACATTTAAATTAAACAGCTGTTTAAATTAAATGCAAATCCTTCATTGGTGACTCACATGGTTGTTTCAAAAAATCACATAATGGGTAAGGTTGGAATGGACAGCAGTAGGGTCATCTGGTCCTACCTCTCTGCTCAAGCAGGGTCATCCTAGAGCACTTTGCAGACGATTGTGTCCAGAGACGTCTTGAGGATCTCCAGTGACAGAGACTCCACATCCTCTCTGGGCAACCTGTTTCAGTGCATGGTTACCCACACGGTAAAGAAATTCTTCCTCATGTTTGGGTGGAATTTTCTGTGCATCAGTTTCTGCCTGTTGCCTCTTGTTCTATTGCTTGGCATCACTGAGAAGAGCCTGGATCCTTCCTCTTGGCATCCTCCCTTCAGATACTTGCGTGCACTGACAAGGTCCCCTCTCAGTTGTCTCTTCTCGAGGCCAAAGAGGTCCAATTCCCTCAGCCTTTCCTTGTACGAGAGATGCTCCAGTCCCTTGGCATCTTTGTTGCCCTCCACTGGACCTCCTCCAGGAGCTCCAAGTCTTTCTTGTAATGAGGAGCCCAGAACTGGACACATCACTCCAGATGTGGCCTCACCAGGGCTGAATAGATGGGAAAGAGCACCTCTTGTGACTTGCTGGCAATGCTATGGATTAACCTGTTCAGCTTTCTAGGTCTCATGTCCTGCCCACTTCAGGTTAAATAGCATTTATTTCTTGGTCAGATCCACTGAAGCCTTGAAGAAATAGTTTTTCTTTATACTTGAAAAAGAGAGAGATTTGAGAACAACTGCATGTGCAAGGACTGCATGACCTAAATTCTGGTACTGCTGCTCTGAGATTAATCTTTATGCTTTAGGTTTTTTCCTTTGTAAAATGGAAGTTAATGGTGCTCCTTTCTTTTGTTAAGTGCCATGAGGCCTTTGGATGCAGAATAGTGCAGACAGTTTTGTTTCCATGGACACGTCTATTTCTTGCAAGAAGCATATAAGCTTTTTGCAAAAAGCACGTAAACTGGCTGTGCAGAGTATCTTAGCTATTGCTCTCACTGTTAATTCAGGTCTGCTCCATAGTCTAGCAGCCCCTGCATTTTCCAGCTAGTTGTAGGCTGGGTTTTCAAACAAGCTGTGGTGATAAAACCTGCTTTTTTTCAGTCTCTTTGTTCACATGTCAGTACTAGTTTGTAAAACACTGAGTTTAGAGGGAAGAAAAAGGTAATTACACTTCATATCTGCCATTTCTCCTGACACAGAGCTGTACTTGCTAAACTCCACTGAAGGTGGATCACTTTATTGCATAGTGTTTCAAATTTATGTATTAATTTTTTTTCTGGTTTCCAAATGGAAACCTTTAGTACTCTTAGAAGGTACTATGTGTAGTCTTTCTCTCATCTTTCTGAAGACACTGGTCGTGCCCAGTCTATGATGCTGAGTGGATTCCTGGCACAGTAAATACTTCGGCATATTTCCAATGAAATGCCAACACACTGTGCAGTGTGGTTGTTGGACTCTCTAGCCTTAACCAGCGCCTTTTGCAGCATTGCAAGAGCAAATGCCACAGCATTAATTAGCAAACCCAAATCCCAACCACTTGCTGTGAAGAAAAATAAAGCTGTCTCTGTCAGGGCTTTGGTAGACATAGGGAATGGCTCAGATGCTGCCACTGGCCTCTGGGATTATTATAGGCAAACTACTTGCCCTTTCCAGGCTTCAAAAATAATACTTCCTGTCTCTAAGTGAGATGATTAATCAGAGTTTGTGATTATGTGTTTAAAAAGTTTGAGATTGGATAAGATGTGCAATATGTTTGTGCTTAAATTTAAGTCCTCCACAGCTTTTTGTAAAAGCAGAAATGGAATGTCTAGTGCCCTGCACCAAATTAAATTTTCTTTAATAAATTACTTAAATAACTTTTTAAGTTGCCATTGTTTCAAGAGAACTTGGATTTTTCTCCCCTCATGTCCCCCAGTGTTGAACAACTGACCCATAGAACCTTCTATAGCATCTCTTCAATAGTGGGCAATGTTTCAGCTAAGGGGACATAGCAGAAAGTGTGTGACTATAAAGTAGAAAATAGAAGCATAAGGGCAGCATTCTGTGTTAAAACAAGCATTTCCAGTGGTTAGCTTGGTTTTGGACAAATCTCTGAGGGTTGGGTCCATTACTGAATAGTTAAAATGTCTTCAGTTAGATTACTTGAAGGAAACAGCATTATCTAACTCCTCTTGGGGGATTTTATTATTTTTCCTACTGATTTCCCCAGGTTTGTTCATCCTAATACAGGAATTAGGACACTTAGTTCTTGTCCACAGAACTTGAAAGGTCTGCAGTCAGACTCCTCTTCAGTGAAGCTCAAGTCCCTTAGGGTCTTGTCAGATATACTGTTGCATATCTTTACAAACACGGAAATAACATTACTGTGAGTAAGCAGGGAACTCATTTTGTATTCAGTAGAAAACCATGGACTTAGGACTACCCATCTCAGTGGATTGGGCTTTAGAGTGAGGTTCTGCATGATGGCCAAAATAGCAATATATGATATTTTTAAGAGGGGCGGAAGTTACCGACTGCCTTCAGAGATATATGTGGTTATGCTCCTGAAAGAGACTCGTAGCCTGGCTTCAGCAGCATGGAAGATCCATACCCTTTCCTGTATATTTTGAAAGGAAAAGTTACAGTGTCCAGTGCAAGGCATTGCAAGATTGTTTGAGAGATGCAAGGCCTGTCTGTGCATAGGGGAGTGGAAGAAGCATGACTGTGAAGAGCAGGGGACTGCAACTACCATGGAGTTACAAACATGTGCCAAAAAGAGCTATTAGGATTACCTGTTATATTTTTTTTCCTCTGTTCCTTGTCTTTGTTCAACTCATTCCTAATGTCTTGAGAAGTAGTGCTCCTCGAACCTTCTGAAGGAAACTGCTCATTGTCTTCACCAAGTCAACTTTTCCCCCGTTCAAGTGCAAACCCACAAACAAACCAAAGAGTGTGACAGAACCCAGAGATGGTGCTGAATGATCCATCAGCCTCTTCCAGCATGTCACCTGACAGCTCACACCTAACAGCTTTTTAAGTTTAATATGGGGCAAAGCAGTAGTAACATCATAAATAGGAAGATTTTCAGGAACCTTAGCACGTGACATTTGAGATTTCAGAGAAACTTAGTTGACAGTGGAAAAAGATGTAAAAAGATTCACCGTTGACCCAAGATTTTTTTTTTTTTTTGGTTGAAAAAGATACAAAACTAAATTTTCTTAGAAAATGAGAATGAATTCCTTCAGAAGTACATCTATTTTGACTAATAATGCGGGTTCTGCAGTACAGAGATGGCATGATAATGCCTCTAGAGCAGCAGCTATTCAATGGCTTCCTATCTTGTGCTGTCTGACTGGCAGCCAGTCTTCATCCATCTCTCTGAAGGCCCATGGGCCAGTGACTCCAAGTCTCTCTGCCAGGAGGACACACTGTGATGTATCATGAAATACACACTTTGGAAGACCATTTTTAAGACTGAATTTTAAGGGTCTGATTTCCAGTGATTTTCTCTGGTAACAATTGGTAATATAAATATGTCAGTATAACAATTTTTGTCAAAAAGTCATTTTCTGAAGCTTAAAAATTCTATTTTCTGTATATGCACCATTAAGGTATTCTAAATCCACATAACTTCAGCTACTCTTATGTATTCTCAAACTCCATTTACTATCTCTGCAAGATAATTGACCACTGAGTGAATGTGAAACTACGAAAATTACTTTTCGGGAATGCTTATGGATATTAATCTGAAGAGATGTGATTATATAGGACTTGCTGAGTGTGGTCCATAGTGCTGTCTGACGCTATTGTATTTGGGCATAGATTACTGGTGGGTCAAGCTCATAGAGATTTCATCCACCCAGGGAGACAGGAGTGGATGGTTTCTGCAAATTATGAGGGGATACAAAAAACCTAAAAACACAAGCCAAAAACCCACAAGCTACCACTGCCACCAAAATTACCAAAAAATCCCAACAACAACAAAACCAAAAAACCAAACCAACCAACAAACAACCCCCCTGCCCCTAAATCCCCCCAAACAAACAAAAACCCCAACAGTCCAAAACTCTGAAACCAACCCAACCTCAACCCCCTACCCCCCAAACCCTCTTTCCCCCAAAAGTCCCTAACCAAACCTAAAATTCATTCATCTTTGACTAAATAGGGCACTGATGAATCAGTGCCTTTGAGTGGAGTTTCTGTTTCTCTGTGCTGATCTCTGCTGGGTGATGGATCAAGCTCATTTTTCTACGTATGCATAAATGTTTTTAAGGGGAGGTGTAGTGATTAGTCACAGATCTAGGAAAAGAAATGTTCTATCATCCTCTCTGCTCACCATGTCCTGCCTGCATTGGTGAGAGCAGCCCTCCCTGATCAATGTAAGTGGATAACAGAAGCTGGATATTGTGGCCCATAATTCCTATGAGATTATGATTTTTTTTAGGTATAAGCTAGTCAGCTGGGAAATTACTAGTCAACTTTTGTTCACATTTTCCTTCTAAGTAAGTATTGATGTTGAAGAAAAAGCTGTAAAGATGAAGGCAAGGCTCTTGCAGAGAAAGGGAGCGGGATCTGGAATGGGGCATGGTGGAGCTGAGCTCAAGTGCAGAAAAGATTATTGGTAGTTCAGACCCTCCCAGTGCAGCAAAAAAGTCAAATCTATTAACTTCTGTGCTACTCGTCGTTATATGTCTGTGTTCTCACTTTGCATAGTAATTAACTTGGAGAGCCTTCTCTGTGAGCCTGGAAGTAACAGGGAGCCAAAACAGGTACACTGGTGTGACCTGACATTCTCATTTGTCATATGGAGGAATACAGAATAAATGCCAGTAGCAAAGGTAACGTTCGTGAAGGAGAAATGTCGGTTTTCAATTTGGTGTGAAGACCGTCAGATGTGACACTTCTCAGACTGCTATCAAAATTAGTATATTATCAATGCTGCTACAATTGACATGTAAAAGGGCAGCTGAAGGTGGTCGTTCTTACTCCAGTCACCTTTGACAGACAACTCCATTGACAGTTGTCTTTTCTAACTTAGTACTTCTGCATGTGTTTTAGAGGGTTAATGTATATTTTCTAGAAATGTGTAAACACAATTTAATAAGTACATGCTGTGACTGCATCAGTTTCTGTTATCTGCGTAAGTGCCTGGCTTTATTTTATGTGCTGCTGGGCCTCTGGGCTTCAGTGTTACTCTGTGGTAGTGAGTTCCACAGGTGTGAAACATCTTGTACATCATGTAAAAACATCCCAGTTTTCTTGTTCCTCCTATGTGAAGGTGTGACAGACGCCATAAGGTGCTTCATTGTTTCCTGTGCTTCTGCCTTATCCTTTATTTTGGATAAATCAAGGATTTTCTGCATAGAAGTCATCTCTTCTGCCTCATAATTTTAGTCCCCACTCCCACCCCTCCCCACTGCCCTGTCGTCCTAAGAATCCTTTCTGCTTCCGGCAATACCTTCTTAAATTGAGTGACTATATACAAACATACTCTGAAGAAAACTGTTCTATGAGTTAATGGGATTATGGTAGGGATGTGTGTGCGTATGTATACGGCAGTGGCTGCATGCAGGACTTTTGTCCTGCGTGAAAGATTTTTATCACTTCTTCAGGGTGAAAGCCTTCATGATCTCTTTTACTGACAATGTGAATGGACTAGATTGATATTAATTTATTCAACCAGATGCATAAAAGATGAAGTATCGCAAAGATCTAGATGTTTTATTATCAGAAGACCTGAGTATCCAGACTCTTGTTTGTGAGGGGAAAAATGAAAAGAGGTTGCTGGGTCCCAGGTGGCACATACTAGAAAACCTGTCAGACTTTTCTTTACAGAGCTTGTGTTAAACAAAGTAGCAATGGCATGGAGGTTATGACTGCAGAGCATGGGCAGAACTGTGTGTAAGAAGCCTTCACTTGGCCTTATTAAGTGAGATGGATCAAAAATACCACAAATGGATGAAACAGGGAGAGGGGGCTCTTTTGTTTCCTCTTTTTTTGTCTGAAGCACTTGCTCTCTCCTGAGTGGTCACTGACATATTGTTTCCACGATGGAGAGGCAGCCACACAGCTGGGTGAACACCAAGCACCTGCTGTACCCGAGGGGATGTTGCACGTGCGCAGCAGAAATGGGTGCGTCTCAGATCGCGCTCATGCACGTGTGCACGCGCACGCTGAGATGCTATTTCAGTTTGCAATCAAGCAGTGCGGATTTGGGGTATAATGCAATCCTGAATTGTGTATTCCTTCTTAGAAAACTTCCACGATATGTCTTTCCTGCCTTTAGAGCCAAGCTCAGAGTGCGTGTTAAAACCCATTTATTTTTGTGCTGTATTGGGCTTTGACTCCTTGCAGTCCAGTGCTCCAGGTTATGCACATGCAGGGGATTAACAGGCAACAAGATTGATTTGTTCACAGAAGCTATAGAAGTACATACACCCCCACAAACACAATGACTCAATGTATAATTTAATGTAGCTTCAAAATTTGATAACCCTTTTAAATAATAAGTGTGTTTTATCTGCTAAATCACATTACACTATCCCAGCAGATGCAGTATGAGACTGGCATACATAATTTGTTGCAGGCTTGATATGTACTGCATGTAATCATATTAATTATTTATAACTTGCCTCCACCTACAGATGTATGTGCAATGAACTTCCATTGCAGTGAAAGATACTTAATACAGGAAACATGATATTTTTATTATTTAATCCTTCCTGTGAACGACCAAGCTGTGTGTAAGGACAGTCATTAAGGCACATTCTGGGACAGAAAGATTTGCCTTTTTCTGGCTAATTTTGGCTTAAAATTTTGGAAAAGTATCTCAGTATCCTTTTGCTTCGTATGTGAATACTTTTATTGACTTTCAATAGCCCACAGGTGGTGTAAATTGCATGAAACTAGGTTAATAAATATTTTAAAGTACGTGCAATATTGCAGTTGGAATGTGCTGTTGAAAGGCAGGCACCTTTAGAGAAAATGTGAATTCACTTTCAGCCATATAATCTGTCATGTGAGATTAGGTAGCTTATTCCTTTTCTACTCCTCTAAAGGTGGCTTCTTTTTAAATAAAAATACTAATGCTCTAAGTGTTCTTTTAGGTCTAGATGAATATTTGAAACTACAGATCTTTCTCTGGCAATCAAAATGTCAGGAGAAGTCAACTTGTCTGTTGACTTAGTGGAAAGGATGGGAAAGCACAAATGATTAATACCTGCATTTTTCTGGTAAGATTTACTGGCCTTTATTTAAGGAGGCAGGGGAGGGTGCAATTTAGGTGGTAAAATAGGCAGTATCCTACAGTGCACTGGGTGAAGATGATGCCAGCAGGAGGTTTTTGTATTAGTGGTGAATTCAGCCATCAGGCAATTTCTTCTTTGTGTTAGAAAAATGTAATTCTAGTGGGTTTTGGATGAATGTTTCAATCTGACTTGCAGTTTTAATTGCATTAGTATGCCACATACATCAGGTTCAGGCTTCTGGCAAACTGTGCAAACTTAGGCAGTACAGATTTCTGACTTCTGAACAAATGTAGAGGGTGGGTTAAAAGTTCTGATGAAAACTTGTAGTGGTTGTAATTAAAAGAGAATCCCAGAGAGCATAACAGATTTGGAAATGGGCGGTCCAGATGGATGTTTGCTGCCTGTGGCAGCTGGAAAGGAGAAAAACACCATGATAGCCCTTTGTGGAGGGAGAAGATTCAGAAAATTATGTTCTACCTGAGATGAAGATAGTTTGGATAAGCACTGTTTACCATCCTTTCAACTCCCCTTCTCTCATTCTTTCTGGAGTATTTCCTTCTTGATAATGTTATCACTCAGCTGTTCAAAATGAATGCCCCAATTAAAACTCAGCAGCAGCTATGTGTGCTGAAATGCAGGAAACAGTGCCTGTCAGTCACTCAGTAATGGCAGGCAGAAATTGCACATAGATGTTTTTTGCAGCGTTTAACTTGTTATCAGCTACTTAATACTTGCTGCAAATGCCTAGAGAGAATAACATAATTTAGGTAAGGAGAGAAAGTATCTTTTACCCTTCAACAAAAGAATTATCCACAATCTGCACGTAATTTCTGCCACACTTTGCCTCATGCAGAAAACCCCAACATAACAGCTTCTTCTTCCTCTTTCCATTTCTTTCATAATATCAATAATTGTTGCTATAAAACTGCAAAGTCTTAGCTTGTGTTTCATTGTTGTTTCTGATGGAGTAGAACTGCAAATAGTCACATGTCCGCAATCTTTGTGCTGCTGATTATTAGGGAGATCTTTTTTCTTGTAAGCAGTGTCAGAGAATTGTCCTTTTCAAGCCTGTGGCCTGTGGGCGTTATTTCCAAACATCTCCCAAGTGCTCGCAGTGTGGTGAAATACACACAAATTTAAATTATGAACTCTAGTAGCTGTAATTTCGTTAATATACACTTTTCTCAGAATACTCAGAAAATACTGGGAATCAACTTTCGCAAGGGAGGATAAGAACTGATTATCCCAGAAATAGATTCTTGAACCAAAAGAGTCCAGAAAAATCAGATGCACAGATTCTGAGATTTGGATTTATGTGGGATTATTTTGTTTCTATAATATGCATCATGTTAAGATCTGACTGTACTTTGCAGTCCAAATATCCGGTTATTAATTTTTCTGCATTTTATAAATGTTTTCTCTATTCTTGACACTTTTGTTTTTCTAAGCTCTCTTGGACATCAGCTTCTTAAGCATGTATCAGTATTTAGGTAGCTATATATAATAGAGGTGCACATGCCATAGAGGTCACTGACCTGTGTGAAGCTCTGATACCTGTATTCATGGCTTTTGGGCAGCAATTCAATATTTTTATACAAATTTCTTGACATGCTTTGCCTTGTTACACTTTGCTTTGTTATCCCTTTGACGTCTGGCCAAATGTTTCCAAGGTATCTGTTGATGGAAATCTCTTATTTCCATCAATTAAGAGAAGAGCAGAAGATACTTCTGCAGCAGATGTACTCAAACCCACATATTTGTTAATTTGACTGTGTTTTTCATGGCACTTTTCCAGCTCTGCTTTTTAGATGACAGTCATTCTTTGTGCCAGCACTGCTGAACTCGGATATTAGGGCACTTTCTCTGTTATGACATGGAGCAGCAGTTGGCACAGCTTCATTGCAAGACACATGTCCTTTCCAGGAATACTCTGGCTGCCAACATGTGTGTTTGCTAAACACTTGGCACACAGGGAATGTTGTAATGTACCAGATTTACTCACAGAGGCAGCAAATCAGCCATATGTCACAACACAGACATTGTGGGTTATGAGTAAAATCTTCATAGTGATTAATAATCCTGTGTGAAACTATTTGGAAATCTTGTTCTCTCCTGCAGCATGGGCTGCTCATCAGAACAGCTTCTACTGAGGCAGAAGCAGGCTGAGATGACCATGCAAGCACTGCATCCATGACCTGGATGCTGCACTGAGTTTGCAGCTCAGTGCCATATGATGGGCTTTGTTGAAAACCAGCTTTTGTGATAGAGGTCATAGCAGTTCTGTCAGCTGAGCTTTCCTCTGGCAATTTCAGAGCTTGTTTCAGCAAAAAGTTGTTCTTTGCAGAGTTCAGTCTTGGGGTCCCACTGGTTCCCAGCACAGCTGTGATTCTAAAAAATCCTGCATTTTTCACCTCATCGGTATTGCTTGCGTTTTCTGACCACCTTTAAAAACAGCAGCAAAACCAGTCTTAGACGTCTGCAGTGCTTTAAACAATGCGTGTGCTCTGCAAACATGTGGAGTCATCATTGCTCAGGGATCGCTGTGTGTTGAATGCTTTATGAAGTTTTATAATGGCTTCTTTATTTTTTAAAATGGTAGAATAGAAACATTCACTGTAACTTTGGCAGAAAACCCTTTGGGTAAAATAACATCTATAAGAAATGCAGACCCTCTAAGACTCACACAGTGATAATACTTGGCTATCTCTGAAACAGGGTTAAGTACGAAGGATTCTTAACGTGGTGTGTCTCAGTCGGTGGTCCGAACCGACCTCAGTCTGCGTTGTCCCGAAAGCGTCCCTGGCAGGGGATCACCCCGGCGGTGCCGTGCAGCACCGCTCGCTGGCTGACTTTCACACCCGTGCCGATGGAGGCACGAAAGCACGCACTTGCACACAGCTGGGTAGCTCACGCTTTACCAGAGACAAAGAGTCAGGAGGGCTTCCTCGTGTAGCGTTCCGAAGGGTTTATTGTACCACAACGAAGGGATCCGTTTGACGAAGAAGGAGGAACTGAGGGCTGTGACAAACTTATATAGGGGAGCAGAGAAGAGGCGGGCAGAGCACCAGTGACCAATGGTTTGAGGGTACAGGGGTGGAGGGAAGGCGGGGTTACAACCTTTTAAGGGTAACAAGGGCATATGCCAACGGGCCAACCAAACAAACCAAATCTGTATAGAACCACAAAGCCTGATGGGGGACACTCCTCACCGTGACTACTGGGGGTGATCTTAAACTTTGGAGCTGGCCCACCAGGGGGCCTCTCCTGGTTTGGAGCTCTTTGGCTCCTTGGCTTCCACTGGTGCTGGCTCAGCCGCCAAAACAGATTCTCATGTATAAGGCTGGATGTTTCTGTTTTCCAGTGGCAAGACAGTAGGGTTTGTTTCTTGCAGTCTTGGCTTTGTACCCACTTGTATAGTGAATTAGGAGGCCTTGGCCTGTCTGAAACACTGTTGTTTGTGTTGCTGTTTGGAATTGCTCCCCTGGAATGCTTCTCCTGAGGCAGGAGGGTCAACTTATTCCTGATTATTGTAACTGGGCTGTAAAATCAGGAAAACCTATTTATCTGGACATAACTTTATGCTATTCAGTGTGTAAATGTTGCTCTGCTCTGTGTTTCTTTAAATTTTGGGGGCAGAAGATACTCATGTCAGGCTCTTGCCTGCCTGTTATTAAGTTGTGCTGTTTTTATTTGCATTCCCACAAATGCCAACTGCTATCCGTATCTAATTTTCTGGACTCCCCTGTGTTTGCCATGGCAATCAGTGGCTCCGGCAGCGGGTGTGCACTGGGCGAGAGGAGAGTGTTGAGGCATGAGACAGCTGGATTGGCTGGGAGTGAGGTAATGCGACGCAGTGCAAGTGGAGATGCAGGGATGAGGACGTGTCCAGCCTGCAAGCCTCACTGGCTTCTGCCTGTAGGAATGGATGGGGCTATGCACATCTCTGGATAGTAGAGACAGACTTGCAGTTGCCAGAGTGCATCTGTAATAAAGATACTTCTGACTACTTTTCTCTGAAATAAATAAAACTTTAGACCTTCTCCTTCAGTGTTGCATAGTTTCTTAGCATTATTCTCATTTTTAGAAGTTAGAACAGCTGATGAAAAAGGGGCACTAGCTGGGAATAATTATACAGCAGGGGAAAAATGGTCGGAGCACAGGCGGGGGCTTGCATGTCGCAGATAAGTTTAAGAGAGAACGGCTGCTTCACTGCTTTTATCAGGAAAGGATGTAGTTCACTGTAAAGGAAGATATCAACAGGTTTGGGGGTCTTTTTTGTCACCCAGCTGTAGGCAGAAAATGTAGTCCTTGCCTCCCACTGATCTGTAAAGGAGCACTCTTCTGCATAGAGACTTTGAGTCTGCTTCCTCAAGTACTGTGTACTTGCTGCAGCCTGTCGCTGCAGGGCTGCCATTTTCCTTTCCCTTCGCTGCACAAGAGAAATCAGCTTGAGGGAAGATCATCCAATTGCCTGAGCTTGCCCAGGGCCCAAGTTGCTGGCGGTGTGGGACTGTGACACGCAGCGAAGCAATTTTCATTCTATCCAAGAGAGGGCACATTAACAAGGTAATTATAGCACATTACTTCAGCAGGGACACATCAATTTTAATCCTTGAAGCATCCTAGTGAAGTAGATAAGTGAGTACTATTAGGCCTATTTTACAAAAGGAGAGACTAAATTAGCAGCTGAAATGATTTGTCCATGGCAAAAGCTGCTATCTTTGTGAAAGGCAGGGACTAGGGGGGAAGGGTCTGGTTCACAGACCCCATCAGGTAACCATTCCCTCTTGACCTTTGAGATGTCTCCATTAGTTTCAAGCCACACCACTCCATCTGGAGCAGAGGGAATGGGGAAACTGAATGCTTTGTTCGTTACATTTTCCCTCTTCATTTTTCTGCTGGCAAGTTAATTGTAATGTTAATGACATATGTTAATTTAAATATATTGATTAATCTTTTTTGGCAAATAAACCTTGGTTTGTAAACAGTTCATCAGAAATACACAGAATTTATGCTACTGTTAGAGAACTGAGTATGTTTTTGTGTAGAAACAATTGAAAAGTCAAAAAATGGTTCTCTTAGCATGGTGGAATCTTTAATTGTTAAATGAAAAAACCTCTACAGTGCAGAGCTGTGTTTTACCAAAAGGTGAAAGGGAGCCATTGTAAAAGACCAGTTTTCATTGCTGTTGATTAGATGTTCACTTTGAGTTGGTGTTCATTAATTTTAAACATTTTCCCCCAGAATACTTATTTTTTTAACCCTCAGCAGACTATTTCTGAAGAGAAACCTTATATAAGGAGATGCTTGCAGTGTATTTTTTCCCGTTTAGTTTTCTGTATCATCAGGGCAGTATTGATCTTGTGCTAGGAGTCAAACAGCCCTGTATCACTAACCAGTTGTCTGATAGAGAAGTCTGAGACCGTGATTTCTCAGCCAGCTGAAAACATAAGCTTATGAAAAACTGTGCTTGTTACTGGGCTTCATATTTCCTTATTTATGGTTGTGTAGCAGGATTAGCCATTGTTATCCCTGTGTTTGCTTCAAATAGGAACTAAACTACAAGGCGTCACTAGAGGACGTACCTTTCCCTATGCCAGACTAAACACATGCTTCTGCCCACAGTCCTAGTCCTTGACATTTAAATAGCAGGTTCTCTATGAAATTAGAACTTGTGTGAAACAAGTTGGGGGGTGTCACATCAGTTCTGAATGACTCAAGCCTTTACCAGAACTTTTGTCTTCGGTGCTTGGGTGCTGGTTGTTACTAACATGTGGAGTGCAGACCGACTGTGGGGGTAGGATTCCTTCCTGGCCCTTCAGCACACATGGGGGACTATTTGAGGACCTTTTACTCTCCTGACAACACCTTTTCTAGAGCTGCAGAGAAATTTCAGCCCCTGCTCTCTTGTACTAGGTGACTTGCAAAGGCTATGGGCGTGTTCGCTGCAGCTACAGGAGCGGAGTGAAGGGTCAGCCACGGGGCAGTGCCCTGAGCAGGAGACTTGGCCCCTTCCACCACACATGCATCTGTAGAGAGTGCTTAGCTCCGCATGGTGGTATAGGACATCATCTGTGAAGCCCTACATACCCTCCACCCTAAATTTGTGTCTATAAGGTCAGCAGGGGCTCATCATGCTGAATGTGAGAAGCCCTTTACTATTAGGCATTTGTGTCTTTCCTTTTTCTTTGAGGAACTCTTTTTCCTCTGTATTTCTTTGATGCTTTCTTGAATAGTTTAAAGGACTCAATTTTATATTTTTAAATTAACTTAGGTGAGGCTCATTTACTCAGAACAAAGACTGGACTAGGAGAGGAGTACTGAAGACTCTGATTGTTCTGGCAATGTGTGACACTTGCTCTTCTTTCTGGAATTAAGACCTCAACAATTGTGTGTGTGCTTTCTGAAGAGTTTTTGTTTAATACTAGGCAAAAATAAGTGGCAATATTATTGTTTTGCAATGATATGGGCAAGTTATCTCGCAATGCTTTTAAATGGCTCAATATCAGAGTCTTAATTTTAAGAAAAAGATGATCAAGTGATTTAACCATGTCTGTACATCAGGTTCATGCCAGATTTAAGATGAGACTTGACAGACATCTTGTGAAAACTCAGATGTCTGGGATTTGGATTCGTGACTCAGGCCTTCAGAGCTCTGCTCTCAGTGACATGTTGGTCTGTCTTCAGCAGTTGCATATCAGATTGAAAGTGTCTTGCCCAGATTTTCTTTGAGCATTTAATTTGGGTATGCCTACTTTTTGTTCCAATACATTAGAATCTCTGAGGACTCCAAGGGTAATGCTTTTTACAATTTGCAAATATATTTGCTTTATGTACTGTAAATAAATAGTGGGTTTTTAAATCTATTTTAATCCATGCCTATTTTTTCTCCTTCAAGATAAGCATATAGCAGTCCCATCTTGTTGGAATTTGCAAGTACTGAAATAATGAATACTGAGAATATTTTATTTTCCAGGTCTTTGGTTTCAGTGGAGCCCCTGCTGTGTTATTAATATAGCTCTTTTGCCAACTCTAAAAATCAAAACAAATGCATATGAAACCATGTAGGATTCTGTTTCTCTTCTCTCTCTAGTCGAAATTAAAATACCTGCAGCAAAACAGAATCGCACCTGAGAGTCTAAGTTTGAATTAAACCCCAGAGCCTTTGGCTGCTCTAATATCCTGGTTATGTAAAATGCAGTTTAAATGGAGAGAAGTGCTTTTCCTTGTGTTGTGGTGACAGTTCTGGACCTGATCTGAATCTGCAACTGCTGACGGTTGTGTGAGAGGATGAAGTTAATTGACAAGTCAGCTTGAAAACAAATGTTCTTTTAAGATTTAGAGGAGTTAAAGGACAGAAGGAGAGGGGTGAAATGGTTCAGCTATCCCTGGGCTGTAATGAATGTAACTAGTGCATATTAGAAGGGTATTTTAAAGCTGCTAGCTGGAATAGCTGCAACATTTCATGTTTCTTGGGACAGCAGGTCTTGATTTGCTGTGAATGGTACCAGTTGGCATCTAAAGATCTTTTGCTGTGTCAGATCACCATGGGGGCTGACAGCTTGCTGGGGACTGCAAGCCATTGGACTGACTGGACAGGGTCCTTGTCAGGCAGGGCATGTCCCACTGGCTCCAGAGAGGAAGCTACAGATGGGAGAGAGCAGGGAGGGAGGGGGCAGTCCCCAGCCCAGTGCATTGGTATACTTGGGACCCTGACTTGTCCTTGTTAGAAATTCTTTTCTTACCAAGACAGACTCCCTTTGCTAAGTCTCCTGCATGTTTTTGTAAGTCAGTAATATCCAAGATAGGCCACTGTACCCAAAAGGAGATGCTTTTGTGAGGGCTTTATAATGATTGAATTGGATTCTGCAAAGAGCAGCTTCCTCTATACATAAGCCCCCACAGAACTGTACTTTTGGCAAGTCCCCATTGCAAGCCTGTCCTGTCCTGCCACAATAGAAGAAATGCTTTGTGCTCCAGTCTCTGCAGCACCCCCAGATCATCCTCTGACCGGTTTTGCACACCAAGGGCTCAGTGTTGCTTGATGTGTGCTTCAGATTGGTGGGGCAGGTTAGGAAGTGATGCTTTATGATAAGGCACTTAAAGCTTTGTCTTCTATGTTTTAACTAAACATGGTGGAAATTGCAAACTTGTATCTAAATGGTGGGTTCTTTTCACAGTGTGCAGTTCTGGGATGTATTGTAATACTTCCCTATCCCTCTGCTTAGTTACGTCTTGTCTTTTCTTTTAGACTGTCTTCTAGTGGGGTTCCAAATTTTGTCTTTGTTTTATGCTGCCACTCACAAGAGTGTATGAGGTCCCACTCAAGGAAGCTAAGGTTAGGATGTCACAGGTAGAAGATTCCTGGGCACACGAGAAATGACTTTTTTTCCCCTGCAGAATACATTCCCCTGTATTTGTTTCCCAATGGCAGACGAAAGAAAAAGGATTTTGTAGCAATTGGGAAGGGGAGGGGGATGGAGAATTGACTAATCTTGTCTCTTTATCACTCTGCCTGTTAAACATAATTATTCTTGCTCTTATGGGGCTTCTAAACAGTCACAATTAGGAATTACGCTAATAAAGTCTGTTGTGACATGGAAATACACTTCATTGCTTATACTTCCTCATGACTGTGTTTTAGTATTCTGCAAAACATAGTATCCCCTCCTGGGACATTATGGAATAGGAAAGAATAGGAAAGTGTCAAAAGGTTGCATCTGGAGGACTCAACCTTCTTTCCCAGCTCTGCAGCTGAATGACTTGACCTACAAACAGGCAAGGCATGAGGAGTGCTCAGCACCAGTGATGCTGAGGTTTGAAATCTGTTCCTGAACAGTCGAAACTGAAGCCACATTTTTGTAGAAAGCTGTCCATGATACTGGGCTCTGACCTTCTCACATGTCTGCCCCTTGGACCTGTATTCTTATGAATTGAGCTGTCCCAGCTTCTGTTGGAGTATTGAAATACCCAAAGTTGGATCCTGTTTTGATGCACAGAAAAGCAGACCTGCTGTTGGAAGACTGATGTACACCATTCCTTCACCAGTAGCAGGAATCAGATTTAGGAATACCATCACCAGGAGCACTATCTCCTTAATGCCAGAGCTAAAGGGGCAGCTTTGTGGCAGCTTTTGTGCTGCTGAGGATTTGATCCTCAGCTATGTTGCCTTGTGCTACTGAATGCAAATAAGTAGAGCCAAACATGACACACCTATTTTTCACTGACTGAATTGAGACAGTAGGCTGTAGGAAGGAAACGGATGGGTATTGTTCTTTGGAAAGAGAGAGTGGGGAAAATAAAGATGCAAAGACATCCAAAGATAGATATATCTTTCTTTCTTTCTTTCCCTGAAATTTAAGCGCTAGCTTTGTCTGCCAGAAAGCTTTCCACAAAGAATCCCTGAGTTAGAAATCAATACTTTTGATTAAAAACTGTTACTGAATAAATATGATCTGTCTGTAGCATCTAGCAGTTAGGTTTCTTTTACATCTTTGTTGTCTTGTTTTGTTTCTCAGCCCAGTGGAGTTTTTGGGTGTGGGGAATGTGGTCAGAGTAATTCATTGCAAATTCGCTTGCTTTTCTGTATGTATTCCCTAACTCAAATGGGACAGTTTAGGCGGGTTCTGGAACCAGTTTGTCTATGCTATAGAAACTAGTACTAATCTCAGTTGGCACAATTCTAGAAACTCCTTGAAATGACCACAGAGCTGTTTGTGAGAGCTCTGCAGGATAATTTGCCCCTTGCTTTCCCATTTGTCTCAAAAACTGCTCTGTCAATGCTCTTGTCATACTGTTTGCTGACCAGAGATTACATTAAAACAAAATCTCTTAATATTAGAGTGTATTTCTTTCTTCCCTTCAGCTTCCCTGACTCCTTGAGCCCACGACTAGAGTCATTGACCTAACAGATTAAACAGTTCATTAGCATTCATATTTTCAATTGTGTATATCAGCTGTTTATTTCCACTACTGTGTTCAAAATTCCCTTGGACTACAAAGATGACTTTGATCAGACACTCTGAACTGAGGCATCCCCCAGAGAAAAAAGATCCTGCAAATCCAATGTCAGTCTGGTACTCAGTGTGGTGCTTGAGATAGTGCCATAATCAAAAGCAAAAGGTTATGAAAGTGGATAGAAGCTAAAGGAAGGAATAGCATGTAAGCAATTCAGGCAGAACTTTCCTCAGTGTGGGACAATCAGAAATTTTAAAGAAACCAGTGGTCAGTAAGATAAGACAGTACATGAAGAGCTGTTCCGGGCAACTACCATAGAGAAAGGTAGCAGATGTCAGTCATGGGAAAGATCAACAGCGTTGTGCCAATTAAATGTCACTTGAGGTGTTTCTTGAGAATGTGCTTTTAGAAGTTTTGTCAAGTTTCAGAAGGCCCAAAGTGGAAAAACATCAGAGTAAGTGCCTCTGATGAGAAAATGACAAGGTATGGGTACATTCCAACTAGGAGATGAGGACTTACATATTAATAAAATGAAGCACTTCGATCCTTTGTTTTTACTATCTCTTAGTATGGAGCAGGGAGAGCTAGGCAGGTCTTGAGAAACAGTGACTTTTAAATGGCTTCTAAAAAGCAAATATATTAAATAAAGAAAGAAGACTACTTCACAGTCAGGCACTGAAATTATCTATACTAGCAGGTCACTGGAAGACAATGCAGTGGATCATTGGAAGGTACTGCAGTTTTTACAATTATTAAAACAGTAGTTTCCTACTTGAGTGTTTGAGTGTTGAGAAGTTTTTGTTAGGTGACGCTAGACATGAAAAAATAAATGAGAAGATTTAAAGAAAAGCATTGGGAGAGAAGGGGGTGTGGAAAAGAGGGTGCTCTAAACTAAAAAGAAGCAGCAAAATATAATTTTAAAAGTTAAGAATACTCAGTGTTTCTTGGTGTTACTTTTGTATCAGTATATTTAACTTCAGTTTCACGTGCATTGAGATGAAACAGCATGAGATGGGACACTCCACTGCAAACCAGAGTTGGGCCTGGGCACCTTTTCATCTTCTGCTCACAACTTCCTAGCAAAGATATTTGACTTTGTTGTTTTGCAGTCTGGTGTTTTGGGGCAAAAGGACAGGAAAGAGGTTTAAGGGAGGTATAAAGTTTGTACTTTGAGAAACATGATCCAAGGATGGACTGGAAAGCTGTAAATCAGAATTCAAGGCAAATGTAGATATCACCTGAAGAGCAAGCTGCTTTGTGAAAAGCTGAATGCTCTCAGTGTCTGACAACATATCTGCATCATGAATTTACCTTTGAGGAGTAAAAGGTGAATTTTACTCTGGGCATCTTTAGCCTTAATCATAAATATTACACACTAAACAGTTATTTTTGATATTGTGTGACGGTTGATGTAGAGGTGAGGCTTTCTGCAAGTTCAGAGTGTAGCAGTAGAAAATTCCCATTTAGTGCTAGGGAATTTTGAGACCCCAGAAGTGCTCTTGGTATGTATCTTAAGGCTGTGATTTTCTTCTTGGGCATCCCATTATCCTTGTCAGCTTGAGTGGGGTTATTAGTCTTCTTTTCCTATTTATCTGTTTAGGAGGATATATTTCAGCAGACCTATGGCTCAAGTATTGAGTGGCTCACAGAGAAACTGTGACTCCATTGTTCTATGTGTACATACAAGCTGCATGATAAGCAGAATTGTGAAGGTCAGCCCTTTGACAGAGAGTTAGGGTGGACAGAGCTAGGATATGTCAGCAAGACCTTTATCCTTGCAGTTTGGGACTGCACGAACTACTGTCCTGGCTGTCTCCAAGCTAGATGGCCTGGTTGTCTCTACTAATCAGCTGAGAATGTTTGGAAATGTTTCCTGGCACTGAGGCTAGCCATTGTAGGATGGTCTGTGCTCATCAACATGCAGAACAAGATGGTTGTATGAAAATTGGGCATTGGGAATGGTCATGGGCATATCCTAACCCCTAAGTTGGGCTCAGAATAATTTGGAAGACTGCTAGTTAAATGAGAAAGTTATATTGGAGACGGTTCTAATAGTTTAGAACTGCAAACTACCATGTTCCAAAGTTTGAGAGTACGCCCTGGCTCCATTTTATTTGTTAACGTGGGTATATAGTCTATTAGTTTGACTATCACCATGGCAGTCTCTGCAGTGTTTCTAAAATCCTTTAACATGCCATTTAGAGAAACAAGGCCCTCAAGCAGAGATAAATAGCTTATAGTAATGTAAGTAAACTGGAAATGCTGGTGGAACTGGACTGCTTAGTTCTGGTGCTGTGTGTGGTCAACACTTCAAGCGAAGTTTCTCAAGCTGGTGATTGAGATGCCGCTGGAGAACAGGAGATGGGCTCTTCCAACCACTGCAGGTGTGCTGACTGTGGGCCTAAAGCCAACAGTGTCAGAGATCAAATCTGGAGCATGCTAGATGCAGGGCTTGAAGTTGCCACCATTAAGTAAATGGTGCATGTAGACCCCAGTGCGTCTTTCCTCTAAAGAAGCTTTATGTTAAGAAATTAGGAAAAGGAAATGAGATAATTTGATTCCAGTTTTCTGGGTAGATGTCTCCCATCCACTTCCCTGTAGGGAACATCCTTATATTTGAAGCAGGAAAATGGTGAGTGAAGTTTTCTAGATTTCAGCAGCCATGTGTGGCAGCAGCTTGCTGCGTAAATCTTGTTGGGAAACAGGGGCAAACCCAATCTCATTGAGCTTCATGTTCTTGATTAGTATTTTAGCAATATTAATGCTCGTCAACCTGATATGTGGTCTTTGAGAGGCTTAGTTGATCATTACTTCTAACAGTCTTAGAGATGTTGCTGCAGAGATACTAGAAAGAAGGGGAGGATTGCTGTTGTTATGGGACAGAGGGTGTAGGGAAAGTAGAAGGGCAGAGGGATGAAGGAGCAATTGCTAGAATCCGTGAAAGTCAGAGCAATGTCTGTAGGCTTGTCTGTCGGCCCCTGTCCAGATTAACAGGGTGTTTGAAATGGCTGTCTCTGTGGTGCTTGGGTGCAAGGGACCTGCCCTCCCCTTGCTTGTGTCCCTCCACTATTTGTCTTGGTCCTTTGCTCCCACTGCTCTGTGGTGCTCCTGCCTCCCCCTCGTGCGCATGCACCCCTCTGCTTGCAGCCAGGTTCATCAGAAAACAAGCGTGTCTCCATGGTAACAGAGAGACAGCTGAAAAATGGCAGCTAAATGCAGCTGCCCCTCATTTAATATCGACTCTGGCACTGACAGAACAGATAATGGGCAATAACACACCATTATGCTGCGGGGAAATGAAATGCTTCAGCAGACGCCTGTCATGCTGCAGGGATTTATTTGTTACTGTACCAGCAGAGATTTCTCTCCCCTTCTGTCTATCACTTCCTCTCATTCCCTCTTCTTTTTCTCCTTCTTTCCTTTTTCTGCCTGTTTTCTTCACTTGTCCCTTTTGCTTTCCACTATTTCTTTGTTTTCCTTCTTTCTTGTTTTTCTCCTTTCCCCATCCCTTTTCTCTCTTGCTTTCTCTATCATGTTCTCTGACTTTTATTTACCTTGGATTTATTGTTCCTGGTGTTGACAAGTGCTGTGTCTGAAGCCCAAGAGTTCTGTGAAGCTCCAAGCTTTTTGCACCTTTCAGACTTCTCATGTTCTGCCTAGTTCTCCCTTTTGTCTGTGTGCACATGCCAGTCTAACTCTAGTAAGGCTGAAGTTTTCTGGATGAGCCTTCTACTAACATATTTCTGTGGTCTGTGTTTTAATTTGGCAAATAGAGCACAATGTAATGGAAGTTTTTGATGGAAATTAAGAGGAAAGTGCTAGTGGAAGGGATGTACTGCTTCTTGTGGTGTGAGAGTTTGTGACCTCAGCTGACCGAGTGCACACAGCTTGGGCAGTTTGTATCTAGGTTGTGGATCATGTTGGTTTCTAAAGGGTTCCTAATGTTGTGACTCTTTCACATCTTAATTATTCAGGGTTAGTTTCACTTAGCAACTGCTCTGGGTTTAGTTTCTCTAAATGTCCTCCTTGTGCAGATCTGAGATGAGAACAAGGGGCACTGATAGCAAGTGATCCTCAGGATTTTGAGACCTGTCCCTCTGCAGATAAAGCTTTGAACTAAACAATAAACTTTCAGGTACCCACCTTTTAGCTGGAAGAAATCGAGACCTCTGAAACTTGTTACTTGGACTCAAAGGCTGCTCTGACATCAGGGCTGTCTGTGAATGCAGTTCATGCAGACAAAGGCATGTTCTTTTCAGTACAGACTATCTCCTCCATGTTTTCTTGCAAAGAACCATGAAATCCTCATGGACATACAGTCATGTGGGTGTGGCTGCATCCATGAGAGTGACCTTCACCGATCATCAGGGTCTAGACATGCATTTGATGGGTAGAGTAGAGGAGCTATCATCTTCTTCGACAAAATGTACGCCATCTGTGCAGTATGACTTCCTAATCACATGATGTGGCAGAGCTCTGGTGGCTGCCCATCGTAGCTTTGTCCAGGATCACATCACATCAATCCCTGTCTTGTGTTGGTGTCCTGGAGAACATGCCTGATGCAGAACCTGTTCGACTTGACTTGCTTGTACCTGTGACTTTATTAACCTTTATTAACTCATTTGAATACAGATATGCTTTTGTTAGTGTGCCTGGGCCCTTATAAAAAACCATCCTAGTAAAGTTGTATTTTCTGCCAGTGTAACGACATCTTCACTTATGATTTCACTTATAATTTTGTCATTGTTGATATGATGATTACAGGAGATATAGTGGATGGAATTTTTTTTGTACACCCAATTGGTGTCTGTGCCATTAAATCTTAAGGTAGAAGTAGGCCTAAATTCTCTAAGTGATGTATTATACACATTGTGCCATATGGACCTAGAATAGGATCATTCTTCTTTTCCCTAAGTGTGATGGAGTGAGCAAATCTAGCTAAGCAGATTTTTAGAAAGCAAATTTTGCAAGGGCTCATTACAATACAGTTTTAAACAGTACCAATCTTACGGACTCCCTTGTTATTCTAGCACAGCCTTGTTGTTCTAACCCAGTCTTTGATAAAATACATTGATCATGTCTCGCAAATCATCTACATTTTTGGTACTTGGATAATTTTTGATTTAAAATTCCAGGGCTGTGGTGTAAGTTCCCATTGCTTGAATCCTGGCAGTTTCCCAGAAATATTTACACCTCTGGGTAAAATCTGTACAATGATTCCTAAGTTTTCCAAGCTCGTCAGCCCTCACTATGATTCGTGACAAATCAGGGCAGGAGGAATCTTTAATACAATAGCAGCTAAGATAATAAGTGCTAGGGGAAAGCAGATAATGAGAAAGAAGGAAAGATCCTTTTGGCTTATGTCCTGGCACACCCTCATATCTCTGCAGAGGAGCTTATTTAAGCAGAGTATTTCCAAAATATCAGCATACATCCTAAGTACCTGTTTTTATTTACTGCTTCACTGCAAATGTAGAGCATGCTCCTTAGAAGTCCTCTTAGGACTCACAGATGAGATAGGCAACTTTGAGACACTGCAGCTTGATGCGCAGTTGAGTGGTAAAATAACATTTATCCTCACTGATGCTTTGGTTATGTTCCAGTAAACTTTGGGAGCAGCTCTTAGCCAGCTATGGGTTTCCCAGTTTTTCACTATTTTTTCCAGTGCCTTTAAAATGAATCCCTGCTATAAGATATTAAAACATTAGGGAACTGATTTATGCTTTCTGTTTCAAAGAAAGCAAGTTGGAGTGCAAAAATCCTTAATTGATGTAAGTTCACCCACTTCTCTGAACTAGGAGATTTTTATATATAAAGGCTATTCAGAGCTCTCTCTCTCTCCAATGTTGAAATGACAGTGAACTGACCCCCATTTCAATTGCACGCCTTGCCTGCTTCTTGAGCCGTGGTGCTTATTAATGAAGTAAGCAAACATGGAAGTGTCTCGAGGGGTTTTTTTCCCTTTTTTTTCTTTTTCTTTTTTTTCCCCCACTCTCCCAACAAACCTGCAGTCACTAAGTGCCATCATGAGAGAGGAATCGGCTTGTTGAAAAGAAAAGCTCTGATTTTTTAAAATTTTTCATTTATGAAGAATCCCATCAGGAGCAGGCTGTGATTAATACACATAATTGAAACAAATTGCAGCTAACTGCGGAAAAGAGTCTCCCAGCTGCTGGCAGAAGGAAATTGCTGACAGCCTTTTCCCATTCAACGAAGAAAAGAGAGAGAGGGAGAAGGGAACCCTGCCCAGCCCATGCAAATACATGGCCACTGTGTGCGCATGCACGTTCGGAAGCACTTGCGCAACCAGAGCACACGAATGTCATTGTGCATGAATCTGCATGTGCACACATGGCACATGTGCAGGTGCACACCCAGCTGTGCACGCCTTTGTAACCACTGTACCTGTGTGCACACAGGATCCCGCGTGTCTGGGTGCCTGCTTTGCTGAACACGCTGCGTGCCCACGTGCACTGTGACAGTAATGTCAGCTTAGTGAGAGCTGCTCCAGAGGCACCGTGTGCTCCACCACAGAGAGGAGGCTCCAGCTGCATGTGTGCTTGCACACGTGAAGTGTATTCACATGTGAAACAACAGAGACTCTGTCTTCTGCAGGGATCCCTTCCTCTGGCTTTATATTTAGGAGGATAAGGCAAGCTCAGTTCTGGCTTTTAAAATATCTTCCATCATTACGGGTTCTTCTTTCCCTTTCACATTTTGTTTTTCATGCTCCCTATATGTCATTAACAGCCTAAACAGAAAACACTTAGACTCTGGAGATGAGCCTGAAGCTAAGAGAGCCATCTTTGACTGAAATGCCATACAGATGGCTAATGGGCATACATCAGAGCTTTTTCTGGTTCAAAAAGTTGCTCTGGAGAGGAATTTAATATCCACAGTTCATTCCGTTGCTGGCTTCCACTAAGACAATCAGTGACTGGGTTACGCTGATTGTTTTGCAATACGTGTTTATCACATATGGGCCATTTATAACTTGCCCATCCAGTGATGTGCTCCCACACAGCCACGTGGCTGCTTCAAAGTAAGCAACCCAGTGCACTGAGTGGTCCACAGAAACACCAGTCAGCAGAAGGCAAAGTTAGAGACCTCTAGGAGATTGTTAGTAAGATCTAACAAACTGGCTGGCAAAATCTGAAATGAGGTTGATGCTCTAGTACTAACTGAACGTATTTTCTTGTGGTCATCTGTTGGTTTTATAATCTGAGCTTTTATTCATCACTATATAAGGGCATTTTTACTTTTTTAGAAGCAAGCAGCAACATCAAGTATGAATTATTTCCCATGTATCTGCCTTTAAAGCTGATTGCTATGGTGTGATGCCAGTTGGTAAAAAAATTCTTCTCATTGTAATTTTCCCATTGAAATAAAGCCATGAAGTCTGTTTGTAACCACATACATATGATAAGTGTTATAAAAATAACCTGCTTGAACTGGTCCCTAATCTGTTATTCCCTCTCTCTGTGCTAGTGTTCAGTGTAAACACATCAATATGAAGCAGTTAGCAAACAAACATTCCTTTATCAGAGGTGTATGTCGATCCCAGTGGAAGCTTAACACCTCAGGCAGGCAGATGCAGCAGGGGGAAAATAACTGATAAACTCAGATTGTGTTTATGAGTTAGTGATTCATGAAAGATGCAACCAGGGATGTGAAGGAGGGCTGGAGCCATTGACATTTGAAGTTCAACTCAGGAAATGGTGCCTTTGTCTCTAGCACTATTCAGGGAACTTAGGAAGAGTCTGAGAAGAGTTCAATGAAAAACCCAAATGCTGGGAGAATTTAAAATGATACTAGGTGGGTGGTGCTGGAAGGGAGATAGCTGACTTAGATTATTACCATAATAACAAATCACTCAGAGGCAAGCTAGACTGTGAATTTGCCTATTAAAAAACAAACACATGTACACTTTTAATTCTAAGGGAAAGCAAGCTAAGCTAGTGCATTCACACTGAAGCATGAGCTGCCTTGTGTTTCCTGAAGGCTAAGGTAATGCATGTGGGCAGCTGCCATGAAGGAGTTGATGTGATGTATTCCACATGCTTACGTGGTGCACAGAGACACAAGTGCCCAGCCTCTCAGTCAGGGTTACTCCTTGATGTGCAGAAGCCAAATTTCCCATGCTGTAATGTCTTTCTGCCCCTTTAAAACTCCTCTTGCAGCTAAGAAAGATCGTGTCCCAACCGTGTTTTAGTCCTCAGTGGTTATGGAATGTTGATGCAGAGGTGTACATACAAGGTATGTTCTGCTCTAGAAAGAGTAATTGTTACAACCAATAGACAGAGCTCTATTTTACAGAGGTGAAAAAGCAGGCTCAGGTGGAGTCTGGAGGTTTATAAGCCTGCAGGGCTGTAACCACTTGAAGGATCAACAGGGCTGACCACAGCCTGTTCTGGCTGGTGCTTGCATGACTATCAGGAATTGTAACTGGTGGGAAATTACAGTTCCTGTCAAGGATCATTTCTGTCTTTTGGGACTGAACAGCCTCAGTTCTGCCAGATGAAGCAATTTTAGCACAAATATATAAACCACCCACAACTAAAGGAACTTTATGGAGTTGCTACAGTTCTTGTAAGAACGTGAAAATGAATTCTTAATTTACCCCCACTGAGAAACAGAATCTTTGGGGCCAACAATCTTGTTTTATTAGATGCTGTGAAATATTGAGGTCAGCACTAACATTTGTCTGCTGATATCTCTGCATCTTGAGAATTTTTTAAACTAGCATTCATTGTAAAGGCCATTCAAGGAGACATTGCCAGGTGAGGAGGGTGCAACTATATCTTATGATTTATACATTGTGATATGGTCAAGCCAAGCAGATCACAGAGGTTCAAAATCCAGTAACTCATCTGTAGGACAAAGAAACAGGAAGGTGATGCTCTGAGAAAGTGTATAGGCAACAGCAGGAACAATTGTGATCCTCTGTGGGCTGCAGATGGTAAAGCTTAATGTTGCAAATTGTCAGGTAACTGTAAAAGAGCTTTCAGTATTGGTATGTACTAAATGCAGTGAGTTCTTTTCCTCCCTTGTCTTCCCAGACTAGTTAAGTTATACAATTTCCTTTTGTTCGCTCCCTTTATGGGGTTGATGTATAATGCAAGCAAGAAAAAATTGTGTAAAACCGGGAAAATAATATTTAGTGAAGTTTCTTTACTTTTTTTGTGTCAAGTTATTTGCGTGTAATGATAAAGCTGCATATATATGTATATCTAGATAGATCAGCTATATAAATTAATATAATATGATTTCATTCCTCTTATTTTTTAGCTCTGCAGGTCCAACAGAGTTGTGAGAAAATAAGTTTACCTTGTTCTGACATACGCCTTAACAGAAAAGCTCTTAAAACTACAATGTGAAGGCCAAATTTTGCAAACAGTTCTTTTTCAGCAGCCCCATAATAGATCATGGCGTTATGAAGGTATGGGTAGAACTTGTTTTGACAAAATTCTGCTGCTAGAGATGGCATGAAAAAAGATTTCAGCTCTCTGTGATTCTACAAAGTAGTGGCAGACATAGAAGTTACAGGGAAAAAAAGCCACCAACACTTATTTTTTTTGTTGGAACTGAGCACGTTTGACCAGAGAGCTGTGAAGAGACAATTAATCTGGAGGCTCTTGAGGTTACAAATTGGCAAAGTCCACTTTCAGAATTGTCTTGTATTTGAAACACAGTGATGTTTTTCACATAGCAAGGGCTTCAACGATGCTTCAGGCTGGCAACATGCAAGGATACACAAGGGTTTGCTCTATGGGTCGTGACCAACACTGCCATCCTAACTTCCCAAAACCTCTGACCAGCTTTCAGTTCCAAAATGACAAGACTAAGGTGTCAGTGGGTTAATGGAGTTGTTAATGTGTGGGAAAAAGCGGGATAACACTTCAGTAAAACAGGATCTGGGAAATATTTATAAAATATACAAATACCCCTAGTAGATTAGAATGAGAGTCTTTGCTATTAAAAAAGAAACCAAGTCCCAAACCCCAAACCCACAGAAATCAAGATCTTTCAGGGTGAACTCATCTCCAGGAAAATAATGGCAGCACCCTTCTGAACCAAAAGAGAAACACGTTTTTCAATGGTAGCTGTTGCACAAGGGCAGTGTCACATCTCCTGTAGAGAGATTTGAAAAGTAATTTTTATAGCAGTTGGGCTTTGCTTGTAAGAGTAAGAATTACATCAGTTCTGACCTTCTAGCAACAGGCTTAGGAAAAATAACACAAACACAGATACCAGCGTGATGGCTGTCTTACATCCAGCAGTATACCCTCTCTGATTGCCATTAAATTACTCTTTATTTTTATCAAGGCCAGTGAGTTCAGAGCTTGGCTTATAGTACTGAAGAGAAGCACTGGTTTGACTGTTGTTTTTTATTGTTTTTAGCTGATATACAATCTTGATAGTGTGTACAAGGCTTTAATAAGATTGTGCTTCCCAGTAGCTTAAACTAATGAAAGCAGCTGGGCTCATTTTTGGTGCTGTCACATCAAGATATGAAAGTAATTTCATTGATGATATGAAGTTACTAATTTTGAATGAGCTGATAGAATAGCTGTTATCTATTATTCCAAATAGCATAGATAATTTCAGAAATTTATGAAAACAGATGAGCTGATAAGTATTTAAAGATAATAGTATATTCTAAGCATCAAATTTATTGCATTGAAATAAATGGATATAATATGTATATGTGAAAAGACCACGTGGGAATAGCTAAAAAAGAATTACAATCATGACAAAGTTTTTTCACTTGAATAAAAAAACTTTCTACATAATGAAATATTTATTCTTAAAATCTTTTTTGATTTGTTGAGCTTTGAAGAGCTCTTACATACTTCCAGTGATTAACTGGAATAGTTTTGCCTGAATACCTTTTCTGTTCAGCAGCATCACTACCAGCCAGAGATGCTAAACTGACACAATTATTGCACTGCTGTTGAATGTCCCCCACTCTCTGACCTTAGATGACTTTCTGTACCTTTTTAACCCACTCCTGGGTCAGTTTTGTCTGGGTTGCATGCAAAATCTTCAAAAGCATGCTTAGTTTTCTGCAGGTGTCTAAATGAATTAGATGCTGCATCCAGATGACTTCTGTGGAGCTTCCGGCAAACTTTTTTTCTGTGAACTTTCTTCAGTGTCATCTAGCTCCCATTTTGAACATGTAAGGAGTTGTTAAGATGGAAGAACGTGTTCCTTTTGGAGGTTATGCTATTGCAATTAAATAATAGTAAAAAACCAAAACGTGATAATGGTAGGCTGTGCTCTTTTGCACATACAGGGAGACTACTGCACAAAAGATAGATGTCTACTTTTTCAAATTAAGATGTGAATTCTATGTGCCTAGGATCTGCTCCTGAAATCTGAGATACATTAGTCCTGATCTTCAAGCATGTTGGTGGCATGTACCTATTGCAGAAAATTCTGATAGTGAAGAGAGATTTCAGAAAATGAAATGTGTATGGCTTGTCCAGGTCTCATGCCGAGCTGGCAGCAGAGCTGAAAACATGCAGATTTTCTCTGACCCTTTCCTGAGCAACAAATCCCTTAACTGGCTAGACAGTCCACTTTATGTTAAGGTGTTTGTGCCTTCCAAAAGAAGCAAATCTCGTTCTTATCTGGAACTGGAGTTGCACTCTTCATGGGATGATCCTCCTTGTCATTATTAGAAGGGACTATTTGACAGTTTTATTATTTTTGATGTTTCTAACTCAGGCAATACTCAGTTTAGGCTTTTTAGTAAATGTATTAATGTGTGTTTTCTTAGGAATTAGTCCCATGACAGCAGAGCTATAGGAGGGCAGGCTGATACTTGTCTTCACCTCCTCTGCTCTGTATGCTTTTGTTTTCTAATAAGGAACTTTGCTCTTTGTATCAGTTTTGGATATATTTATTCAGACATATATTTATTTGTGCATGGGCCTAATGTCATATACATCACAAAAATGTTCCCTGTTCTCTATGCTTTTCGTTCTTGTTTTACATGACCCTTGTTTTTGCACGTAACTTTGTTACAGCCAAGCTGTAAAGACAGTAATAAAGTGTGTGCATGGCAAAATAAGGTGGAATGAAACCCTTATATAGATGCTTTCTGTCATTTTTATGTGCATCACTCTCTTCCTTCTGATGTAGTGCTGTCTGTAGTGATCTAGAGTCTTCCCTTCCTTCGGCTTTGTGTTTTCAGCATTGTGTTAATTGTTTGTGGTGCATGGGTTTTTCAGCAGCATGCAGTGAGAAAGGTCAGCTGTCAGAAACAGGCCTGTCCACAACTGATAAGGCATTCGAGAGATTGGATTTGACTCATTAAGCACCTTCCCTGTAGACATGGAGTCTGCTCTGCCGCAGAAAAAAAACTAAATCAGGAAGGAAAAAAGCCCAAGATGAAGTTGGAGCATGCGCCAGAAGCACTGGCACACCCTCCCTCTCACCCCCATGCACAGTGCCAGAGTTCTGTGTGCTTCCACCACACTTGCATCCTCATGAGCCGTGGACATCCATGCTTATGCACTGAGATTGTGTGCATTCACTCCAGTATTTACACTTGGGAAAGACACACATTCGTTTTTTCTGTGTACATACATGTGTGTGTAAGTCCTCGTGTGTTTGTGCCCTGAAGTTATGTGGGGAAGATGCAGTTAATTCCTGCCCTCAGATGTGTACTGTGAAGTTGTATAAGGATGGTAATTATCCCACATTTTGCATATATGCAAGTGTATCCAATCCAACCTGGTTTTTCATGTTTCTTGCTCTTGTAAATTTCTTCCCACTAAGGTCGCTTCCTTTCATGCTGTAACAAAGGGCACACCTCCTCTTTATGTCTATCTATTGTGTTTGTTCAGCTGCACTTTGCCTGCCTTTCCGCAGAAATATGCTGTGTAGGCAGCTGTCCTGCCTATACTGCATGTACATGTCCACTGCCCTGGTAAACACACATGGAACTTGCTGCTGTGTACACATAGCAAAAGCCTAGCATATTTCTCATTGCATACAAATGCACACATTTTTGCCCCTAAATAATTACTGGTCAAAGCTGCTCTGCCAGCTTGTAACACTCTATTGCCTGTGGCTTTGTTTGAGAAGAATCGTTCTGCCTCAAATTGGGTTTGGATACTGCTACTTCCATAAATGGTCTTTAATGATGTCTCACAACGAGCATAAAGGAAGGGCAGCGGTAGTGTTTGGCAGTGTATTTTGATACCCTGGCAGTACTGGGGTTCCACAGGTGCCCACTCTCCAGTAACACAGAAGCCGTGGGGAGCTGACATTACCACAGTCTCTGTGATACCACTCGCACTGCTCTGCCCCGCTCTCATCTCTCCACTTTTGCTTTTCACCTTCCTTCCCATCTCCCTTTTCCCATGGGCATGGCTTTCAATACTGCTCACTGGTATTGAAAAGGATAATTTTGTGGATCATTATTGTGTTATTACAGTGATTAGCGGTAACTATTTTTCTACTCCCACTTCCTGCTGGAAGGATGCCCAGGGGCTCCCTGCTCAGCAGCAAGCGCGACGCTTGCTGGAAGGCTGCTGCCAGCACAGGCCCATGGGCACACAGCAGCACACGCTCACCTCTGGCAGAGCTGCCTCTCTCCCTTCTGCTCCTTTCTTTGTGAGCTTCCAGCAGTTCTCTAAAATAGTGCTGTTCAACAGAAGCAAGAATTTCTTCTCCTCTTGGGCTCCTTACACGTGCTTTTGTTCTGCATGCATTTTTCAACTTTCTCTCAGTGTTGGTGTAAATAATTTTGTTCATTCCTGCGTCAGTCTTGGAAGACTCCCTCTGACAGCCTTCATGTTTTTTCCCCCAAGCAGGACTAACCATACCACATGTGTAGGGAAGACTGTGATAGCTACCTGATGTTCTTCTCTCTAATGGTATGAATTTTACTAAAGTCAGAAAATTTTGGAGAAACCTTGTCTTCAATGTGGTATGGAACAAAAATGCCAAATGCACCCTGTTTTAATAGCGGAATGTTAGTGCTCTTCAACATGCAGCCAGTAATAAACAGGTCTAAGTGCTTAGAATCAAGATTAATATTTGGTGTTTGACTTCTGGTTTTTAATAGTCTTGAAGAGTAAGGGTAATGTGAAATTGGGAATTGCAACTGGGATACAGATTGCTGCTAAAGAATAGTAAATCTTCTCTTAGGGAGCGAATATAGGGTTTCTCGTTGGCCTGCAAGTTGCTTCAGTTTGTTGTTTTGTTTTTTTTAAAAACATGGTCTGTATAAAGGAACAGCACTTTTGGTCAAGAATACATAGATGAAAAGCTGGTGAATTAAGAGCTTAGCTGTACGCTTGCACACTCTTACCCTGCTGTACAGTCACGTGGGCTCTACACAGAGGGATGGATGGGCCAGGTAGCAACCCAGCAGTAGAGAGGCCTCTGTGAGAGCAGGGCTGGCAAATATGTTAGACCTTGAACTTTATGGTCCTGGTACTGTGATGTTCTCTCTCGTCAGTTTGCACTTTCCTAACATGTTCAGCCTGTAAGGAAACATTTCTTGTGGGTGATGTGTTCAGTGACTGGCATCCTTATGTTTTAGAGTGACGCTCCAGGAAAATAAGAAAACTATAAAAATTGCAGAGTGAAATAAAAACATGAGAAAAAGTAAATACGGCAGCAGTGGGAATTGTCCTCACCCATGCTTAGCATTGAGGAATCTAGAGGAGGTCTTATGCTCAGCAAATCATTATCATATCTCTTGACAAAATTTGTAACAATGCCTTGCTTTTTCTCTACCTTCTGGAACTGGGAGTGAGACTAGCAATATTCTTCAGAGAAATTAAAAGAAGTATACTTTGTTCAACCAAAACAAATTGAGAATTTATATGATTATATCAAATTCTTTCAGGCAAATTATTTTTAAAATTGATTTATTCAGCATCATTCCTTTCAAAATAAACATGTTTCATGCTTTCATTTTAAAATGGAACTCTAGTTTTTTAAAGAAATGTATTTTTAAGGATGTGTAAACGAAAATTTTTAAATTTCATTTTGGGTTAAGGAAGATTTTGTCGCAGAATTGTTTTTTTAGTCCCTATGGTCAGCTGATCAGAACACAAAGAACAAACACAGCTCTAAGTACATAGTGCCACGGTCAGACCGATACCTGGAGTATATTGTTTCTTTGACAGAGAATGCAACATCACACAGTGATAGCAGTACATTTGTTTTTATTTAGCAAACAGCGGAGAATAGGTGGAGAAGAGGATGCTCAGGACACTGTATACATTGCATATACACTGGATTAGTACAGGGCTTCTCCTCACAGATGTGGAACATTTCTTGGTTTTCAGAGTTTTATTAAACTCATAGAGTGTTCTTTTCCCACAGGTCTCAAGGACTTAACCTGTATTTTTGTTATCTTTATAGTAGAGATGGACACAGCTGAGGTTAATTAAGTGCCTCAGGTTGCACAGTGAATCAGTGACAGAGTTGAGGATAAAAGGCTGGGGTTCTGACTTCCACACCTCTACTTTGTCATACAGATCAATTTTGATGAGCAATTTAAAAAATGATGTTACCAGACATATGCTATAATCTTTTGTAGACATATCTCTTTTATTAATTTTCATTATTTTAGTATTAATATTTTTGTCATAAAAACATTTTAGCAAAAAAAGTTTTTATGGCTGTGTTTTTCAGCTATTTTGTGTACAGTGTTGGAGAAGATTCTTCAGACACTTCTGTTTTCTACTTCTCTTCAGAAAAAGACAATTCGTGGTTTAGAGAGTGAATAGGGAACCTGTGGATCATATAATTGGCAAAACTAGGTTTGAATAATCTCTGTCTGTGCTCAATATGTGGACTAACTAGGAGATTTTGTGTGGTATAACTGATTTACATTTTTTCCTCTCAGAAGAGATTTTGTTAAACAACTCAATATACTTTTGAGTGAAAAGGAGATTCCCAGCATTGACAAGCAAAATAGCTTTTCATTTGTGTGAACATTTATTTATTTCTATAAGGTCTTTAACTGTGTATTTAATAGGTGCATACTCATACTTCAGAAGTATAAGGCAGTTGTGCTTGTAACAGGCTCTGCCACTGTTATGTGACAGTGATATATGGAAACTGCTTCATACATTTAGTACATGTCAACTATTTTGAGGATCAGGAGCCTAGGGAAAATTTCTCCTTTCTTTGGGCTAAACATTCAGGCACCATCATCCCTCTTCCTTCCCTTTGCTCTCAGTCTTTGCTATGCAGTGGTCCAAATTCATCAGGCGAAATAAGTCACTCTGCAGGGCTGGTGTTGGACCTCTTGGGCATGGTTTTCAGTCCCACGGGTCAGAGCCTACTCTGTGTTGGAGCCAGCCCAAAGAGCATCATCCAAGGACACGGGCAGACAAAAGCAGAGGTGGAACCTGCAGCTCCAGAGCTCTCAAGCACTATCTTCAGATAAAGCAGTTCTTCCTCTTGTTTTCATTGAGAGCTTAGCTGCACAGGGAAATAATAGATTAGTCAGGTTTGACAAAAAAACCTGAACATTTGTTGTATTGCCAAGTCTCCTTGATCTTTTCTGGGCTTAAATTTGAGGACCTTTTAACAAGCATTCTCCTTTAGACTTGAAGGGTAATGGGTAAAGTAGCAGATAAGAGAGGAGAGGGCATGATTCATGCTAGGCACTTGATGTTCTCGGGTAGAACATTAATGCTTCTTTTGCTCTTCCTGGTGAGGTGAAAGAGCTTTTTGCATAAGATTCGAGCTTCTACACAATGTGCAAAATTTGACTTTGGCGTTGAAAGAGCACTGGCTGTTGAGTGCATGTCACCTTTGCTGTGGACTCCTGGGCTAACATTGCTCTTTGCATCTCTTAAACGTGATGGGAATTATTGTCTTGCATTGATTCTTCCCCACACTGTTTCTGACGTTGTTATGCTGATTACTCTCTGCTTCCAAGTTACAAGTCATGTAGAGGTAGTAAGTGAGCATGAGGGGCCTGAGAAAACAATAAATGACACTATTTCTGAAAAAGGTAACATTTCCCAGAATGTTTTAAAGTTAGTAAGCATTTAAGAGACTACTCTTTTTACTTCTTTACTGAAGTCCAGCTCAGCACTTAATTTTCTTGATTTTAACATCATTCTATGATTTTACGGACAATTTTTTTTTCCAACAGCAAAAATTCTTTTTCTTCTGAAAAATTATTCCTATAATTTCCTTGAGGTTAGAAGACATATTTTTTCTCTAAGGTTTAATCAATGCAATCTGTTCAGTCATCTCATTATGATATTAATATGACTAATATGTTCTTTCTTTACAGTTTGTGGAATATAAATGCAGGCTATGATACGGCTCTCACAGCTTCCACATATCAGTATCACTGTTGGTGGTTCTTGGAAGATGTTTCATGCACTGAAGAATGTATTGCTAATGTATTTCAATAATTAAATAAGTTTTGTAAGACTTTCGAAACCAGTATTTGCTTCTGACTACTGAAACCACAAAAGCGTACTTGTGAGGAAGAAAGCATGGGACCTTATGGCAGAGTTTGATGAGTGGTGTTACTGCTCCAATCAGGTGATGTGAAGAATGGTTAGACTAGAAAAACCAATTATTTGGATGTATTGTTTTTCCTGTTCAAAAGCTAGAAAGGAGGAATGCAACAAAGGGATAAATGGAGGATGCAGTAATCTGCTGTTTAGCTACTACTCGAGTCTGTCACCATCTCTTTAAAATAAAAGCCTGATTGTTTACTAAACTACTAAACCTGGAGGTTTGTTGAATCTGGGCAAGCTGCTTTCACCGCTTCAGCAGGCTTTCATTAAGGTTTTAGCATTCAGTCACTGGACAACTTTTTTGGAAGGTGAAGAAAATTGTTCACTTTTTTTTGTCCTTCAGAGGTGTTGGCTCACTTATTTTCTGTTACATTTGACATACAGTTTCTCCTCCCCTAACCTCTGAGGGAATACCAGAAAGTGACTTGAAACACAGTTTGTTAGTTGTTCTGTAATGTTGAGGATAATAACTGTTATAGATGACTCCCAGGACCCTTCTGCCCAGAACAGAATTACCTCCTAGTAGAGTTGATAGGGGTTTGTCAAGCCTGGAGTTCTGCCTCATCATGACTTGATCTTTTGCAGCTCGTTGTTTAGAACAGCTTCTAAGTCCATTTTCTCCTTAGTTCATATGGTTCATAGGTAGAATTGATTTTTTCCAGACTTGTTATGATTTCATTCCAAAAATTTCCTACAACTCAGTAAGAATTTTAAAACTTTAGGCCTGTTGTTTATGGTGTGCAAATTAGTGTAGAAAGGAGGTAAAGATGTATGTGCTGGCACAAGGACATCTAGTCAGGTCCATATCTAGCTATATAGTTACCAAGCAGGAATAGCTTTAATTTCAGCAGTACAGGAAGACTGGCACATTTCTTCCCAGAAGCACCCAGTTCAATTGCACTTGCTAGGATTGTGATGTTAGCCAGTCATACCATCAGAAATAAGTTTCCTTTATTAAATGTCATGCTACTGAAAGCACAGCTGATGCCCCAGTGCAGTAAACTGAAAGCCACAGTAAGTGCACAGCTCTGTTGTAATACTCTACTGATTCTACAAGCACGTCCTCAGGTGAGGAGGGCCCACCATTCAAGCAGTAGGACCAGTGCCAACTTCTGGCTTTCTTTTTTCCTCTGTGTAGTTAGACCTTTTGCATAGATGTATCTTATAACGATGTTTTATCTTTTAATGCATTAACTTAATTAACAATACCTTTTGAGTACATTGATATTTTTCTGTAGATGTTCAGGATTTGTGGTGAAGTTGATTTTTTTTGGTTGTTTTTGTTTTCTTTTCTTTCTGCGGTGGTCAGTTGTAGTCCTCTATTTGGATAAAAACTCTGTGGTTACTGGCTATCTTTGGAAGCAGCTTTTTCTTAAGACAAGTTGCAAAACTGTATGATTCACCAAAGTTAGAGACCTGTTAAATGGTAGGGAGAAAGGGTTCCTGTAAGTATGATTTTCCTTGTTTACTGCTGTTTGGCACGTCAGGGGAGTACCTGGCTGTTCTGCTGCCTCCATTGCTAATGCACACTGCTTTGGCAGAAGCCTGATGCATGACAGCATTCGACACTTTCTAGATTATCAGACAGCACCAGCTCTTCTCTGCAAAGCAAAGCAAACCACTCAGGCAAGGTAAATCTCACCGAACAATGGAGTGGTTATTAATTTTGAAGCTGTGCGGAGTGTTTGCTTTTTTCACTAACAGAAGACATGCTCTGATGTTGACTGTAAACCAAACCCCAGTAAGATAGGGACTGCCTCACACAATACCTGTAATGCAGTTAAGGTGAGAGGAGTGAGCAGCTGACCCTTGGTTTTAGGAGAGCTACTTGAGGTTTTCTTCAGGAGACTTCAGGAAAGCCACCACCCATTTAATATTTTTCTAACTACTTCTTAGTTGTGTCTGGGGCCAAAATTCCTGTTAAATTAGATGCTGCTTTTTTTGGATATTAAACTTCATGCCCCTGAGCAAAATGAGTGCTTCTAGAGTTTGCTGTTTTCAGCTTTGCAGTCATGAAGTATTTATTTTCAAACATCATCCAAAACTTTGGAGGCTGCTTGCTCCACACCGTAGCTGGGGTGACTTCCTGGCAGGACTAGAGAAAAATGGGAGGTTGGTTTCCCTCCACAAATGTATGAGAACCTCTGGAATGAGCCTAGGATGGAGAGATAGGAGCTCCTGAACTCAAATGCTTTCTCTATTATTGATTTTCTTGGTGTCTCTGAGTAAACCCATTAAAATGTCTGTGCAGTGGTTTCCTCATACATAAATCAAAATGCCAAAGTTTTCTACCTCTTAGTGATGCTGGGAATTCTGAATATTCTCCTTTATAGAAAGGAGACAGGAACAGCAACAGCATTGCACATAAAAACTGAAGCTAAACTTGCCATCTGGCTTTCCTGAACAGGCAGTATTGCTGTATACTGTATGGAAAGATCCTGGGGTCTTCACCTCTCATGGGGACCTGAGACTCAGCAAGCTCTGGGGTTTCTTCAGGGATGAGAAGAACCAGGAACTTGGCTTAGGTACTTGTTGCTGTGCTTTTGTTTCTGTTCCTGCACTCAGCCTTCGATATGTGCTGATGGCTGCTTTAGGTTTTAAACAGGTATAAGTCTGAGACCTGCAAAACTGGCTTTGCAGTGTGGTGGTGATGGTAACTGCTTAATGTGCTGGGTGTGTCTGCTAGGGATTGGTCAGAAAAGGGTAACATTATCCGTTTAAAAGTGATGGATGACTCCATTTGTTCCAGGAAAATCTCTGTTAGTTTGAAAATTCCGAGTTTTGCTTCTATTCAGGTGATTTCTGTGCATCTTGAATATGTTAAGGTTTAAGTTCAAATGTGGAATTTTGTACAAGTCTTGGATCTTTGAAAATCCCAGCTACTGCAGAGAATTTAGTTATGTGAATTAATTAGGAAGCAAATAATGGGTTTAGATTAATACAAACAAGAGGAATGGAAGATTTGATTGCTTATATGTGCTATCCTGCTTTCAGATTCTGATTTTTGTAAATCTGTTTAGTATTAACTGAGTTAAAAATTAAATCTTGGAAACAATATAAAAATCAATAGGTTTTAAACATATGCCATGTGTTTTAAGTAAATGTTATTTTATGCAGTTGCATTGCCACCCTTGAATAACTAGATCATAAATTCAATTAAATATCACTGACTATATCAGGGTTTCACATCCCAGAAAAATCAGGGTTCATGTAACATAAACCAAGGATCCCTGTTGACTTTGAGTTGAATCTTGAGGTTAGCTGTGTTGCTGTGCAGAAGCTCCTTGGTACACTACCGCTATTTAAGGAATACAGAATATATAAATATCACAGTGCAATTTGTGGAACGTTCAAAACTGTACAGCACAATGGTCATGAGCTAACAAATGACAAGTGGTTCACCGCTCTGTGGTATTCCAGGTGTCACCAGACAGTGTCTGAAAGCATAAAGAAATACTGTGAGACCTGCAGCCTACTCAGGGCTTTTTCTCCTCATTCATTGTGGAAAGAGCCCATATCCCTTTTCCCTCTCCATGCTCTCTGGTAACTTTCAGGTGCTTTTTGGTCACAGCTATGATGTATGTCAGAGCATCCTAACAGCTGGGACAGTATGGAGAGGCCATGCTTGGTAAGAAGCCTTTCCTGTGGCCTGACAGAAGCTATTGTGCTGTAGCTTGGGGGATACACAGCCAACCTCTTTAGTGCACATATTAAGCTCCGACTGCTGAAGCCTTTCATGAGACTGCTAAGGCACATGGTCACTGGTAAACTGTTGAGGAATCAGCAATTTGGCAAATGTAGTCTTAGAGAGTGTGTTGACCTTGGGAGTTGTGCTTATGAGACATGGCATGGACAGGCATGAATTTTAATTTCACAGTGAACCCCAGAGAGATTTTACTGTGTGGTGATCTGCAAATTTGAATATCTGTCCAGAGCAGCCACAGAAGGAAGAAAAACCCCATAACAACATATGAAACAGAAATAGCCGACATTCTCCCAAGAACAGGAAGGACACAAAGGTGGATAAAGTACAGAATCCCATCTCTGACAGGGGTCAGCAGCAGATGACTGGAGGAAACAGGTAGATGACATAGTTGAATGCAGAGGTGGGTTGACGGCACCTTATATTAAAAGCAGTGGTACAAGCAGGAGTAATATCTCTTTGACTTTGCTCTTCTCTGTTTTGATAAGTCTACAGTGGTTGCCTTAAATTACTGTTTAGAACTCTAATCTACTCTTTGCCTTCTCCTTTGTACGGAGTAGACCAGTGAGATTTCATCTAAGTGGTTGAGAAAGTGTAAATGAGCCGTACTAGTATGTCTTGTACAGAGTGAACAATCAACTCGCCTGTCCCCCTTCACAAATGTGTGTTCAGTGCTTTGCACACCTTCAGCTGTAGGGAAAAGGCTCACTCACAATGATTGTGTTTGACTCCTGCCCTCAGGCACTGGCTATTTGATGGGAATTACAAGCAGGTACATGTAGCATGTCTAACTTGCTTGTAACACATTCTCTTCTGATGGATCAGGAGTGACTAGGCAGGGGAATTATCAGTGTGGGGAGAGGGTTGTTAAGTGCTTGGCTCTGACTTCCTGAAATGCAGTCAATAGCAGCCCTCTGTGCTTAGGTTGATTTAACATTGACACAAGCATTGGTGGTAGTTAAATGTATTCAGAATAACATCAAAGAATCAAATAATTTCAAAGGGACCTCTGGAGGCTGTGTAATCCAACCACTAGCTCAGAGAAGGTCCAGTTAGTGCAGGCAGCTCAGGACTGTGCCTAATCAAGTTTTTAGTGTTTCTAAAGATTGAGATTTCAGTCTCTCTGGGCCGTTTCTAGTGGTTGACCATCCTCAAGATGAAACATTTTTTTGTATAGAATGAGAATTTTTTGTATTCATCTGTATCTGTAGCCTCTCATCCTTCTGCAGAATTCTGAGAAGAATTTGGCCCTGTCTTGTCTATGTTCTTCCATTAAGTCATTAAAGAGATCAGTAAGATTTCCCTTGAGTTGTCTCTCCTTGAGGCAGAATGAACCCAGTTCCCTCAGCCTCTCCACACACATCACCTACCCCAGTACCCTGAGTATGGTGGTAGCTCTTTACTGGACTCACTCCAGTATGTTGAAATTATTTTTATATGAGGGAGCTCAATCCTGGACAGAGCAGTCCTGATGTGATCTCACAAGTGTCCATTAGGGGAAGAATCTCTTCCCTTGGTCTGCTGGCTGCTTTCGTGCTAATACAACCAAGGATGCAGCTGGCCTTTGCCGAAAGGACAGGCACTGCTGACTCGTGCTTAGCTTGTCTGCTGGGACCACAGGTCTTCCTCTGAAAAGCTGCTTTTGAGCCAGCTGGCTCTCAACGTGTACTGCTGTATGGAGTAATTTGGTGGCTGTTTGCTTGCAGGAGTATAGGGACACATGGTTCGCTTCTTGAAGTACAAACACACATTGCTTCTGCAAGAGTCTCTGCTTAAAGCAGACCTTTCACTTGAGAATGTTATATGTACAAGTTGCAATACTGTGCTGTTTTGTCATCATTATTTGATGCTGTGAGAACGCAGATTTTGCCATGTAGTTATTTTCCAAGAATGGCTATGACAACAAGTATTTTCCCTTCAGTCTTTTATAAATAAATTCTGGCTAATCTTTATTAGGATTACTTAATGAGACAAAATGAAGCAGAAAAATGCTATTATTGTCAATGGAAAAAGCACCAGCATTTGCCTTACGTGGTGATTTGTAAGCAATGACAGCTTGACTGCTTGTACTATCTACTGCTCAGCCTTGCTTTCACAGTTGGGAGTCACAAAGGTGCTGCAATATGGAGTATGGGGTGGGACCTGTACAGACTCCATTGCAAGTACCATTTTCCCCCAGATGGCACTAGCCAGCCCTCCTGCAAGCTTTCCTCTCACCGTCCTGTATTTCTTCCACTGGATAAAATCAGAGTGTGCAGCTGGCTCAAGTCACATAAGCACAATACCGCAGCAGAACTGGCTTTGAGTGACTGGAACCCCAGGTACTGGGAAGTAGACCTCTAGCTCACACAAAGGATTTTCATGGTATTCAAATGCTGCTTCCAGTTGCTGAGAAATTAGTGCAGTGGCTTTCGTTGTTGTACATAAGAGATTTATTTTCTTAATAAGGAAATACTAAATGTCATGTGCGGTGAATAATTCTCTCATGTTTATTTTTGCTGTTTGAAAAAGATGTGCTTATGTTGTACAGATTTCCTGGATAAGGTGATCAGACAGGCAAAGTTCTCAGATGTGTTTACCAGCAACATTACTTATATCTGTGGAATAAATGTTTTATGTGGACTTCCCTCATGCTCTCAGAGAAGGAATCTGTAGGACACTTCATGTGGCTCTCTTGTTTGCTTGGTTTCTCATTCAGTTGAAAGAAAGGGGCAGCTCTGTTAGGAATATGTTCTGGTGTCTCTCTTAAATTTCCTATCAGATAGGTAAGTTCAGATTGCAGTAGTACTGAATATAAATACTGATCTTTGCGAAATGTTGGGTTTTTTTTTAATTTACACATATGTGGTGGTTGTGTAGAGCTTTCCATCCTTCTCCTAAAAAGGATGTGAAATGTCTTATAACAGTCCTTAAATGTGCTTTTCCTAGACTCCACTGCATACTGTTGAGTGGTCCCTATGGTGACAGTGCTGCAGTGAAACTAAAAACACAGCACTGAAATTCATTGCTACCGAGGACCCTGCAGTTAATTCTCTTGGTAGCCATATTAGAAAGGGAGCTCTACAGTTATTAGCATGCCTTGATATTTAGCTCTGTAGTTAACAGTACTGTGGGATGCTTAAGTTTCATGACAACCTTAAATCTCTTCTTAGCTGACTGCTGAATAGTTCTTTTGTTTCCCTTCCTTTCCAGCGCGAGATGAGAACATGGCCACTTTCCGTGGTTCCGAATACCTCTGCTATGACCTGTCGCAAAACCCCATCCAGAGCAGCAGCGATGAGATCACTCTCTCCTTCAAGACGTGGCAGCGCAACGGGCTCATTCTGCACACTGGCAAGTCAGCCGACTACGTCAACCTGGCCCTGAAGGATGGTGCGGTCTCCTTGGTCATTAACCTGGGGTCCGGGGCCTTTGAGGCCATTGTGGAGCCGGTCAATGGCAAGTTCAATGACAACGCGTGGCACGACGTTAAGGTGACACGCAACCTGCGGCAGGTAATGGTGAAGGGGAGAAAATGCTGGGGAGAATTTTGTTTTGTTTTATTGGGACAGGCAGGTGGGAGAGAGCAGTGGAGAAATGGGGAAGCTCAGTGGTATTGCTAGAGTTTCTCCACCTCTTCTGGATCTTGGTGCCTAAAGGACAGTGAAAAAACAGTAGCTGGGAATTTATCCCTCCTGCAGTATCTTCATTTCCACTTTATTAATTCTCTATTTTTTTCCCAGTTTGATTAAACAATAAAAACTTGTGACATAACTTTACTTTCATCTCCCTTTCCCTTTTTTCTTTTTCTGTTCTCCCTTTTAAATTTTATTATTTCCTTAATTATGATTCAATCTTATCAGTAATATTCTTGTTGCATTTAATTACTGTGGGAACAGAGCCTATTTCCAACAGCCAACGCACTACACCTCTCTCCTTTTTCTTTCAGTTTTGTTAATTGGTTTAACCATTGCCATGATGTCACAATTCTAATTCTGAAAGTCTTTTGTTTTTCTTTTCTTTTTCTTTTGTGTGTTCATATGAGTGTGCAGGTGTGCAGGCTGGTGGGTATGTGTGTAATTATTTTAACTTTATAGCTTTGGAATTAATTGGCTGGAGTCTGAGTCTTCTTGATTCTCTGTTCTTCTTTTCTTCTTTTTGATTTTTTCCCCTTCTTTCTATAATGAGATTCTACTTTATTTCTTGTCTCTGCCTTGAGACTCTTCTGTTGGCTGTGAGGACTGGAAAAGTGGAAGGATCAAAAAACCCCAAGCAAACTCAGATCAATCCAGCACCCTACAATTCCACTTTGGAAAAGTTTTTCTGATTTTACCACTGTAATTTTGCACATCTACATGCTGCTTTTCCTAGCAGACGACTGTATCAGGTGATGTATTTGGTAGTAGGCGAGTCTTAAAATCCTGAACCCTTTCTCATGAAATATAGATTCAGACATAAATAGATAAGATAAAATTAAATTACTTTGCTCTGAAAGCTGGTAAATATATCAAGTCACTAAGGCCCATCCACTGCATGATAAATGAGGTTTACATGGTGAATAGGAGCTCTTTGGTGTCTTGCTGATTGGTAGAGGAGCAGAAATAGCTTTTAAACTAAAATTTAAAAATCAGTCTATGAATACAGTGTGACTTGTTTATTTTCTCATTAATGTCAATGTTAGCAAAACCTTTAATAGCTCTATATAAGTTTATACAATGTAATTTGCGGTAACGTTACAGTAGCTAAGATGAAATGTGTCTATGAGTATAGGATAATCAGTGCCTGGGATCAGAAACAGTGTCTACTAGTAGATGTCAGTGGATAATTTTTCTGTTATCAGGATTTTGTATCTTTCTTTTCAATATCTTGGCGTGAGGCTGAAGACTTTTTTTTGTCTTTCCCATGTAAATCCCTGTATTTCTACATGCTTAGGATGTCTGGATCTGACAAGAAATCTGTCATCAAATTTTCATGATGCTACAGAATTCTTACCTATGGAAAAAATCAAATTGTTTTCAATAGTTTATATGCAGATGCAAATTTCATTTCTTATGCAGTGGATGGGTCTTCATGATCCTATTTTGTTCAAGCTTTCCCGTGAATAGAGTAGAGAGAGATGCACCAGCTGGTCTAGGTTTGTCAGTCTGGAAAGGTCAGAATTTATGGCTTTATTTGATGTGGGTTTTTTTTTTATTTTTAGGTAGTTTCAGAACAGCTGGTCCTTGAATATCTCAGTAGCGCTTATTGGCCATTTTAGTTAATCATACTTTTTATTTTTCATTGGAAATCAATTTCCAATTGGGCAAATGTGCCTGAAGCAAAATTAATCCTTGCTTCATGCCGGGATTGGTTTGGATCTTGAAGAAGCAGAGAGTGAAGGGTCACAAACAAAACTGTGGATGGGAAGCTGTCACATTATTTTCTTAATATTTTAGCTAGTGATTTTTTAATTGGTCCACAGAAGTGGACAAAGAAAATGGAAATCTGTCTATGCCTTTTCATATTTGATGAGACCAGGGCAGTACTTCAGCGACTGTTAGAAAGCAGGTAGTCCCGTGCCAATTAAGCAGCACCCTAAATTTTTAATCCTCCTGAACTATTCGCTGTGAATGTTTTTAAGTGATCCTGAATTCTTAATGCTCCAACTTGACTGGGCAAGAGAGAGGATATTTTAATGAGATGGATGGGCTCTTTCCAAAGAAAGGCCAGTCTTCAAATCAAATTACATTTAATTAGCAGAGGTGATTTGGGGTCCAATTCTATAGTTAAACATGACAGAATACAGTTCAACCAATAAATATCAATAAGGCTGGCTTTTTTTTTACTAATCTTTTCCCTGGATACTTGCATTTTAACTTTTGGTGTGTCTCAAAATTAAGACATTGACCCAGAACCTAAAGCAGCCCCGATATTGGAACTGATGAGGCCTTGAAGCAAAGCAATCATGATAGTTGTAAATGTTGTCATCCAGTATAATTTTGTATAACCTAAATAATTTTGTATGTAAAAGATTATCGGCTCTATATTTTTCCTGACATAAATTCACCTGTAATGTTGCAGTATAATATAGTTCACTTGAAAGTCTTATTTCCAGCTGTGCTCATGTTTCCTCAAAAAAACCCATTCCAAAACAAAAAAAAAAAAACCCAAAGAAATGCATTGCCTCTGAATGTTGAAGCTTTATAAGAAAATCAGTAGCCTCCTTGTAATTGGTTGAAAATATTGCACTGGAGATAAATTTATTTTTCTTTAAAATGAACTTTAAAAGCAGTAATTTAGAAATTCCAAGAATATTACCTAAATCTAAGCAATTCCAGTTAAATGGACTATCAGCAGCTTCAGGATGCCATCTAATCTTTTCCTCTGCTTTTTTGGGGGCTAAGAGAAAGGGGAGGAGGATTTGCATAATTTTTTCACTGTTTCTAGAATTAGAGTGGAACTTTAAATAGTTGGACTTTTGCCCAGTACTTTTTGGGATTGTTAAATGTTTTGTAGCTAAGCTGGGAGAGTACTAAGGGCTGCCTTTTTTTAGATCAAATGACTATCACAGCAGTTAATCTCCTTAGAGACAAACCAAGTGAATCCACAGATTCCCTCGAGTAGTGATTGTTAATGTCAAAGCAAATCTCCTTGTTTGTTTATCTTATTATTTCAGTTAAAACTAAGCCCTCTTTCTGCCTTGTGAGAAACCTTTACTTAGAACTAGGATCATGGCTGCATTTTACCGGGGCTTTCAGAGCATGTTTGGGGCAGTGAGGTGTGGTGGGAGGAGGAGCAGAGGAGATTGAAGGTCAGACTTCCTGTGTCTGTCTTCAGGTCTGCTGCTGACACTCCATCTCATTTTTAGCATGCTCTTCTCCCTGTTCCATACTTCAACTCCCTTGTTTGTAAAAATAAATTTACTAACACGACAATTTGCTGTGAGTAAGACTTCCTTGGTGAAGAATTCAGGAGTTTGTGCTCATTATACCCAAGTACAGAGTATTATTATTTCATTTGAATTGGTGAATAACCTTGAGACTTAATGCCACAAAGTCTTCACAAACTTACTTGCCTAGTGAATGCACAACTCTGAAGCCTGCAAACAGATGGATTTTACATGAGGCAGCATAGATCTCACTTATGTAATTCAGGATAGTTCTTCCCAGCTTCAATCACACTGGAACAAGGACTTGGAGCTTCCACAGGTTGCCGTTTCCTATTAAGACTGAAGCTAGTCACAATGCAAAATCTATTATAAAGATCTTTAGTTCCTCAACTGATAAAAAGCGAACAAGAAGCAATGTGTAGGTTCAAACAGTTGGTATCTGCATGCCTTGGGACAGGTTAGAAAAGTTCTACTAAACCAAACTGTCTGGCAAATTCTCCTAGCTCCCATATGATAGAGATGCAGTGTAACAGAAGGGATGCTAAATCTTCTCAATCTTCTGTCTTGAACCTGGACACAAGCGACTCAATTCTTTCTACACAATTCCTGGACACGTTGCTCCCTACAGTAGGAGAGGTTCAATTCCTTTGTCTTGGATGACAGAAGTAAGCTACAGGCAAACAGCCAAGCACAGGCACTGTTATGTGCTCCTCCTGAAAGTCACAAACTCAGCTGCTGTAAAGAAACCTGCAGACTGGGAAACTTGGAAGGAAGACACAGAGTCTTGGACTCATCTTCATCTGTATCCTCCAAAGGAAATACTGACCTTCTTGTGATATTCTGCAACACTTGAGGGTAGTGAAGCTTGGAAGAGAAGCTGGCATGTTGGTGGGTGGTGATGGGTGGAAGAAGGGAGTCATGGTTGGGTTTGTGCTGAAGGGGCAAACTGTGTACTCTGTGTGTATATCTCTGATAGTAAGGTTCTTGTTTGAGGGAAGCACCTTGATGAGCATTTGAAGAGTAAGTATTGCACTGTTTTAATTTCACTTCAGGTCTGGATAATGTATATGAGGGTTGAAGTTAATGACTAATAGCAGGGTGGGAAGATTAGGCAGCCCCCTCTTTCTTTACAGGCCAGATGGCATGGTTCCCCATAGAGTCCTGGTCATATTGTCCTCTTTCTCACTTTGTGTGTCTCAGGTGCCCCATGCCTTTTTTTGAAAAACTAACACTAGACCATTCATGCAATGTGTCATTTTTACTAACCAACTAATGTACTAACACCCTAACGACTCATCTTTGCTTTTAGTTATTTTAATTAACAATCGTTCTGTTCACGATTTTTTAATTTCCTTTCTTCCCCCTTTTCCGCAAAGCACTCAGGCATTGGACACGCTATGGTAAACAAACTACATTGTCTGGTAGATATCATTCTTATTGTCTCTTTCTTTGGGTTTGCCGTGTGTTACCTGCCTTTTCCTCCCCCTACCCGCTCTTTTTCCCCCCTCCTTTATACTTACTGCTTCCTTTAATTTTATTCTATTTTCATTGAAAACACTTTTTTCCCCCCCTTCCTTTTTTTTTTTTCCCCCTTCTTTTTGAATAGAAAAATGAGCATCAAAAGCAACTAACACAGCTCTTCTGGAAATGGGGTTTGGACATTTCTTTCATTGTTTTCTTCACCTCTGTCTTTAGTTCTTCTTTTCCTTTCTGGTGATAAACTGTTGGGTTTTTTGGTCCCTTGTTTTTGAGTTTAGATTTCTTTCTTTTGCTTTTGTTTTCATTTGGCTTTTTTTCTTTGCTTTTAGCTGTTTTTTTTTTTTTTTCCACTCTGAAGGTTTCTAGATCAGAACCATTGCAGGGCCTCTAGTCTGTGGTGGTGAAGGCTCTCTTTTTGTCTCACCCTTTTGTTGTGGCAATGGCTATTACAGGCAAACTGGCCAGAGTTGTCCTTGTTCTCCTGTTTTTCCCTCACTTCCCTCCCTCTGCTTTCTCTCCTCCTTCTCCCTCTTGCTCTCTCTCTCACTTTCTCTCTCTCTGACCTCTACCTGCGTGGCCAACAGGAGCTCAGCCGGTTGTTTGTTTCAGTACACACTCTGCATGGCATGTCCACGTCTGGTGACTCGCCCGTCTCCTCCTGGCCTCGATCTATTTCCCTCCATATTCCCTTGAAACCACTAACAGCATCTAAGCAAAACACATAAAATTCACTTTCTCCTCTCCCACCCTCTCCTTCTGTCACCCTTCACCCTCCATGTGTTTGTGGTTAGAGATTTTGGGGACATTTCTGTTTGGTTTTGAGTTTTTTTGTTATTATGGAGTTTGTTTGGTATTTTTATTTTTGATTGCATGAGAGTATGAAATGGTTTTCTCTCCCTTTTTCTTCTCCTCTCTCTTTTTTGCTTTTTTCCTGTCATCTTTCTGGACCTCAGATATATTGGCATGACATGTCAAAGTGCAGTGTGTGCACGCTTTGGATCTTCTTTATTTCTCATATCCGCTTCTATCACATTTGTTGGTGTGTGGTTGATTTATTTTGATTTATTTTATTTTGATTTATTTTATTCTTATATTTTGGTTATGAGTTAGTTTGTAAATTTTTTCTTTTTTTTTCTTTTTTTTTTTTTTTGTTTGTGGGCGGTGGGTGTGTATCTCTCCAGGTACATGGCATGCACATCCATAATGTATTGAAAGTGAGTTCCCTCTCCCCCTATCCCTGAATGCATGATTGTCAGTGTGCCGTGAGCAAAAGAAACTTAAAAAATAAAAAATACCAACCTCGTCTTCATTAGTGTTTGTTTTTTTTTTTTTACTAACAACCATAACTAATTGTAATCATTAAAATAAATTCTAATTAATCATAAAATCAGCTAATATGAGAAATGTCTTTCAAGGACAGTTATATTTTCTGGGCTGAATAGATGAAAAGCATCTGGATGAATAGGCTGCTGGGTAAGCCTGAGAGTGCTGATGCACCAGAAAGGGGAGAAGCAGATGCTGAAGCATTTCTCTGTGGGAAAATCAGACCAGAAAATAGAGCTTGACTGAACTAAAAAAAAATGCATACCAAATCTCAACAAAATCCTTAATAAAACTGGCATAAAATTATAGGGGAGGTAAGTTGTTCTGTTCAGGATTGTAAGGTGATTGCTGGGATTTTCTTTGTCCTTGTGTCCCTCAAACAGGTGACAATCTCTGTGGATGGCATCCTTACCACCACGGGCTACACACAGGAGGACTACACCATGCTGGGGTCAGATGACTTCTTTTACGTGGGAGGGAGCCCCAGTACTGCTGATTTACCTGGGTCTCCAGTAAGCAATAATTTCATGGGCTGCCTCAAAGAGGTAACTATTTCAAATTAATTCTTGTCTCTGTGTTTTTGATTTGTTAAAGTCATCACTCTTTCCTGCCTTACACAATCAATTCTTTCCCTGATGCTTAATTTTATAGTGATAACTGGAACAGCTCTGCAAAGATAAACTTGTCATCCATCTGGACAGAAGGCTGGAAAACTCATGATCTTAAGGGTAGAATCATACTTCTAGTGCTTGGATTACAGAAAAAATGCTCATGGTAGTAGGAGAGGTGTCTTCTCTAAGCTGTTAGCCCTTCAGAAGAAAGCATTACTAACTTCTAGGCGCTGAGGCAATAGCCATTACAAAAAGACAAATGGCCTTTGATTACTAAGTAGCATTTTGAGATGAAGAAATCATAATCAGAAGCTTATTTAGGATACTTTTTAAGGTCCTGGATTTCACCTGGGAGTATAGTATATCTCAGTTTTCCAGGAAGATACAGAAATAGAATAAAACAGGAAAATGAAAGTTGAAGGTAGCATAAAAAGTGTAAATTTTGCAAGGAGAATGCAGCATGAGGGTGTAATGGAGGCATGGCAATCGTGTGGCATGTGGACATGAGGTGTACCATGTGTTATGATGTGTTACTGAGAGATGCCTCTCCCTGAATTAAAGTGCAAATAAACCATATGCTGAAGTCAATAGTACAGATTTTATTGAACAATAAAATATTAGGTAGAGATATAGAAAGAAGTAGAAAAGAGAGAAAACAGAGGGATAGATTGAGCAGAAGATAGTCACCACCTGTGCATCCAGTGCCATCCTGCTGGTCCTTCTTCACCCTGGGCTTCTCAGTGGTGGGGGGCCTGAAGTCACACAAAACTTTTCCCTATTTATATATCTTTGCAGACAAAGGAATTAATGTTTATTGGTTACACACTTCTTTTGTTCTATTGGTTAAATGATTCCCTCATTTCTAATGCTAATTAGCCCCATGCTCAGTCTTTCTCTTTTTTTTTAGTTGGTGGGTTTCTTGAGTCGGTGGGTTGTGAGTTGGTGGTCGCAATCTTCCCCTGATGGATTTACCTTTTACCCAGTCCAAGCTGATTCAGCACACTTGCTTTCCTTGTGACCCATACATTCTGCATTCTTTATGTCCATTATGAGTTACACATTCTGCTCTCACAGCTCTGTTTACCTCTCCCTAGGCTTGAGACAACACTTGGACAATAGAATCACCTCTATCTATCTCATCTCATCTCAAGTTCTGGGTCATGGTGGCTTAATTTACAGTCCAAGTTCCCGGTATCCATGGAGGTGTATTTGGGGAAAAGATTGGGAGGTGAGGGCTTCCCTCAGTGGTCATAGATGCCATCTGTCCCATAACTTGAGGTGATCTTTGTTTGGCTGGTGATATGTATAGGAGAAGTTGCTTCTTTACAAAGTTTGCCACAGTGGGAAGTTTTGTCTGGATGCATTACCCAGGATGTGCTGACCAGATCTCATCTCTGCCTGGAGTTAGCACCATCCTGTCCTTCCATTCTCTGCTTATCTCATGGCAAAGTCATTTTTTGGTTCTAACAGTGTTTGAGGCAGGCAGCTGCGATCTTTAAGTCCTTACACTGTGTTGCTAAGTCTGTGCACTTGAGTGGCTGCATTGGTCAGGAAGAGCTAGCTGGTTCTGAAAACCGTGTTGTCTTACTCTGGCTGGCTGCACTTGTCATATAGTTAATCCACAGCTTTGAGAAAATTCACACATGGGTAATAGAGACTGGACTGCCTGGCTAGCAGCGGGAACCAGAATAGTGATCCTTGGGAAAAAAAACCAAACCAAAACAGTTAAAAAAAGGATGAGTCCAGTCCAAATCCCGAACTTGGTACAGTTTAGTTTTGGTGCTACCTTGCAGTCATCTTTTGTCTTCTTTCCTCTCTCTTCGATGTAATTTGTGATTATCACTGTGATTAATGGGGATATAGATACTGATGTCTCCACAAAGTGTTATAAAAAGCTTACTGAAAAACAAGCTTAAGTTTTCTCTCGGTTGGCTTCCTAGATAGCCTGGAATAAGAGTTTCTTGCAAGAGTTTTCTCCTTAAGATTGTGATCTGCAGTAATGCTGTTTATCACAGGGTGTGGCTGGGTGGATATGATTTTATTTGCAACCCAGAGGGATGTCACAATTTTCTCTTCGTATGAACATTTAATATTAGAGGGAAGGTGGAGCTGAGATTTCATATAGGAGTCATGGAAGCAGCAATGCTGAGCTAGATGTTGTTTTGTGGCTGTAACTGCCTTGACAAGTCATCATCCTACTCGACTTGTGCTTGATGCTTGACTTGTGGTGTCAGGGTTTGTATGTTATATGCCAGGCCTCTGATGTGAGGAAGAGTTGTCAGAGTCTGAAGCTGCTCTCCTTCCTGACCTCTGGATTAAAGGGATGTACATATGCTAGAGAAGAGTGTGTGAGCATCTTATATAGGAAATGAAACTTCACTGCTTAAATGCAAACTATCATACAGAGATCAAATCCTTCTGGTTACATCTGTAGAGCCTTGGGCCTGATTTTCCTAGGCACTGAGCATCTCAGTTTGACTGAAATCAGGAAGAGATACAGCTTCTTAGTGTCTCTTTAAATCAGGATCTTAATTTTATTTGTGGATGCTATGAACGTAACACTTAGTAGAGGCCATTTTTATGTGTGCTCTAAGTCAAACCAATGGAGCAAAGAAAACAGTGACAAGAAAATCTTCAGCAGCTTTATTATTTATATAATCATTTGTATTCTATTAGCTTACACAATGTGCTAAGAGCCACCAGCATAGTTGTCCCAAGCTCATAATGCTCTGTGAGAAGAAAAAACCAAGCAACCACTTAAGAATGAGAGGAAGAAAACAGATAATCACAATGTGCTTTGTAATCTTCACTTGACTAGGCAATGACAGGAGATGTGTATGAGCAGATGTCTTGGCTTGCTGGCTGCTTTAGAGCTATAGTCTGCTTAAAAGCAACCCACTTATAGTAGTGGTCCAGTAATGCTTTCAGCCAGCTTTGATCCTGGAGGAGGCAGAACTGGGTTAGTGCAGTGCTTGTGTGCTTATAATGTGTCTGGTTCCAGAACCAGCTCTGGAGAACTTTACTTGGTTTTCTGCATAGCTTGTCAGCATATTTCGTAAATCAGTCTCTATAGCTTATGTTTTAAGCTTACATTTTTTCCTCTGTGGCCACAAAGGATGCTCAGTCTCTCATTAGCCAGTACTGGAGGAGCTCGGGTTTTAAACAAAAATATTCTAAGCTAAGAAAGTTAGATGAAAGGGGTAGGATAGACTGATAGCAAATATTGTTCCTTTCAGTTTATGCTTTCTAGCAGAGCAAAGCTCTTCTTTCATAGTAGAGTCCTAGCTATGTAATTGCCTGTTACCAGAGACACAGCACAGCTCTGAGTGGATTGCACTGTTTATAATGGTAGAGAACATCCTGCCAAGCCCTGTACTGATCTCTTGAAGGTGTTAAAGCAAAATGATCTATTCCTACTCCTCTGTATTCATTCAAGACTGCCTCTAGGAATGTGTCGCTTTCCTAGGAAGGCAAAAGGATTTATGCAGACTTTGAGGTGAAACTTTCAGCCTTTCCCCTGTAATCTCGTTTTTCATCTAGACTGCATCAGTCAGAGAGTACACCAAGCAATTTGCTCATGTCGGGGCTAAGAGGGCTCCTTGAGTGGAGCATTGCCTTCCCACTTCCTCTGAGATGACATGCAGGTGCTGAAGTGCCAGGGGGCAGAGTGCCTAATGACCATCTCTGCCCCTTCACAGCAGGAAGGGACCTCTCCACTCAGCAGGGGCTGGTGGGAGGAGGAGGGGCAGCTCTGGCCGGGTAGATACTTCATGTGAGCAGAGTGTAAGCCTTGGCTAGAAGGAATTGGAGTGTAAAAGAATGTGTTCCTGACAAGGAACTATAGTCTCAGGGCTCCTCTGCTGTAGTATCTATATAGTATTTCCTAAAATTAATCTAAATATCTAATTATCTAGATAATGTTTTCTTTAGGTCAGACAATTTCTGACCTAATGGTACCTCCTTTCACCGTCTTCATGAACAGATCCTCATGTCCCTTCTTTGCATTGTGGCTACAGGTTTTGACTGAACAGGTTCCACTAAGTTTCTAGCAGTAATATACCTAAATCATACATACAAGTATTTAATGTGTAGTTCAGGCTGGGATTTTTCCTCTATTTTCATTGGAATTAAAGATTTCCCTATGTGTGGTAAACCATGTTTGTTTTGCATTTCTCCATAGGCATCCTGGCAGTGTTGCAGTATACCTGACACTGTAATGAGGGAACAAGACTGGAAAATAGTCATACAGGATATGCAAATAGGGTAGTGCACAGACATGAAATACAGACATTGCATTGTAGTTGCATAGAATCTAAGGCTTTTTGGACCTTCATTCTTAAGAAGAATCATTCTAGAGGAAAACTGGGGGGAAGCTGGTGTATTTTCTATCATGGGTGAAACCAGATATAGAGATGAGGATAGGAGAAGATACAGAAGTGCATCTTGAGACACTTGAGCAGAAATAATTTTAATGGGAGTCAGGGAAGGTGTGACAGTGCTTTAACAGATAGCGATTGTTAAACAGGGAGAAGCACTGACTGAAGGTGGAAAGGGAAAAGGATCCATTAATGGATTTCGTGACACTTCTATGGCCAGAAAGAGGACAAGAAAGATAACAAGAAACAGCTGTGTTTTGCATGTAATGAAGGGCTTCAGGGAGGAGTTTTCAGTAATCAAGGATGGAGATGAAAAGTGGCGGGGTGGGAAATTTAGCTGTGTGGGCAAAGAGGGGGAAAATGGTATTTCAATATCCAATTTCTAGAGAAGGGAGAGAATCAGAATATTTCCTGGGATTAGGGAGCCAGCTATTCAGATTTGATTTACCTGGAGCAGATCTTAAATGGTACAGATGGAGGTGCTTTAGAAGAGCCTAAGGGGGTCCCTAAAGAATGGATATTAATGGGGGAATTTATGAAATCTTCACATTTTTCTATCAATGTTTTATTAAAATCTCAATTCTGAAAAATGTTGATTGGTACTAACAGCTTGATGGAAGCAGCGAGGCTTGCATATGGGTGGAATATGGCAGAAATTATTACAGGGGTCAGGCACCATCTGGCTGTGATGGGAGAAAGCTGTGAAAGCTTAGATCATTTCTATCTGCAATTTAACTCTAGGAGCCAGATTTCAAAATGGTTCATGAGTGTGCCCAGTTGCTGTATGTAAATCTCAGATGCTATCTGCAAGCCAGGTCTTTTTCAGGACTATTTGATGTGTAGTGATGATGTGGTTTCTGTTTGAGGATGAGTTTTTCTGACTGGAGTGTCACACTTGGGAGGAGGCTAAAGGTGCAGATGGAAGGCAGCCTAAAACTGGAGGCAGAGAAAAACAGGAAAACAGGCAGACAAAGTTGTAGTTGTAAGAGCCCCTCCCTGAGCCCAAAAGCTTTTTGGTGCCCAAGATTGCCTTCCACGGCAGTGATTTAACAGAGCCCCAGGAATGCATAAGAGGAGAGTCAGGAATCAACAGTGTGGGGATTGCACTGAGGAACAGTGGAGGAAGTTACCACATGAATGGCACTAATTGCCCACACATGTTAACCAATACTGCTGCTCCAGCTGTCATATTGTGTTTGGGCCTGTCTGTTTCCTATCCATATTATTTAATGAATTTAACATTTGAAAAAGGGAGAGGCTACTGGCACTATGTAGAAGCAGACAAAGCATGGCCAAAGGTTGAATATGATTCCGCTCCTCAAAATATTACTTGTTCTTAATCTTGGTCTCTTGCTACTATTCTCTGCCAGAGCATTCCAAATAGACCAGATGATGATTATGACCCTGATTCCTAAGATTCCATTTCCAGAGGTCCGTAAAGTTTTTGGTTGCCTCTCACTCTTAAACTTCCAATTGCATTGCTGCTGCTGTGGTGGATCAGTCTCCTGTTGCAGCTGTGTGATGTATGTCTTGAGAGTCAAGAATGTCAGTAATTTTCTCTGTGCATCTGCAGAGCATCCTACACAAGGCCTTCATCAGGTTTTTGAGTGCCACTGTTGTAGCAACATAAAACAGTGGAGACGCAGGCCAGCATTTTGAGTGGCTGCTGATGACATTCTTAAGCTAATAAGAAAAAAACCCCACTTATTTCTGGAAAGATTTAATTTGGAGGTAGGAATGGAGGCATTTGGAAATTGAGAGCAATATGATAGGAGGCAAGATGCTGGGAGAATTCTGTGTAGACCAATACATGGGGAGGGAAATATGATAGTGTTTTCTCATTGGGTAAGGCTTATAAGCTTAGGTCCTGGGCTGGTTTGCATTTGGTATTTCTATATTAGCTCAGAGTCAGAAGGGATATATGGTAGGTCAACTGAACATTTCACAAGTAACTGTCTTGCTGCCAACACATATTGGATGCTTGGGCAAAAATTCTGAAAGACTTTGTGGTAGACAGTGAAGAATAGCTTTTGCTTTCATGTATGAGTATGGGAAATGACATGAAGCCGAGGTGGACAAAAGGCCCTCTGAACCGAGCAGCTGCAAGCTGAAACACCTGTCTCTGGACTTTGACAGCACTGAAAAAGAAGCAACATTTTGAGAAGGATTATTTAAAACCAAACTTTTCAATCTTGCTAGCGGAACTTATGCTGCCCTGCTAGGCCTCTGCCACGCTGCTAGAAGGAGTGACATTGTGCTTCCCTTGTTTTGCTTGCCTCTAGGTTTACAGTATATAATACAGTAGTATTTTGTTCTCTGGAACTCTCATCAGTCATCAGACAGCATCTTGTAGGCATTCTAGGTCAGCCTGAGCACACTCATTTTCTTGGGGATTAATTTAAAGGATAATTCATGTATCAAGAGTTCAGTGGCATCGAACTCCTGAACTTACAGCACTACTAGAAATTTTACGGAAGTAATTAATAGCCAAAGTCTGAATAATAGAGTACATATGTAGATTGAGCATACCTTCTAAAGCAAGCATTGATGAGCAAACACAGAAACCGGATCTTTCTATGTATGAGATGTAAGCTGTTTCTTTTTGCAGGGCTGTTTGAACTATGTAATGCCACCATACTTATAAGCTAAAGAGAATTCATGGAGCTAAAACAAAGTGGAGTCTAACCCAGTTCAACTCTCTTCAACTGCCACTGGAACAGGTAGCTAGGGAGGAAACTAGCCGCAGAGGTCGGTGTCACCACTGGGCGGTGCAGCCAGTGGGCTGATAAGTCATAGCGGTAAGGGAGCACTCCACTGAATCCTGACTTAGCTGTCCGCAGGTGACTCTCAGTCTTGGTGTTGTGGCCATCTGTGCTTGCTTTGCAGTAGTATCATCAGGATCAGGCTTTTCTTTCCCGCATAATGAACCTAACTCCTGCTGAGCTTCTGTGGCTGCAAGGGATGTGCCATGTGCTGTGGTTCAGAAAATGAGAGTGTTTACAGGTGTAGAACTGTATTTATATCAACAAATTCAGAAAACATAATGGGGATTGGAACAATATGGCCTGTGTTTGGTACATATAATAAAGTTAGTTGGTAACTATTAAATATTAAAGCAAAAATCCTTACAAAAATATGTGGTCTAATCCCATTCAATACTGAGTAAACTAAGGATATATTGATAGACAAACATAGCTGAGTCCAAAGTCATCAGCAGAGCAGTGGTGATACTCTGGTGATTACTCTGGTAATTACTCTGGCCAGGATTTCTGGCTGTCTTTTTCATATGCTTTTAGCCAAATTGGGGTCCATCCTAATACATACTGTGATCTTAACTTCAGCTGTCCAAAGTCTGATGTGCTCATCTTAAACTGAAAGTAAATGAGCTGCTTTTGCTTTACTTGGATTTGTAGTTCACTGAGATCAGTAAACTCTTGGTTTGGATGAATACTGAAAAGAAATAGGAGATATGTTTTTATTTGTTGCTCCTTATGTTGCAGTAAAGAGATTGCTAAGAATCCATACTGTCAGACGGAAATACAGACAAGAGTAGTTTTGGAGAGTCAGGACCTGCCATATGCTAATATAAATAAAATTACATGAGAGAAGTTGCAAGACTGTTCTGTTTTATACATGCGTATAAAACAGGCACTTTCAGCTACTTGACAAGTGTCACCTCTTTGGGAGCAGCAGACTGACCCTGAAAGTTGGAGCATTGCTATGAAATGTGCATATGTATTGTGGGAAATGGGGAAAGACTGAGCTGCTGTTACCCACCACAAAAATCCAGGCTGCTCAGCTGTGCCAGCAAGGGAGGCAGTAAAGGATGATGAAGTTTGACTATTGGGTGAGTGGGCTGGAAAACTCCTCCCAGGTCTGCCACTCCTCTGTGGCAGTGAGCCTCCTGTCAAGTGTGAGGAGGCCAGGAGTGAGCAGGCAGCTAATGGGTAGCATTTGTTATTTGAACTGCATGGAAAAGGCAGCGGGCTTGATATAACACAAGCAGGTTTTGTAGAGTCTCTGATACTCTTTCTGTTCTAATTCTTTGTCATCGCTGCTCTCTGGCTTTGTTCTGCTTCTGTTGATGTTATCTGTTGCACTGAATATTTGGGATTGTTTTGTCTCCCTCCTTCCTTCAAACTGCATAGGCAGAATTCATTTAGTTGGAATTAACAGTGTATGTATCTAGATTCCTAAGCAAATCAATGGGATTAATATAGATATGTGGAAAGATGTAATTTTAGCTCTGAATTGCTACTTGCAAGGCTTAATACTCTTTGAACTACAGTTCCATAAGTGGAAGTGTTAGAAATGGTAACATCAGAGCTCAAAGATGAGTTAGGGTCAGCCCCCCATCCCTGCTTCCTGTAGCTACCTAGACATAGATGTAGTAAATGGGAGTTATTTGAATAGGTCTTAGGGGAATATCAGGAGCATTGTTATATTGCATACAGTGGCTACTGGTGACTTCACATTGCCAGAAGGGGGAAAACTCGAATGCTTGTATTTTCTAAGCACAAATGTTAGCACTTGAGCACTTAATTCATCAGGGTGAGCATCAGTTATCTGTGAGCTTCATGGGGCTGATGACACACAACTGAACAGTAGCAACTGCATCCAGGAAAGCAGCAATGTGTAGTGTGCAAGTCACTAACCTCCTCTGTCCACATTGGAGAGGCTGAGAGGTGGCGTCTCATTTCTAGCAGCCTGAGAGGTAATTGCGAGTGAGGCCTGCGAAGCTTTCTTACTGTATCAGTGTTAGCAAGCAGAGCGAGCACAGAGGTTTGGGAATGGTGGCAGAGATGAAAAATGGCATTTGGAAATGGGGCTTGAGAATGGCATAATCATTCCTGTTAAATCTGTGCCTTTCTTTCTGATTATTAGCCATTTTAAGTGAAATGGGTTTTGCATCTAGAACAAGTCTCTGAACAGATGATTAATGGTTTTATCTGTAATAACTTTACATTTTATAGAACCCTGCTAGGAGTCCGCATCTGGTGTGCCAAGCTATTTAAAGCTGTGTTAATTCTGTTAATTGCTCTACGTTTATTTGGATTGCTGGCACCTGCGGGCTTTAGGATAATGGGGGTGGGGGTGTGTGTGTACATTCTCTCTCTTTCTAGCTGAGAAAAATTGAGAGGACTATTTCCTCAGCTAGGAACAGCAACCTTGGCAGAACATCCTGGCTGGATTGGTTGTCCTTGAGATTTCCCTTTTTTTTCACTATAGCTGAATGCAGTGAGATGCCAGCCAGAGGCAAGATGTTCCTCTGATTGGGGCAGGAGGTAGGCGGACAATCTGCTTTTGCATGCACTTGCCAACATGAGGCAGCAGCAGCAACAGGGAATGAAGCCAAGTGATTTTTCAGAAGGCTGGTCAAGTCCATACCATTCTGATTCTGCTTCTCAGCTGCCTTCCAGTGTTCCTTTTCCAGTTTGGTTTTGTTTCGTTTGTGAAGTGTTCCAGTGGGTTTCAAGCCCTGAACAGATTTGACGATAAGTATGCTGATGCTTACGTCAGAGAAAAGATCTGGCTGTGGAATTCAAGACATTTGAGGTGACTAAAACATTGCTGTTTTAGTGAAAACAGCATTATCATATCATTGTGAAATGGTAGGAGGGCAGAATGGTTGTTTCGATGTTTGCGGCTGGATTGGCCAAACCACTGGAACAATCTGGACCAGACTCTGATGACAAAATTTTTCCCAGTCTCTGGCAAGATTATTGCATGGGCAGCAAAATGGGGAAGCAAAAGGTTCCCCTCATATTGTTAACCGCTGACTTAAAAGTGCAGCAAAGCCCTAAAGGTTTGGTACTTGGAGGTTTTTAGCTAATATGATCTCAATATAATTATTATCTGAGCGGGTAGAGGAGGTAGTTATTCTGGTTGTGTAGGGGCCAGTTCTCTCACACCTCTGACATGGATTTCAAGTCTCTGTTTCAACTTCAGTGATGCTAGGACAGCTTCCCAACAAATAGATAATTAACTAAGGAGATTGTTTTATGGCTGCGTTCAAAGCTGCAGTTCTTCCTGAGAAGACCAGTGAGATGCTGAAGTGAAATCTGTTCTGGTGCTGATGATGTGACCATGTGTGTATTTCTGCAGCTACCCTATATAACCCTGTATAGTGACTGATTAAATGGAATGTTGGTTGTAGCCTCCCAAAGGAGGGGGACTGCCGTATTACCTTTCTCAAAGATATAAAGAACTGTAAAGAAAACCACATATAGCAAAGGGAAAAGCTTTCTCAAGAGTTTGATAAACCAGGGTCCTTGTGATGACTTGCCACTTCTAAAGGACAAAGCTGTCTTGTTCAGTATCTCTCTCAAGTAGAAGCTGTTACTGAGAATGCCCACTTTATTTATTCTGTCCCGTTAATGGTTAAACAGTTAATCACAATATTAAAATTGGTTACAAAGCAAAGCTCTAAACAAGTATATGGTGTTTTCATATTTAAGAATGGGTTCTTCCTCTGCAGCTTCAGTATTCAACTAACAAGGTGAACTGTCAGCTGAGCACTTTCCTCCATTTCCCTAGTTTATATTCCAGGGCTGATTTGTCCTAAAGTAGCCTCATCTAAGATAATGAGAGCACTGAATGCCTCCATTCTCTTTTAGTTTGGTGTGGTTGCTTTTCCCTCCTTGTCTGAGCCTGGTTCCTCTTATTCATAACTGACACTAGAATACCACATAGATATGCAGTGCTGTCACTTCCTCTCTCTTCTCAGTTTTTTTCTTACTGTGTATTTCTCATATGTTCTCTAATTAGCATACGCTTAGCTCTTCTGGCTTCAGGCTAGTTTTCATGTTTACAACCTCTGTGACACATTTTGTTAGAACTTCACAAATCATATATCATAGGAGAAATTAATTATGCATGTAACTTATTAGGTTAATAACTTTCATCTCATTGTGAGCTTTACGTAAAGTTATGCATTAATAATTCAAAGGACAGCTTTGACATTGAGTGCATTTTCTAAAGCACTTCTATCCCTTCTTAGGAGTTCTGGGTCTGTGTGAAAACCACAGATGGTTTTTAAAAACTTGATTCCAGCTGTTTCCCCATTTCTTCTGGAGGCTGGATTTGCCTGTGCATCCAGCAGAGGAAGGCAATTAAATGTTGGTATCCTCTTTGGTTTTGCAACTGGAGTTTAAGGGAAAAACTTGGTATGTATGAGGACACCTTTTGGTAAGAACCATTGAATGGTTTGGATTGGAAGAGACCTTTAAAGGTCATCTAATCTAACCCCTCTGCGATGACCTGAGACATCTTTTACTTGATGAGGCTGTTCAGAGCCCCATCCAGCCTGACTTTGTTTACAGGGATTTACCACCTCTCTGGAAGGCCTGTGTGAGTGCCTCACCACCCTCATCATCAAAATATTTCTTATATCTAGCCTAAATTTGCCCTCTTCTAGTTTCAGACTATTAGCCCTTGTCCTGTTGCAACAGGCCCTGCAAAAAAGTTTGTCCCTGTCTTTCTTAAAAGCTCTCCTTAAGTGCTGAAAAGCTTCAATGAAGTTTCCACAGAGCCTTCTTTTCTTCAAGCTGAACAATTTGAACTCTCTCAGCCCATCCTCACAGGAGAGGTGCTTTTGCCCTCTGTTCATCTTTGTGGTCCTCCTCTGCACCTGCTCCAGGGCCTTTCAATTGACCTTGTTAAACATCATGAGGTTCCCATGATCCCATTTCTTGAGCTTGTGCATGTCCTTCTGGGTGGTATTCCATTCTTCAGGGTGTGTCGGCTGCAACACTGAGCTTGGTGTCATCTCCACCTTGCTGAAGGTGCACCTGATGACACTGTCTATGTCATTGATGAAGATACTGAACAGTCACAGTCCCCATGTCACTGATCTCCTTTTGGGCATTGAGGCATTGACCACAGCCCTTTGGATACAACCATACAACCAATTCCTCATCCGCTGAACATTCCATCCATCAAATCCGTATTTCTCTAATTTAGAGAGAAGGATGCTGTGAGGAGCCATGTCAAAGGCCTAGATCTGAAAACTGCCTCCTCAAATACCCAGGCAAGTCTAACAGATCAGCTGTGTGGCAATACTCCCCTAAAACCATTCCACAGACTCCACTTCTTTGAAGTGCTGCAGAAAAACTTGGATGGTGGTGGCAAGGATTTAAGAACAGTACTGGCACTGGATTTGAATTGTCCCAGCCAGGAGCTTCCTTGGTTTTATTGGGGCCTCAATAAGTGTGTGGACAGGAGAGTTTTGGTAAATGTAGTCTAGCTTTCAAAAGTCTTTCAGTGATGTGTCCCACCAAAAGGCTCTTCAGGAACCGAAAAAGCAATGGTAGAGAAAGAAGGTCTGGGCACAGAGGAAGAACTGGTTGGAAGGTAAAAACCAGAATGGAATAAACAGAATGCACTAAATAGTTCCCGTGGGAGGGCCCCAATGGAAAGACTTCTGGGATCCATGCTGACATCTGAAGATTCATTAGTGGAATTATGAGTGGAAAGGGATACGGATGGAGACAGCATACATTGTACTGAGAATATGACAATTTTCAAGTGAGGATTGTCTGCAGAACTGCAGAGGATGACCTAGTGCTGAATGTCTGGACAAATAAATAGCAGATTAAATGTGTGTAAACACAAATTGAGGTGTTTCTATTGGGAAGAGGAGGGAAAAGAATCGCTATTATGTATAAGCAATGATGGACTTTGAGTTGCTTCTGATATTTTATTAAGTAATTACTTAAAAATATTTATTCAGGGGTCAATATTGGGCAAGTAAGCACATCTAATATTATGCATTTCTAGGACGGGAATAAGAATTAAACAGAAAATATAATGTTGTCATTAAATACAACCACACTGGATACTGTCATCCTGTTGTTTTAATCTCAGAAAGGGGAGAAGGGCAACACAGATCATCAAAGGTCATTAGAGAGACTTCTATGCAAGAACTGTCAGTACAGACTGGAGCTTTTTGTAACTGAACTGATGGAAAAAGGATATGAGAGTGGGGAATCATAGTTTACTTTCTGTTTCTTTTCGAATATAGGGACTAAGTGGCATCAAAACACAAAGGCAGGGCAAGCTTCAGAACAATCAAAAAGAAATATGATGACAATTAAAATCATGGAAGTCCTTGTCATGGGATGTTACTGTGTCTGGAAAAACTCAGAGAAGAAAAATTATTGATGGTGTATGAAATACAAAGACATCAGTTTCTGCATGAAGACTCTCACAGCCCCAGACAAGTGGAGTCTATGAAATGGTTTTATGTGTGGGTATTGCTAGACAGATGCTCTGTTAGACTTGCTTGGGTATTTGAGCAGGTAGTTTTCAGATAAAAGGATACTGATCCAATATAATATGGAGGATTTTATGTTTAAATATTTCCTGATACAGCTACACCATTTCTAGGCTCCCTACAGTATTTCCGAGTGGGTATTCCATTTTCTTTGCCTTATATTAACTACAGTGTCTCACAACCCATCAGAGGCTGTAGTACACATAATCCCTTCATTGCAAATATTGCATAGCAAGGTCATGTTCCCAAAGGCTTGTACACAGCCGAGGGGGAAGGCAGCAGAGAATCAATTTGGTGCGAAGTCTGACATACAGGTTTGTGCAGCAATGTGTAGATGTGGAAGTGAGATGTATTAGGAAGAGCTGGAGGAACAACTACAGAAGGGTTGAGAAAAGGCTGAAGTGCCCCGTGTTGGCAGGAGGTGTAATGCCCCTTTGCATGAAAACAAATGTTCATACATGTAGGCAGCCTACATTTGAGGAAGTTGCTTTAAGTGAAAAGAAAAACAAGGAGGGCTAGATGAATCCCAGATGTTTGCAAGGAAGAGCAAAACAGCTTGACTACTTTCACCATTTGTAATATTAAGGCAAATAAAACAGTTGATCGAAAATGAGTATATTAGAAGCAGTTTTGCAGCTCTGCTTGTTGAGCTGCGTTGTAAAAGGGTTTGTCTTTCAGTAAAGATGATCTTTCCATGTATGGAATTGGGAATTCTGTAAAGGTTTGGAGGGAGATTTCTGATAGGAAAATCTCCCCAGATCACTATGGGCTGTGATAGCAGTAGACAGCTCTCAAGCCTTAACTTGGATTTGGGGATTTTTCCATCCATGACTAATGGTCAGACAGTGAACATTTGTATTTTTTTCCCTGTGGTTGTAACTGTGGAAATAACTGTTAAGAAGGTTTATTGCTGCCTAACCGGACCCATCTTCTGAGCACTGAATCCATCTGGAGTTGTCTTTTACAGAAGACTTAAAACCCAAGGAGGGTTTTTTACTTGCTCAGAAAGGTGGACTGATGCTGTGTAAAAAAAGGATGAAAAGTGTTTACCCTACTGGGACAAACTCCAGAGAATAATGGATATTAGAAATAGTAAACATCTGTCAGGTCACCTTGTCCATCTTCTGCCAGGAGTGTCATTGGTCCTTCAGTGTATTAACTTGGAAACATTTCTACAAAGAGTTATTCTCCATGGGACTGTGACAGTCATTTTCTGAGTTCTGTTTACTGCTGCTAAAGATGTCTTAAGGACAAGTAAGACTTCTCTTTGTACCTTGGTTTCTTTGCATTTTGGGTACTGGAGACTTAACAGCAAACATATATAAAAGTAAAAAGCAACTAAATTGAAAAGAATTATTATTTGGAGAATTACATGTATTAGCACTATTGAGTTAATTAAAGACTTTCTCAACTAAGAAATCGTGAAAAACTGGCCAAAGTTATTAAACAGACAAGTGGCAGGATCAAGAATAAAAGCCAGGAAACATAACACCTGATCCATTGCTTAACTCAGCAGAATACCAATGCCTGATACTCAAATTGAGTCCGTAGTCGTATGTCCTCTTCCTATTTGAGTGATTTGTGGCATGTAAGGGTTTAAAAATGTCAGAGAATTTTAAGGCCCAAAACCCGCTCCATATCCAGCTAGCTCAGCCTTCAGGTGATTATCTAATTATCCCCACTTATACATGGATTCAGAGTGTTCATAAACAGCAAACATCAAGCTTTGAAACATCTGAGGACTGATGGTCCATCTATCTATCTATCTATCTATCTGTCTGTCTGTCTGTCTATCTATCTATCTATCTATCTAATAATATGTCCTGTTTTGTTCTTGTTTGCTGCTTATTTGAGCAGAATTGTCTTGTGGTGTTCAGGCAAATACCTTAAAAAATGTTTCATCTGTGTTTTCACCATTGTCATTCAAATTATATCAGGTTTATTTGACAGAAGCTCCTTTTACACAGGATGGTCTAATGACATTAAGTATTGTATTCCTCTCCTTTAATGTTTTTATTAAGCACTTCAGATAGAAGCTGTTGTATTATTTCCTCCAGGGCTGATGTTTCCTCCAGGCTGAACTGTTCTACAGTTATACATCTTGTCCTGTCTGGCTTTTTAAAACATTCACACAACATTATCGTTCTTTTATTCTTCTGTTATCTTTCTGTTATTCAAGATTAAAAATAAACCCCAGTGGATCATAAATCTCCTCATTCAGCTCTTTTAAGAAATTGGAGCAAGTGACCCAAGTCTGTGAAATTAAAAATAAAGCATATTTATTCCTAGTAGCTGATCAACATCCTCTTTTATTCTCATGGATTGCGAAATACTTTGTCATCTTCTTGTGATATAAACACTTAGGTTCTTCATCTATTTATATCTGACAGAGAAAAAAATATTGCATATTTCATAAATTTTATAAGCTGAACCTTTTAAACAAAAAATTGCCATCTTGGTGTTATGGTGGACTTTTGTATCAAGGTACAACTTTTTTTTTAACCACTAGTGCATCCTATAGAGATTTAAAAACTTCATTTTTTCATTGGATTACTAGGAAACATTGCACATGATTTCCAAACTGAATAGTTGTGATTTGGCTTTATCATTATGCTTTTATCTCCTAAACGAAAGCAGATATCCTCTCTCAGATGGAGATTCCTGTAGCATGTAGATTTGGATCAGCTTGTAACCTACCTTTGGGTGAAATAGATGGAATTCATTGGATAGCTCACCCAGTATAGTATCAGATTAAGGGTTTTTTGTGTTCTTTGATGTTTTTTAGCATATTTTTAAAACATAGGCAAGATAACAGGCCACAGTATTATTAAATGGTTTCACTAATACTATATATATAATCAGTGGCTTTTGTCTGTACTTTCTCGATAATTTCCTACTTTGACACTGAAGAATCACAGTTTGCCCCCTTCAGAACTGCTTTACAAAGGCATTTCATGTTCAATTGGTTATGCACCAAGGCATGCATGCTCTTTTCATAGCCACTGTTTGGAAGGCTTAGATACGGTTCCCATTGTGTGAAAGTTGCTTACAGTCTTTGATCCTAAATCTGTAATCTGGAAATGGCCTGAACTGAAATAATGTGTCTGAGTATATATTATTATATGCATGGCAAAGTAATAAGTAATCTGATTTTTAGCTATCTTATTGTTCTTTTCCAAAAAAACCACCTTAGGTGTTGTGACTACTTTGTAGTATCTGGAAGTTGCTCTGTGGTTGTAGTTCAGTTGAGGTAGGACTGAAAGTTTCTGGGCAGTGTCACTTTCCCCAGTGTGCTGCCTCACTCTGTCTCTCTCTGGCACCTGGAAAGCTTTATTAATAACGCTTCTTCAATAATATTAGAAGAAACCTCAAAGAAAATTATGCCTGTTTGTGTATTTCCTCTTCTTGCCCTTAATTTTTTTTGATGCAAGGGGTCCTGGGACATTGAAATAAGTCTGCGGTCCTAAATTTTTGGTAATTGATGGTACAGGACGATCTTTGTTTCTCTGTGCTAGTGGAAACTGTTGCTTGCAGTTTGATTACTGCCACTTGCTACCTCCTCACTTCCCTGTCCACACCAGTGTCTTCAACATATAATAATCAATAGAAAATGTAGTAATAGTAGTAGTAATGTAATAGTAATGTTCCTTTAGTGGCATAGATTTTATGTTCAGTCTGGCAGAATGAAACTTGGTTTTAGAAGGCAGTGACTATGCGTCTTATACCTCTTACAGGAACTTACAAGCCAAGTTTGCAGGATGTGATTAACATGAAGGAGTTTATTTTCTTGCTTCAAGTTAATTTTAGGGTTTAATTTTCAGGGTCTAATACTTCTACATAAGCAAGGAAGAAAATGGCAAGAGGCTGATGATCTGCCTTTAAGAGGCATGTTAGCCTATGTAGGACAAACCAAATTTGTAGCACGGTGCAGAAACAGCAGTTGAGAATTTTGTCTTCTCTGGCTTTTGAAGTTCTGTGGCTTTGTGAGGGACTAACGGGATCTGGGACAGATGTCTGCAACCCATCTTTCCTTTTAGAAGGTCTTGGGAAATAATTCTTACCCTTAGTAATACCTGTTGATAGACCTGCATGCAAATGATGGGTTTGCAGTAAGAGGTGTCAGGATTGTGGATGCCAGAACAGTATGAGATTCTTGTGCTTTGAAGGGCAAAGAAATTGTGTTATAAAACCATACAGACCTTATGACAGAGTGACTGAGGAGTTAGAGAAGTAATTTACCTGTGGTTTTTTTTACTATTTATATTGCTCCCAAAGCAAAATGGGGAAGCATGGGGTAGCTGAAAAATGTAACCCTTTCAAAGTGTATTGCCCTAGGGAAAGAGAAAAAAAAAAAGAGTATAGTAAAGTATAGAAAACAGCAGCACTTTCAGAGTGCCGTAACCATCACCATTAATCCTCTCCTTTTGAGTGCCTTATATGTGAAGGATCTGAGCCAAGCAGAACAATGACTGCCTGGGAATGGCAGGACACAGTGATGCTGGGAAGCATCATGGGCTGAACATATATTCTGTAGCAACGTACTTTTCAGCATTTTCCTCTTAATATTCTGCACATGGGACTTTTTTATGTGGTTGTTGTAGGTTTTTTTCTTTTTCTTAATTGCCTATTTGAAATAGTAAAATAATCAGAGCTGACATTGAGTTATTTGGACTTGGAACAGGACTGTTGGCAATAATGTGCTCAATCCAGTATAGCTTGCATTAGAAATACTCCACTTAAAAGCCTCTGATGTAATTTGCTTTTCTTCCTCCCTTGTCTGTGCTTCTCTCAGGTGTGACCATAACAATGCAAAAAAAAAAAAGAAATGTATGAAGGAACATGCTTAGGTTTTGCAAAGTCCCATTCAGCACACAGTACAATGTCATGTACACCAAAGTTAATTGCATCTTCTGAACTGATATCTTACTTCTGGATATACTGGAGGGTGTGGAAAGGCTGAATTTTCGTTGAAAGGATTTTGGTGTAATCTCACCTCCACCAGTCTTTTCTCTAGGAAATTGTAGCTCCATGCTTGTGTGGTGTTTGTCATGGTTTAACCCCAGCGAGCAGCCAAACACCGCACAGCCACCAACAGGGTGGGGGAAAGAATCAGAAGGGCAAAACTGAGAACACTCATGGGTTGAGATAAAGACAATTTAACAGAAAAAGCAAAAGCCATGCATGCAGGCAAAGCAAAACAAGGAATTGATTTCCTGCTTCCCATGGCAGGCAGGTGTTCAACCATCTCCAGGGAAGCAGGGCCCCATCACGGGTAACGGTGACTTGAGAAGACAAACACCATCACTCTGAACATCTCCCTTTCCTCTTTCTTCCCTCCCCGCTTTCCATACTGAGTGTGATGTCACATGGTCTGGAATACCCCTTTGGGCAGTTGTGCCTGGCTGTCCTGGCTGAGTCTCCTCCCGACTTCTTCCGTGGCAGTACGGAAAGCAGAAAAGGCCTTGGCTCTGTGTAAGCCCTGCTCAGCAATAACAAAAACATCTCTCTGTTATCAACCCTGTGTTCAGCACAAATCCAAAACACAGCCCCATACCAGCCACTGTGAAGAAAATTAACTACCTCAGCCCAAACCAGCACAGTGTTTTAATAAAAACATATGCTCTTGCGTTGTGAGCCACTTTCAGGGGAAGAGAAGGAAAGCAGTTACTAGAATGCCAAGCAGTTTGTTGGTCACAGAGCTGCATAAGAAAAGAATGTGGGGATCTGCATGCAGATGATGCACATTCTTCTAATGCTACTTTTACTGTCCTGGATAAAAATGGGCTGGGCATCAGTTAAGGGGTGATGAGCAATTGTGTGGTGCATCACTTGTCTGTCTTGGGTTTCATTCCTCTCTCCTTTGTTGTCTCCTTTTTCTTCATCTTTATTATTAGTAGTAGTAGTAGTAGTATTAGTATTAAACTGTTCTTATCTCAGCCTACAGGTTTTACCTTTTATTTTATTTATGATTCTCCTCCCCATCCCATGTGGTGCTTTGTTGCTGGCTAGGGTTAAATCACAACAGCATAGCCTAAAAATCACAAGTGAGGAGATGAGTACACATGTACACATGTATGCAGATATAGCAGAGCGCATGCAGGTACCGTTTACAAATGTGTATAAACCCATATATATGCCTTTAGTGGCTACCAGTGCAGATCTATACGTGACTACATAAATACATATGCTTTCTTATGCTTTCTTATGCATCTATGCACAGTATATGGATATGTAAATATATGTCAGTACATCTAGGCAAAAAAATATAGCATGTAGGTTGATTACATGTCTAAACATCCAACCAGTCCTGCACTGAGGAGTATATATGTGGTTTTGCTTCCAGGAATTTTTCAAGTTTTGTGACTATGTCAGCCATTTTCTCTTATTCCCTTCTTTTTCCCTTCAGCTGCCAGTAAAACACAGAGAAAAGTTTTCTTGATATATTAGAAAAAGAATGGCTGACTGATTTCTATGTATTTTGCTATTTTTGATGACGTTTGCTCAGTGCAAGGAGAATAAAACTGCTGTAGAGGAGAAACAATAGGTTCTTTGAGTGCCACATAGACAGACCAATCATTTCTATATTCTGGTCAATGTGGTCTGGGTAATAACAAGAGCAGAGCCCCCTTCTCAACCCCCACTCCAAGGGAGGCAACTCCAGAAATGGAAGTTCACCATGTTCTGAGACTGCAGCTGTCACAGGAGTACCTCAGCGCTCCGTAAAGGTTGGAAAAGTTGTTGGGACTTAAACCTCTAAAGTACACGGGAAGTCCACTTAAACAGAAAGGTTTAGGGGAATTCTTTCCAGAGTGGCTAAGGCAGATTTTGTTTTATGCCTGTTAGTGTTTGATGAAGGTAAGCTCTATTGCTCTGCTTAAGATCTGGTATAGATAATTCTTGAGCAGTAAGACAGTACTGAGCTAAACAGAAAATGTGAGTAAATTAGTCTTGCATCAAAGGAGCTTTCTTAGATGTGAGATCAGTCTTCCTTGGGCTCTGCACAGTGGAGATGGGAACCCCATGCCTGGGTGCATTAAAGTGTCATTGTAGCAAAAGTAAACAAACTGAGGGAAAGGTTTGCTGTTGTTCAGTATTTACATTATAGAATTCCAAAACTGAAAGAGATTAGTAGATTATTTGCACTGATCTGTGTTACCAAAATATTTTCTCCAGCTATGCCTTAGGCACAGGGCAGTAATTAGGAAGAAGCAATATTCTTTTTTGCCATCTATTGACTTATATGAATTCAGTTTCCTCTTTCACTTTCTCAAAATCAGAGATAGTGGCCCTTAATGAGGGAGTGGAAGATAAGACAATATTAAATAAACTGAGGCCAAGACACTAATATTCACAGAGTAACTTTAACTGCTCTGTAGGAATTTCTTGTAGAAAGTATTTCTACAATGGTGTGATCTGTTTTTTCTAGCTCCCTTTGTGCTGGGAACCAGCTAATCAGGTATCTCTTTTGTCTGGTGCTTAGTGCTGACTCCAGTCCTGACCTCTCTCCTTTCTGAAGAGCTCTCTCTCCTCCTGATTGCAGCAGCCCTCCTACTTTGAGAAGGAAATGTAATCTGGTGCTGAATTGGGTGCTGAGGTCCTCATCTGTCTCCCATTCCTGCTTCTCATTTCAGTGCTTCCACTGGAAAATGTCACCCATATTTGCTTTTGTTTCTGCTTTCATGTGCTTTCCTTAAAGTTCTCTCACTGTGGCAGCAGTTCTGTCTGTGCTGAATGCTTCCATATCCCCTCTTGTCCCCCAGGAGCCTCTGGACTTACACGCCATGCACACGGTTTCCAGATCAAAGCAAGGGATGAAGTTTTGCCAGCAGCCTTGGTGAACCCTGGTAGTGCCACTGGGTTTTTTGCATGTGTGAATACTCTTCCCAAGAAACCTGTAAAGGTGGTGGGGGCAGAGGAGAATTTGGTTAGTAAGAGTTTCTCTAGAGGCAAGATGAAACTTCCCTCCAGAGAAACTATGAACAGCTGAGGGGGGACTGTCCCGTTCCAAGCCTCCCTTTATTGGTCTTAGACAGTGTTGCACTGTGCACTAAAGCTGTGGCTGGTGCAGCTGGGTGGCTTCTGGGTGAATAGATGAACTAGGCTTTTTGGCATTGGGGCAAATGGGGCTCAGTCCCAAACAGAAGATAGGTGTTGAATTTTGGTTTTAAATTTTTCCCCCTCTTCCTTTTATTAGTGCTGCAAGCTTAGAGATGAAAGTCACAGATGAGAAAGTTTTTACGTACACGTGAGAGAAAGATATAAAAGTGCCTACGGTTCTTTTTCTCGCATCAGTCTGGGGGTTATAAGATGACAGTATTTTTCTCTTGATGCCTCTAGCAGATAGGGAATTAACTACATTCCCTGCCCTCTACAGCAAATATTCAGGCAAATAGTTATCTCATCACATCCCTGTTTTCACACAGCATAAGGACCAGTGCAGATAAATGGTTGGGGAATCCTACCTGTGGAGGGTTTGAACTATGTTCCATGCCATAGAATTTGAAGAGAGATGAGCAGAGAGATCCTGGAGAGATGTCAGCGTTAGTAAGTTTTGGCACAGGGCAAAAAGAGAGGCATTAAAAAAGAAGTTTAGAATGCCATAGTACTTTGGGCTAGGCATATGGAGAGAGTCCTCAGCCGTCCATCTGGGCCTGTGACAGATGGTGTCAGCCATGGGATAGTGTCATCCTGCCAATGGGAGTTGTTCAGCAGACCCAGAGTTGGTTTGGTCCCTCACAGGAGGAGAGCTTAGCTGAAGGCATGCCTCTTTCTTTGGTCGACACTGCAGATGGAGGGAGATGTCAGTGCCCCTGAGACCTTTGTGCCAAGGCTGAGGGAGGGACACATGCTGGGATGCAGCACCCTCAGCTTCTAGAGCTACAAACAGTGACACCATCCTGCTGCAGTGGCACCACTTTTAGTCTGTACTATACTAAATCCACTAAATGCTTCCTCTGTTACTGTAATCTCATTGTTACTTGAGCAGTGCTCGCTTTTGAGCATGTGCTCTCCCATATGTAATGCTAAATATTTTCAATTTGTTTTTTGCTGGGCAAGTGACAAAAACATAGAAGACACTGCTGTGGTTGGCACAATTTGCTTAGCATTTGCTTTGCTTACATTGGAAACCTCAGCAGTGAAACTAATGCTTTGCTGACATATGGAGACTGAACTACCTTCTTGTACCTACCAGGGATATTCTGATGAAGCAGGCCCGAGGCATATTGGCTAGGGAAGGTAGGTTGTGGGAAAAACTGCATATCTGTGAGTGAGCAATATCTATTCAGTATTCTCACAGTATTTACACATTAGTGCTCTCATTAAAACACGTTTTATCACTAACGTGAAAAGCTGAGTGAAATTAAGATTTTCTGTTCCAAAGGAGTTTCCTCCAGCTGACATTTGTTTTTGTTGCTGCTGGTAAGATTAATTTTATTAAAATGTAAATCCATGAAATCTTCAAAACTGAAGGATATTTCTGATATTTTCTGAATCAAATTATTTCATGTTGAATTTTGAGCTGACTCCAAATAATCTGGAGCCAGTTAACACAAACTGTATTCTCCTGTCTGGTGCGGTTCATGTGTCCTGTAGGGCCCTTGTGTCCCTTCTCCCAGAGGGACGAGAGTATTTGGTTAAGCTGCTTTGTGGGAAAACCAGTCATGTGTCTCTGCTGATGTCAGGTGGGACACTGACATTGTGTCATGTGCAAGTATTTCCTGAGGGAATGGAGACCAGAGGTAAAAATGGGGACCATTATTGAGAGTAAATGCAATGCCTGAAAAATACTGGTTTATGTTATGGTTAAGTTCATGCAAAAGCTTTTCTGTTAAGTTTGATAAGACTAAACTTGTAATTTTGGGTTGTTACAGATTGAAGTGAAGCATTTCATTGCTGATTGTCTGTGAGGGAAATGGAATTCTGTGTTAGAAAGAATGCTTCTGATGGAAGCATTCACCCAGCCATACTAAACAGATCTATTTCCTGAGATAGGTCTTTTGTACTTGCACAACCTTAGGTGGATTTGAAATGCAATGAAATCACTAAACGGAGTGTTATTTGCTAAGTCATTGTCTGATAGACTTTTCAGTGTAATAAGGTTCAAGCCTTAAATGATCAATGGGGCCATCCTAAAATAATTCCTCTCAGCCTTTCAGATGAAATTCTTAAGACACTTGACAGTAATCATTTCCTCACTTAATCATCACTGAACCAAGCTCGACAGATTTAGCTTGTGCTTGCTAGACAAATCTGAGATTTCAGCATGCATTTGGGAGGAGCAGAGTATTCTGTAACTGGTGAATGTCTGTAAGCTCACTACAGAACTGAATGTAATTGAAGTCAACTCCTGGATGCTCATAAAGAAGCTGCTGTGATAATGATTTATTTAAATTTTTTTAAAAAATAATTAGGGTTTTTAAAATTTTTTTTTATTTTAGCTCTCAAGTCTTCATTCATTAGAAAGGCAATTTGTAAATTTAAGCTCTTCAAATTTGTGAGGTGTCAGTGTTGTGTTATTATAAGGTTTATTCTTCCTTTCTGTGCTTGAACACTAGATAAGTCTTTAGATACATAGTAATTTGCTCTTTCAAATGTTCTTCTACCCTCCCCGCACTCCCCAACACAGAATCATAGAAACTAAAACTAGAATGGACCATGAGAGGTTATCTAATCCTTTACACTCCACTGTCCCAAAACAAAATCAGTAACATCTATGTGAGTCTTGACAGCAATTTTTTTGGCCTGAAATTAAAGGCCTCCAGTGATCGTTGCTCTTCAGACAATCTCTTCCAATGCTTCACTGTTCTTAAACTAAAAAAAATGTTTTTCTGACACTTTCTTGTTGTAATTTTTTGCCAATTATTTCTTGTCCTTTTCAGCATGGGTACAAGGAAGAGATTGTTCCTTTCTGCTTTGTAGCAGCCCTTTTCTATTTGAACACTTTATAGTGTCTCCTTTCAAACATTCTTCTGTTTTCTAGACCCCTGGTTATTTTCATTGCTCTTGTCAGGACTCTTTCCAATAGTTCCACTCCTTTATTGAAGTACAATTCTCCAAACTGCACATGATCTCCAGCAGAGTACAGCACTATCTCTTTGTATGTCTCCATACATTCCAGCATGCATCTTTCAACCCACCCAATGAATGATTTTCCATGTATAGCTAAGTGTTTATTTCTTCTGTTTTGTTTTACCTCTGCACTAGGCTCAGTGTAGAACAGAGAATTTCCTCATTATTGTATATGGATGAATATTTTTAAAGTACAGACATATCTTCTCTATGTCCGTATATCCAGAAGTACTTCTAAGGTACAAATTTATTTTCAGGGTTAGCATGAGGTATATCCGTGTCTGTGGCACAGGTGAAGAACATCATGGCTGGCTGACTTGGCTTCCCTGTCCTGCAGCTTTTTTCTTCTCTGTTACTAGGCTAAATGGAGGAGGAATAGAACATGAACAAGAGGAAAGTTCAGTTTGTGCACCTGAATTCGCAGTGAAATGCCTTAAACACTTTTCTGTGACATAAAGATGAACTATGTTACTGTCAAATACCAGACAGTTTTTTACCTTTGTATTAACAAGAATCAGCTATGTTTTTGGAAACAGAATGAGAAATATAAATCTAATTTCTCAGAGTATTTTTTAGCTTTAGCAGTAAAGACAAAGTATCTCTTTTTATTCACTTACAGATTTTGGCTAATGAGCACTTCTGCAAAACCAATTCCACAGCGTCAAGTTGGCTGCTGTGATATGAGGAATATATTTTAGAAAATATTGAGTTTAGATGCTTTCTTACCATTGCTTAGAAAAATTTGTAGAAAAGTGGTATTTTAAGAAATATAGAAATTATGACTTATTTCCTGTGATCTCTTTCATCACTTATTGCAGAACATGAAGTTTGTGTAGCAAGGAAAGAAGAGGACTTGGTGCTTCCATCAAAAAAGAGCATTCATCCTCAAATCACAGTTCATGCTAAAACCAATTCTACTTAATCTTACTGCTGCCTTTTTCGTAGATGAGGAAACTGCTTTAGTATTTGAGGCTATAGAATCCTTCAGCAGCATTTCTCTTTCAACTCTAAAAAGGTTTCTCCCTAATCTAGACAGTGTCATGACTTTTTTTCACAAATAAATATATATAATTTCTAATGTTCCCCTCATTTTTATTGCAGGATGCAGTTGTGGGTTCTGCAGTGACATCACGAAGGCCTCATGCCTGTGCCTGGCTGTATGCAAACTCCACATGTCATTGATGGCCATGTGGCCATTGTGATGTCCCGTTTGGGATCAAGGGCTAGTTGTGACCCCAGTAAAGTCCTGGGTCCTCTGTCTTCTCTATCTGTGAAGGAAACATTTTCATTAAACCAGTTAAAGAAATTCCACCCTGCCTTTTTCACTCCTGTTTTATTGGCATTTTGAATGCCTTTCTCTCTTCTCTCTGCTTTAGGGAGTGCTTCTCTGTATCTTCCTACAAGTCTTTTGAAATGAAATCAATCTCTTTTCTCTCCTGGAATTTTCCACAAAATTTGAAGTTATTCAGAAACCATAATTGATTTTTAAGGTGGAAAAAAAATTTTGTAGGGAAGCTTGAAATACTTCTGCCTTATTGTTTAGGTGTTCTATTCACCATACCCCTATTTTTACCTTGGAGTGAAGGAAATTTTCCTGTCTGACCCTCCAGGAGCCAGCCACTCTGGCAGTCACACACGCAGCACCTAAGCTAGGTAGAGACCCCTTTGCAGCTACAGGTACCACTCTCACATGGTCAGACAAGATTTCCTTACCAGCTCAACTCTGGGTTTCCTATAGCAGAATCTCAAATCTCTGGATCCTTAAAACAGTTTAATCTTGGTTCAATAACTAAATGACAGCTTGGGTTTGGTGCCTCTGAGGAGGGACCCTGAAGAAAGGAATCCCTGGGCTTTTATACCCCACAGTCTAAGTGCCCCAAAGTCTGGAGTCATTGGCTCCTGTGGTTTCTCTGGGTGTCCGGTCACCTGGCTGGGCCACAGGTCCCCATGCTCTATGTTATCCAAAGGGTTGGCAGTTCATGGCCTCTTTCCTTGGGCTCCTCCCACCCAGAGCTCAACCTGCAGCTCACACTGCAGCTGCAAACTGAGCTACCTGCACTGAATAGATTCTTCAACACTGGGTGAACACATATTCTTTGTCAAACGTAATTCAGATGAAATCTAGACTTACATTGCTCTAGTCAACATTGCACTCAAATCATATTTGAGTCTTGACTGTTTGGTTTCAGTCACTTTTCAGCAGTGTTCAATGTATTGTTTTACACAATATGTAAATTAACTCTTTCAGTGTGGGGAATGGTGATGGTTTTTATTACCTGAATACAACTGTCATCACACTAAAACATCAAATATGTCTAGACCAGGTATCCGCAGTCCACATAAAGTTATTTAAATAAGTGTAGGAGCTTTAGTTACCCATCACTGAAGACTTGTATTGCTTCATACAGAGTCTGCCCAAAACACAAAGTGCTGCTAACCTGGTATGTTTGTTTCTACTTGCTTGTCAGGGCAGGCTAGAAAAACACAGGTCTAATAAAACAATGGAAAAAATGTAATTTTTTTTTTTTTCTGTAGGAACTTGTTCGGTTATGTGCAGGTGCCTTTAAAGGAGTCTTAGGCTCTAGCCTGAATGTCTAGCAGTTAGCCTTTGGGAGAATTGATATGGGCAGTTGAGTGAAGGGGTGCAGCCTGGGACAGAGAAAAGCAATATCCAGGGTGCAATAGGTGAACAATTTGGCTGGCCTTCAGAGGTGCTCTTCCTAGCTAGCTAAACGTATGCAGCCTTCAGGTTATTGCTTTTCTTCGTGATGGTTCATGATGATTCTAATTTGCCAGGCTATTGATGGCCATTCCCCTTTGGAGCATATCTGTGTCCAGCCTGTACCAAAAATCATGTTTCCCACTTGATAACACCAACTTGCAGAGGAATTTTTATATTGGCTACTGGCCAAACTTAGCACATAATTTTTCCTTCCTTTTTGTTGCTCCCTCACTATCTGCAACTTCACTTGATTGCAGAGAGACGCTTTTCATCATTGTGAAAAGCCATCTGATTAGAGCTGTCATTAACCCATGAGTGAAACTTATAAGAAGTTTAGCTGGAGAAATTCCTTGAATGCTTCATAATTGCAAAGTTGCCATTTTAAAGAAACCTCAAAACTAGATTGTGAATTTGTTTTAGCTTTGCCTAAAACAAGCTCTTCTTTCTCAGCAGATTTATAGGAAACATGATTTAATGTAATTTTTTTTTTTCCTCAGAATGTTTTAGATGTCATGAAATTCTACTGCTGATTATCAGGACTGTGTGTACCTGGACTATCTCCTTCCTGAGCATCCATTTATACTGGTCTAATTTATTAAACAAAGGCATTGAATGGTCAATATTCCACAAATAAAGTGTATTTAGAAACAGTCCTCATGGAAAAGGAAAAAACAATTATTTTCATTATTATTGTTTTATTTTTGCAATATAAAGCAATTTTAAGATTGGAGAAATAAAAGTTACTTTTCAAAAGCTCTGTGCATAGCTTAGGTAGGAAGTGCTGTGCAGATGATAGATTCTACTGCTGGCAGAAAGCTTCCTCAGTGAAACATGAAAATGTTTCTTCTCTGGCTTGCAGCAGGTGACTCTAAGAAACAATTTCTTGAAACTTATATTTTTGAACTATAGAATCAAGTTTTTTGTCCAAGACTTTTTGCTTGCCTTCCTTTTTTAGTCATATGTTTTAAGGTAGGATCACAAACATGTGAAAATATAAAAAAAGCTTCACTGAAAGCACTGATGACAACTCAGACCAGAACTGACAATAGCATCTTCTCCTTTCCCAGGCAGTTTTAGCAGTTGGGAAGAATGTGCTTTATCTGTCCCGGAAACTGCACTGAAGCATCTGTTGATTTCATTAAAACACAAAGATTCATAGGTTATGAGGCCAGAAAGAGCCATTATGGTAATTTAAGCTGATTTGCTGTATAATTAATTCCTGTCTCACTATGTCTTTTAGAGAAACAGGTTACTATTTTGATTTAAAACTTGCCAGTAGCAGAGAACATACCACAACCTGTAGCAAATTATTTCAGTAGGAAATTACCCTCATGTAAAAATAAGTCATAATATTTTAAAATGTGAATTTCTCTAACTTCAGTCTCTAGCCCCCAGATCTCATTGTCCCTTTGTCACATGCATTGAAGAGCCCTCTATTGCCAAATTTCATTTTCTGCACAGGTACTTCTAGATTGCAATCAAATCACATTTTAACCTCTACCTATTAAACAGACTGAATTTGAATGTTCTTCACCATGGGACATGCATTCCAGTCATTTAATTATATTCCCTCTTCTTAATCTTGAACCTTTGGTTTAACAATTGAACTGTCATTATCAGAAGCTACCTTAGCATTTCTCTGTTCCTGCTGAAGATTCACGTTGGTTTTACACCCAAGGATTATTTCTATCCTTTTCTTTTATTGTTATGGTGAGAGTTCTGGTGCTAGATTATACATCAATATGTTGATGTCCAAATGTGTCTGTCAATAATACCTCAAGTCAGCTATGGAAACACTTGCACTTTTTCCATAAACATAGGTCTTTTTTATATTTCTCAAGCTAGGTGTTTTGTTTTGGGTTTTTTTAAAAAAAATAATTTAGAACAACACTTGCATAACAGAGGTTCAGATTGTGGTGGATATGTTTCTTTGAAGAGGTTGAATTCAGAACTCTTGTATCTATTCAACACCCTTTCACCTCTCTTCCCCAGGTCTTCCTTTGCGCTTGCTTTCTTGGTCTCTTCTTTCCAATCATGGCCTCAGATTCTTCACTGTTATTGACTTTCTTGATTACAACTAACTTTATGTAATTTTTTTCTAGTTCCTTTGAAAGCATTCTGTCTCAAGGATTCTCCAGCTGTGGTACTTGTATGACTAATGAAACACAAGACAGTCTGCATCAAACCTTGAAAAAACCCAGAGGCAAACCCTCTGCATTTCCCCAGAAAAGATGGGACCTATTACTCAAGTATCAAATACTTCAAAGAGGGAGATGTAATCTGTATGTGGCTCAGCTGTATGTGGGAGCTGCTTATGTGCGTATGCTATTCCCTCTACCAGCAACCCGCAGACATTGCTGAAAACAGATCACTGAGTCATGGCTAGATACAACCCAGCACCACCCATCAATCATAAGCAGGGTACTGTGCTACCTGTCTGCTCCCCTCATGTATAGAGAGACTGGGTCAAGATATGATTTAGAGGAGTGCTTGACCTCAACTGCTTTGAGCAATTGTTAGGGGTATCCTGGAAGGGCAGCTCTCCTACCTTAGGATCATTAAAGCCACAGCTCATTCAGGCCTGGCATTCTCTTGCCCGCCAAAGCAACTCCATCCCGTGGTGAAACCAAAAATGCGGTGTTGCACCAAAGTTGTAAGCCCTTGTGGGCCTGAGGAATGGTCAATCCATGCACCCACTACAGTGTCTCAAATAGTGGAGGGTGCAAGTGATATCTAAGGAGAGCACATGGGCATGGCTGCTATCAGTGGTGCATTCCTTTATGTTCCTACAACACCCACTGCTGTTGGTTTACAATTGCTGGAAGATACACTCCTTCCTTTTTCCTTTAGTATCAATTTGTGGATTATTTGCTATCTATTTTTATTTCTTGTTCTTTTTGCATCTTCTGTTGCACCCTACTCCATGACCTTCCCTGGCAGCAAGTTCCAGAAGTTCACTACCCTCTGTGTAAATAAGTACTTCTAAAAATCCATTTTATGCTGATTTCATACAAGTTTCAGCAAGTGCCTCTAACTCTGTTATTGCTGGGTTTGGCAAAGAACAGTTCTACATTAACCTTCTCCATCTTCTCTAAACTTCAATCATATTTTTCTCAGTCCTCTCCAAATATGAGCTTGGCCTTTTCACACTATCCTCATAAAGCATCCTATTCCATCATTTTGGTTGCTCTATTTATTTCCTCTTTCTCCTTGAGAAGCAGAGACAGGACTTCATGCAGTGCTCAGAACTGAAGTCTGACTGAGGTGCACCTCATTGTCTGGCAGGAGAGGGGGCTCTAATGCACCCCCTTGCTGTGTCAGTGGGAGGAGGTGTATGGACTCTCTAATGAGAGCATTTGACACAATTAGTCTGTAGAATAAAACTACTACAGTCCCATAAATTGAAAATGTATTTTATCCCTGTTGCAGATATTAATAGACTTGATGTTTCTGATGCCTGTATGAGGGCAGAACATGTTATTAGGAATTGGAGCAAAAGAAGCTACTGTGGGTCAATACCGTCCTCTGCTGGGAGGAACTAGAGCTTTGTGCCATTTCTCCAAATGGGATTTAACAGCTGGCTTTTCCTTTCTCTCTTTGCCATTGCAACAGGAAAATCTGATGCTGTGCTGATTGCACTGGGGAAATTCTCCTTTAATGCTTAGAGAAAGCTGGAAATTTTTTGCTAGCTATGAATGTACTGAATTGTGATTTCATTTATTTTTTCATCCTGAAGTCATCTAATTTATAAGCTTCATTCTTTCCCTCATGTGCCTTTTAACATTTACTGCATACACATTTCTCTGACTTTCCTGTCCTAATTGTACAAGTAACAATACGTATCTCAATTCCCTTCTATTTTTGTAACAAATTGCCGACAACTCATCCTGATAGGATTTTGAAAGCAGAAATCAAATGTGTGTGTGTGTATGCTATGTGTGACAGACACAAAGTATTTTAGAATAATGACTCCTTAGAAGAAATCAGAATCTTCAGTAGTATCACTGAACAAGTATTCAATAAAAATTGTGCTAGTTGCAGAAGTGATTTTGCTTGCTGAATGTGTCAGCTCTGCATTTAGCAAGCATGGAAGGTGGTTTAGAGGAAGTACAGTATACAAGTATTTCAGTTTTGTGCCTTCTCCAGTTCCCGCCTCTGTGAGAATGGCACGGGCAGAGAAGAGTCTGCTTTCCAGGAATTAATTCTATACCTGAGAGAAAGAGAAGAGTAGGAGGTCTGGGCTCCTGAGTAAGCCAGGCATGCTCAGGGACGCTTGCCTGAGACTCTTCTTTTGGCTAATTTCAGTACATGTAGCAGCAATAGAGCCCAGAGTTCTGGTCCTTAACCAAGAAAAGTGAGAGTCCAGGCACTGAAAATGTACAGGTTTTTATGTGTTAGCACAGGAATTGTTGGTTTCTTGAAGCAAGGGTAAGCTATAGAGATATCTCCATGGCAAGTTTGTGTCAATAGTGATCTAAGATTTCTTGGTCAGAGAAATTTTAAGTCTCTGTTATTTTTTTCTTTAGGAGCCACAGGGTAATCACTAACAATTCCCAGCAACTTGCTGAAATTTTTTTTGCATCTCTCTCCTAGTAGCTAAGTAGGCTTATAGGAATAATAGAGAAATGACAGTGGTGGTACCGAGTTCCCTGCTGTGGCTAGTAGAGATGGACATGGAGGTTACATTTTGTTATGTATTTTGTATGGGATTTATGCAAACATAACAGCATGATACCAGACACACACTGGATTTTATGTACAGAAGCTTTTACAGCCGAGTGGGCCTGTGGTAGAGTTAATTGTTCTCACTGCCCTTCAGTTAAATATTCTCTTCTGACTGCTTATCTGATCTATAGTCATTGCAAAGTACCCATTGCTGTCATTTCTATACATTCTCCTGGTTCAACTCACCCCCTCTGTCATGATGTCAGACTCTTGCACTGTCTCCTTTCTTCTCCCCACTGCCTTTTGGGAAACGTTTCTCTCCCATGGCTGAAAGTAATTGGGGTATTTGTATTGTATGCAGGATTGATGTATGATACTTTTCCTTGTGTCTGGCAGGTTGTTTATAAGAATAATGACATTCGTCTGGAGCTGTCTCGCTTGGCACGGATTGGTGATACTAAGATGAAGATCTATGGGGAAGTGAAATTCGTATGTGAAAATGTGGCTACACTGGATCCCATCAGCTTTGAGACACCTGAGGCCTATATTAGTCTGCCTAAGTGGAATACCAAAAGGATGGGCTCCATCTCATTTGATTTCCGAACCACTGAACCCAATGGACTGATCCTTTTCACCCATGGCAAGCCTCAGGAGAGGAAAGATACTAGAAGCCAGAAAAACACAAAGGTCGACTTCTTTGCAGTTGAACTTCTGGATGGAAACCTTTACTTGCTGCTGGACATGGGCTCTGGGACCATTAAAGTCAAGGCCACTCAGAAGAAAGCCAATGATGGAGAGTGGTATCATGTGGATATTCAACGAGATGGAAGATCAGGTAGAGTTATAACTTCTTCTTAAATAGATTCATATTTCAGATTCAGACCTAGGGCTATGTATTAATTCTCAGAACATTCAAAACCTGTTAGATATGAGTCACCTCCTTGAAAAAGCTTAGCGTTACTCCAGTGATGTTTATCCAGCAAAGCAAAGATGTGAATGACTAGGTTTTCATTAAACGTTTAGTGTGAACTTTGGATAGCACATCATAGAGGCAGTCTATTAATATTTTATTCACAATCCTCAGATATTCTGGACCTATCTTTGCAATTGCATGCATAGTTACAGTGGTGACTTTTTTGTAGGCCATGGTAAGGTTTAAAGTCCTTCAGAACCATTGTTCTCAGTTGGAGAAATTCTTACTGATCTACTTTGGGTTTCTGCATTTGGGATCTTGTGAGAAAAATAAGAATAATGGGCACAATCAGTAACAAAATTATGGCAACAAATCAACATTTTCATCCCATTCTGTTTCCTTTAGTATCCTGTAGTTCTGAGTTAGTTTTCTTTACTCTCTTGGATGACAGATTCTAGTCTTAATATCTGAGTCAGCGTCCAGTGGACGTTTCTTTTCTTTCTTTGCAGCTTCTCATTTTCAAATGTGGGTTTTAGTTTATTTCTAAAAATACACCTACCATGCAATTGCCAAGAGATTTTTTTATTGTTTCCAGTGCTGAATATCAAGCTAACATACTCACGATGTACTCTGAAATTTTGGAGGAGAACAAAAATGCTCAAATACTGTAACTTCATCTAGAGAATAACAATTGCACTTCAATTTTTCTGAACCATTGGGATCCCAAACCTTTCACTTCAAAAAGGAATTTTGCTTACATTTGCAAGTGGATTTGAGATTTGTCTGTTGACCTCCAGATGATAGTTTTAGGTCCCTAATTTTATGTCTCCAGTTGCTGAATACCATCAATATAGAGAATGCAGTGCTAGAATTTGCTTCCCTTGAGTTTTTAGAAGAGCTGACTTCGAGATACCATGCAAAGCCTAGCTGTTTGAACAGGTCTTTGCCTGAAGCTATTTTTCCCTTTGAAGGTGTGAGTAGTTTCTTCATATTTTGCATGGTGCTCTGCTTGGACTTAATATGTGTGGTTATATATTGCTATCTTCTAAAGACATCGATAGGAGCGTTTTACAAAGGAAGCCATAAATAAATAAATGGAGCTTTGATTTCTTTAGAATTGCTAAAATTTAATTAACTTCCAGGGATATACTCAATTAGTTGTGTTTTGTACCGACTTCAGTTTTTGCTTGCTCACTTGGGGACTGTCTCATCTCTGAAGAAGCAGCTGCAGAGGGAGAAGAGACAGAAATGACACTAGGCTCTATGCAAAGAATGTTTTCAAAACCCTACTAAGAGGGACACACATTCATTTGGACACACTCACAGGAGGGTGTGGCAGATGGCATTGCTGCTTGATGGATGGCACTGTATGACTGACTTGTTTGTCGCTTGCCAGGGAGGTTTGTGATGTTCTGGGCACTGATTAGAGGTAACAGATTTTGAATCAGAAACAGTTTTCTCAACAAGAAAGAACGTGTTCGTGTGAGATATTGTCTTTTTTTTTCTCTTTTTATTTAATTGTATTCTCTGCTCACAGTGAATACTTGGTTAATGATCCTAATGAATATTGCCTTGTGTCCTGAGAAAACCAGGATAGTGGCACTGATTTCTTCACATCGTACCTTTAGCAAGCATCAGTCACTCTTATCCAGTGACACTTTGGATAAGTGTGAGTAAGGAGTTCAAGATATCTTCTTGTTTAGTCCTTGGATTTTCTTCCACATGTGGACTGGAGAATGGTTACACCTTGAAGATTTTTTTTTTTTTAGGAACTGAAATAATTAATTTACTTAATGGAGGCTAAAAACAGCCATTTAAGTTTAATGAGCTAGTGACCTGGAAGTTCTGATTCTTCTTACTAAAGCAGCAAGGCCTATATTAGGTGTCATTTCTCCCCTTCTTTTTTCCTATTTCTCTAACAGTCCAAAACTTCAGATTCTGCTGATCTTACTAAAATAGCTTAAAAATCCAAATATTCCCTATTGCAGTGCACTAAGGCAGGGAAGCTTGGCAGTCATGCTCAGATAACCTCTGGCATCTCTAGTCCCCTTAGGCCTTGTGTATGCTTTGGTCTGTGTTGGCTGCCAGAGCAACAAAACCTGTTTTTGTCCTTCTACTCTGACAGAAGCTGGCAGCATGGACCCGTACACCTAACGTCCTGTAACCTTTCTGTCCTTGGGGAAAGTTCACACCAAGTGTTAACAAAACCTGTCACAGTTTCTAGCTGGGGAACAGTGAGCATGTTACACAGGACAATGTTTTCAGCTGATCATCAGCTACAAAACATACATGACTTCCCACCTGATCAGACACTGAAAATCTTACTGAAAGGTTTGGTTTACAGTTGTATCAGTGCACTGTTTGGTGTGCCAGTTCTGCCCTCAGTGGCTGGGGTGTTTCGGTCTGTTTGTTCTTTAGTCCAGCACAAAGTACCTAAGGCACTGCAGAGGAGATGCTTAGATGTTTCTGATTTCTGAAGATGGGCTTGGATCTACTCTAAGCAGAGTGGCAAACATGGGATTTGGAGGGAAAAAAAAAAATTATGTCAGCTTATGCGAGTGCTCCTTTCTAGGATCGATGCAAAATTTCTGCATCTCAGCAGCTTGGTCTTAAAAGTGCTGTTCATCCAAACTAGTACCATCTCCTTACAGGATTTATTGCAGGGTACAAAACACTCAGAATGTTTAGCTTGCTGTCTAGCCTGTTTCTGTTCATTATCTCACCATCTTTCTCCAGGTTTTACACTTCATGGTATCCAATATTTCTTGTCTTTTAGAGTGTTTCTTTACCTTTGTGGCATTTGCACAAAGTTTGTTGTCTCCATAGTAGCAGCTGTCTAGAGCTTAGCCCTCCAGTGTTTTGGTTCTAAGCTTTAGAGTAGTTTGTACTCTACAGGCTGCTTTTGAGAAGTAGCAGTGGAGATGCTGGAAGGGGAGCTGCGTTCCCATGGCTCTGTGACATGCTGCCTGTGTGACGGTATGTGTATTGTCACATCATCTCTTTCCTTATTTTATAAAATAGAAAATGCCTGTGGTGCTCCAGCTTGTTTATACAAAATGATTCATCAAATAACTGTGGTTCTCTTTGGGCCTATGCCTCTGTTGCTTCTGACACTCTGCTGCCTCCGACATTATTCCTCAATTATTACTGAACATCACACAGATGGAATATGTTGTGTCTGTGTCATATGTGCAGTTCTCTAAGAAGACACCTCTTACAACTGATGAAAAAGTGTGTGTACATGACTGTACTTTCTCACAGAGACAATAGCTAGAGTTAACTCTATTAACTCTCCTTCCTTATTGTAGGGGTGTCTGATAAAAATACAATGATGTGGAATTAATCTTAAAGCTTGGATAGTGTCTCTGAAGACAGACTGCCTTAATGACAAGGCAATTAGATGTGAGGATTTTTAGCTAGGGAGAGTGAATTGCTGATTTTTAGATGGGTGTCTAGTGGGCAGATGTCCCCATCACAGAAACTGCTGAATGCTCTTCAGACGAGTACGCTGCTCTGGAATGTGAGAGATGCGCATTATGTTCCCTGTTTTTCTTTGGATGCACCGTCTGACCTTAAACAAATCACTTTGCTTTTCTGTGCCTGTTTTACATATTCTGATTGTATTTCTGTATTATATGTTCTGATTATTTTGTGCACTGGGACGATTTCTTGAAATATATGTGAATGGCCTCAGTGCAGTATGCCCACATTTTATTTGGAGCATATGGAAACTACCACAGTTTTAATAATAACTGTTCTCGGAGATAACTTTATCTCTCTCTCCCTCAATTTTCCTGTATAAAATAGAAATAAGAAAACTTTCTTTGTAGAGCCATACAATATTTTACTCTGGGACAGACTTCTGAAGATTTCTGGTTCAATCTAGACTTTCCTCAGGGTCATGTGCAGTTGAGCTTTGAATGCCTTCAGTCTGGTAGACCCCTCGGAGGTTTCTGTTTCTGTGTTTGACCAGTCTTGTGGTGAAAAATGTCCTTTTCTATGAAGTTGGAGATTCTCTTATGTTGTGGCTTAGGAATGGTATTCTCCAGCTCAGTGGTCCCATTGAGACTCTCCAAATCATATTGCTCACTTGCTTCCCCTGGCCATGCCCCTCCCAGCTACTGCAGAGAATTAACTCTGTTCTGGCTGGAACTAGGACACCTTACTGCAGCTCATGTCTCTTGCCGCTACAAGTTCACAGTGCCAATTCATGTTCAAGTTGTCTGCCATGTCTCCAGGTCTTTTTCTGCAGAGTTGCTCCTTAGCCAGCTGGTCACTAGCCTGTACTTACGTGTGAGGCTTTTCTGAACCAGGTGTGGGACTTTGTATTTGTTGGTTTTAATTTACATCAAACATTGCTATCAGTCCTTTGCTCCACCTTCTAAAGGTTTCTGAATGGTAACCCAGTGCTTCCTCCAATGCATCAACCATTCTCTCCATGTCACCTACAAACATGTCTAGGTTGGTCCATCATCCAGGTCCAGGTTTGGGGGTACTGATGAAGTGTTTTCTAAAAGAGCTACATAGTGAGAATTAAAACACTTTTGCTTATACTTTTTCTCTCTAGTCCTTATGCCATCAAACTCCTGTGTGTTCTCAATAAGTTTTTGCTTTGCTAGATGAATACCATTGAATAATGCTCAAATTTTACATGTTATCATTTAGCCATTGAATTGTTATCTTCTGATTTTATAATGCAAATTATGTGATACATACACATGCTGATCAGTCACTGCATGGAAGTACTTAGGACCTGTGGTTCAGGAGGAGAGGGAGCTGTGTGAGAGACACTGTTAGAATTCCATTTGGGTAGGGAAGAATCTTTACTCTCCTGTGCTGAACCTTAAACCTCATTCAGTTATTGGAAAAAAGTGAGCTAAACTGCGTCTGTAGTTGAAAGTGTTGATGTCTCCTTATCTTCCTCATTTAGGTACTATTTCAGTGAACAGCCGACGCACCCCATTCACTGCTAGTGGGGAGAGTGAGATCCTGGATCTGGAAGGTGACATGTACCTCGGTGGGCTGCCAGAGAACCGGGCAGGACTCATCCTTCCCACGGAGCTCTGGACAGCGATGCTGAACTATGGCTATGTCGGCTGTATCCGAGACTTGTTCATTGATGGGCGAAGCAAGAACATCCGGCAGCTGGCAGAGGCACAGAACGCCGCTGGAGTCAAGTCCTCCTGCTCTCGCCTGAGCACCAAGCAGTGTGACAGCTACCCGTGTAAGAACAATGCAGTCTGCAAGGATGGCTGGAACCGCTTCATTTGTGACTGCACTGGCACTGGCTATTGGGGTAGAACGTGTGAGCGAGGTAAGTTGTGTTTTCTGACTTCAGTTACACAAAGCTGAAGGTGGGCATGAGAATGAGAACAAAATCCAGTGTTCCCATAAGACTCTTGCCTGCCCTTGTTGGTCTTCCCAATGCTAAGTTCCAGTCCCCACACTAGGCAAACTTTTTTCTCTGATCATTTCCTTCCAGTCTTTTCCACCCTCATTTCATGAGCTTACTTGGCCACTTCACTCCCTAAGCCTTCTGAAGCTCTTGTCTTTGGGTTCCAGAGTTTCTTTGGCTAAGTATGGTTTGTCTCCTGAGGCAGAAAAATGCAGCTGCATGTGAGAAGTCTCAAACAACTTACTGCAAACTGTACCAAGTGTGAGATTTAGTTATGGAGATTTTTCTTGCATGGGACAAACAATGACTCCCAGTTCCATCTAGGCTTCCTCTTTTTTTTGTGTAGTAGAATTTCCTTGATGGCTGTTTATGAGTAAAGCCAGCTAATGGGGTAGTGTTAAAAGCAGCATGTCTCCAAGTTCAGCTCTGACAAGGCAAATCTGTAGGAGAATGATGGGAAATTCTCTGCATCTTAATTGTACTCATCCAGAATTGTGATTTAAAGACGTGATTGGAGATATGAAGCCCGAGTGATGCTGGTGTAGGCAGGTAAATTTTCTGTGTGTTATAGATCACATGGAAAGGAATTTACTAATGGAAGGTATTTGAACTATATATTTCTAAAGTACACAGGTGGTTCCTATTGTTATTATCCTTATTGTGCTGGTGCCACCATCAGAATGAGGTAGGTGAGTGGTTTTACAGAAAAAGATGGGGCTAAGATCAGTTACAAAAAAACCCCACCTCCCTAAAGGGTGTTTTCTTATATTTAAACTAGTCTTTCTGTTAATATTTTGCCATTAGCACTGCATTTGGGCTAAACTGCATTCCCAGTACACCCAAGAATTAACTGTAAACCATTAAAAGAGTCTTAGGGCTTTCAGTCCCTTCTTTATATCACCTTGCTTGGCACCATGGTTATAGCATGTGTCTTAGAATTGGAAATTCAGATATTTTTGAGCTTCTGCTATAGATATTTGAGCAGCTCCTTTCCCACTTAGTGTCCCCCTTATGCATTTTTTAATATTGATCATAGTAGCATGCCACTTATGAGGAAGAACATGAAATTTAGGTACAATGCACAAAATATTAGGCAGAATTGAGATTTGTAATTCATTCACTCTACAGAGGATTTTCTTCTTTGCAGGAAGTTTTTGTTAATGACCAAAATTCCTCCTGTATGGATGGGATTTTTAGGTTTTACAGCACGAGATCTGTGGTTGTTCATAAAACTGCTCACAGCCAGTAATTCATTTCATGCTGCCCTAAGCAGCAATAGAAGTTAATTGCCAGTGGGCCTTTAGACAGCTGAAGTATCAGCACTGCCATCCATGCTGGGGGAACATGGGTGAAAATGTAAGATTCATGGGCATCAGCTATGCCAATGTCAGCTCAGCAGTTCTCTCTTTTGACTACACGGGATTTGAAAATTCTGGAAAACATCAGATAGAGGTTTTCTCAGCCATAGCCTTGGGAATTGTTTCAGCCAGTTGTGTGATTAGGTTTTATACAAACATGATGAAAGGAAGTGCTACCATAAATGCATTGTTCCCCCACAAAACTGCATGTATGTTTGCCCTTGGTCTTTATTTAGTATTAGGAGTGACCAGCTCTGTGATTCAGGGCTTTGTGGAGTCTGTCTCGTGTCCATCTCCTAGACCTGGCTCTCAGAAGAGAATCCAAAGCTAACAGTGACATAAAATCCAGGGTTGATGTCATGTACCGTTATATATCTATGGTGTTAGCCCTTACTACTTTTATTGTCAGTGAAAAGAAATCAATAGGTTAAAGGCATGTAAGCATTTTAATTTGAGAGAAATGAATATCAAGTCAGGCCTGAGATCCATAACTTGGCTGTGCTGTGATGGGCATCAGTCTGAATTAGGAAGATTATATTTATGAATTAATGTCTAGCATGGGAACTTGAGGTCATAATAAATATATTTTAGAATCAGAGTGTATTTAAGGTTAACAAAACTGTGATGAAACAGTTCTGGACAGCATAAAAGATGTATGCAGAGGTCCTAATCCTGAGAAACCATTTTGTCTGTAACTAGAAACCACACACCCATTGCTGGTTTAGTCCCAGTGTCAGGCAAAACGTGGCTATAATGCTTGACATTCCTTGGCAATATGAGAAGCAGCTCACAGGGAATAAATATTTGAGACTGGATATGTGAAAAAAGTTGTACAAATTGAAGTGCATTTGACTCCAGAACATTTATGTGGTGTTACATAGCAGCCTCATACCGCTCTGGTATAAATACTTAGTGTCAGACAACTGCATCAGTGCCCACTGATTTTGTCTCCATGAACAAAAGCATTGCAGGCTACCAATGATACTTTTCATTCTCCTGGTCTGACACTCAAGGATTATAGCAAATCCTGATTGCATCTGGTCTGTGATCCTAATCCTGTTGGAAGGAGAAAGGTTGAGGTGGAGACTGGGAAGGGAATCAAAGGAAGAGCTGCTGCCATGCCACAGTGGCACTGCTGCGTAGTGACTGATGAGCTGCCACGGGACCGGGGGCAGCCAGGCTGGTGCATACGGGGAGGGATGAAGAAGGAGCATGCTAGATCTTCTAATATGGGACAGCTACAGACCCACTTTTCCAGTCTGCCGCCCCTCACTTTATTCTGTTCTTACACTTCTGTCCTGCTAAAAGAGGAGTGTAACTCCTGCAGCCCAAGATGGATGATAAAGGGTTAAGGGGCAGGGAAGCATAGAATAAAGAATCTCCTGTACTTGGTGACTATCAGGAAAATCACTCTTTATCACGAAGCAAAGCACATCCTTAACGTTTAGTTAAAGTACTAAAAATAGGAAGGACATACCTACAACTCTAGGAAAAGAAGCAGATGATTAATTTGTTGTTGATGATAAAGTCTATCTCCCACTTTCCAGGTATGGGATTTCTACATTTTTAATGCTGTATTTTTCACAAATTTTATACTTTTCCATGTGAAGGACATAATACATTTAAAAGGGACTAAAAAAAGGAAATTGAGTGTGTCAGTTAGAAAAGAAGTTTGGGTTCCTTTTATTCATGATGAAACAATAAAAATATACAGTATTCAATATGTCACTTCTATCTAAAGCCTGTGGAAGTTTGTCTTGCCAGTGAAGTAACACCTCTGTATATTCAGCCAGTTACACTGGATGCAACGTAGACTTTGGTTACAGTGTTCTGCTCAGACAGTACTTTTGTGCAACTAGAGAAACCTTGCTGTAACTGGAATTTGACAGGGCACAGAACAGAGAATTGCTGCCAAGGCCTCAAATTCATTCTTACAATTCCAGTATCTAATCATTATTTCAGTATTATCAGTGATGTAAGCAGACAAAGGCGTTAGCAGTCTGGAAGTGTCATAGTTTCTAATAGTAATGTAGTTTCTCCTTGGGTCATTGAAATTTCATAGAAGAGATGGGGCGAGACATGGCATAGACCAGACTGTGCTTTTGTGGGCCATAAGTGCTCAGTGCCAGGCTATGAGGCTAAGCAAAGGCAGCAACAAATGCTGGCAATTAGCTTGATATGGTCCCCATTTCACAACTTCCACCAGAGACTGTGATGACCATGTAATGCACTGTTATTTATTTTCTTAAAACCTTGCTTCTCATCCTCTGTCATCTTTCCATAATTGTTCTCTGGTAAGCAGTCTAAGTCAGTGAGACTTTGTTGCAAATATAGTAAAGAAAGGAAAGAAATAGAGAAGAAGCTAATAGACAGGACACAATTCCCCCTGCAAGTAATGCTCTGACTGCCTTGCAATGTGGTAATGATCTCACCTTGCCCTGCTCCCTGAGCTCTCTTGTGCTCCTGTTGAATATGGTGAAGAGAAAGATTTGATCATGCCAGAAAGAATCCTAAACTGAATTTAGTTTTGGATAGCTCTTAAATGAATGCCTGGCACAGTGAAGTGGATTTATGATGAAAGTCATGATTGCAAGTGCATACTGAGACTTTGTACTGAGTTTCCTAGTTTCGGGTTGTGGTGTGTTGCTGTAGCTCCCGAATGGGTAAAGAATGACACAGTCCAAGCGGCAAAGATGATCTGAAGTAAGGAAAAAAGTTTAATGGAAAATTGAACAGCTTTTATATGTTAATACGCAGAAGCATGTTGAATGGCATAAAGTAATTGGTCCCTTGGCCATCCACCCCTCGAGGTGATTGGCCAAGTTCTGAACCATCCACTTCTAGATGTTTTTCTAGTTAAAACCGTAAGAATCCTTGAAAAAGAACTGCAGGTGTAGAAGTTTACAAAACTGTAACATTGTTTTAAATTCTTTACCTGGGAAAGACAGAGCTTTCACAAAATGCTGCAAAGGCTAGAGAAATTCCCTGCTGAGGCCTTTTTCGTATCCATAGTGGTGTGCTGGGCATTAGGGGAAATAAAAAAACCTCTTGGTGCTTGTGCTGTTGGTAGTATTGAATCTTTCTTGCATCCTAGGGTTTTAGAAAGAGTAGAGTACCAGAGATCACTGCCTGCAGTGCAGCCTCTCTCTTCTGAACTACCGTGTTTCAACAGGTCTGCTCTTCTGCTGGTTAGTTTGAAATAAAGGACCTAAAATACCTGAAATCCCATGGGAATGCTTCCCAAATGCTTTCTGATCATCAGATGCAGGGCAAGCTTTGAGATAATTGACAAAAAGATTCCTCCAATGTGATGGGTACCATGCTTCCTCCTGTTGCATGTGAGCTGCCTTTCCAAAATGAACCTAGGAGAAATTAGGGTGAGTTGCAAGTCTTGTCAGCAAGGGCTGGAGGGCTGTTGCAGACATGCAGGAGCGTGGGAAGTGTGGGTTAGTGCAGCAGTTGGGAAGGATCTTTGGTGGGTTTTTTTTAGTACTTAATGTCTTCTTTACGCTTTCCTTGTAATCTGTTAGTATTTGACATCGGTTGCATCAGGTCATTGCAACCCCCTGTTAATTGCACTTAAGATTTTAGAGGTAGGAGCTGGTATCTGGCTCGTGGAGGATGATGTACTACTTTGCTGTGATTACAAAGTACCTCCTCAGAACCCTGGACTTTTCTGAAATGGACTCCAAAGCCCTGGCCTTAATTACGTAGGGGGAGGGGAATGTGTGTTGTATTCAAATTAGCTACTTTCTGTAGCTGCAGTGAAAATGCCTTGGTCTCAAAAAGATGCATGTAGTCTATTTGGTGGATCTTGAAAACTCTCTGCACCCTCTCCTTCTACTCAAACACTGTGAGAGCAACTGCAGAGGACAAGAGCCCAGGAAGGACACAAAGCAAAAGACAACTGAAAATCAGATAATTTTGGGCCAATGAGAATCAAATGTTGTTGATCACTCACTTTTTAATACTTGCTCCTACTTAAATGGTTTGACTGCAGTTTGCTTGGATGTTTTTTTAAGAGGTATATAGTATTGAAAAAGGCAGGTTGATAGGAGACTCCTGATTATTTAAGACTGAAACAAAAGACATTGATGTTTAGATTTTAAACCTCAAAAGTTAATTGCTCAGAACTGGACACAGCCTGAGTCCTTTCTTCGTAAAGGGGGGAAAAAAAAGGCGTATTCCAGCCATTTTCTTTGCTGAGTTGCATCCAGTGTTTATTGCAGAAAGACAGAAATATCCTGTTCTGGTTCTTCTCCCAAGGGCTGGAACCAGTGCTCATTCCTGTTTGGGTTTGCTCACAGATGGACAACTAACACCCTGAGCAAACCAGGCTTTTTTTGTATTTTATGGTAAACTGTGAGCAGTAACACACCTGCTGTTAACAATGCTGATGTTGAACATAGGACTGCGCATTTTATTATCTGCCAAGTACCTTTGCAGCAGTGTTCCCTAAGAACAGTTCAATGACAATACATCTCTTCCCATTATGTACGCAATAAAGGGAGATGTTGTAAAATTACTGGTGATAAGAAATGCTACAGAACCATTTACTATGCAGGATAAGTGCTGCTTACTTTGCTGTCTCAAGCACGGGTAGCATCATGGATTTCTTTTTAATTTTAGTGAAGATGTTTGATGATAATCACATCTTTGAAGGTTTGTTTAAAGCAACTCAAAAGTGTTGATGCTTTTTGGACTGTCCAGACCTTCTGAGTATGCAGTGAAATGCTAGATAACTGCTGAGAATAGATTTTCTTATAGGACTGATGGTTTCCAGGTGTGATGGACACATTAGGAGAAAAGTCTGCTGCAATGTTTGGAATTCTTTTAATCCTTGCTAGGTCTTGAACAGTCAAAGACTTAAAACATCAGAATGATTCTTATGACTTCATGATCTAAAGTAAGATGTTAGAAAATAGGTCTGTTCTAGACCTCATCTATTCACTGACTTACTAGTACCAGATAGGTCCCTGTTGTACAATTTCCCAAACTGTCTCTAAACTGCAGAAAAAAATATTCCATCTGAATTTAGCAAAAAATTTCATACAATCCCTTCACACCCATTTCAATTTGTTTCTCACTAATTTTATGGTAAAATCTCCATTAAACATGATCTGAAGAATGTTAACTTTGCTAAGGGCATTTGTGTGAGAAGTTAATTTTCTTGCTTGCCATCAATCCATTCGTAACACTTGTGGCTAATCCTTTTATGGCTGGCCCAGGCAGCTACTACTGTGAAAGATGCTGTTCACAGTCCTGCTCAAGAAATACAGGCCTGAGCTTTATGTGATTAGCTCCCTTGTATCTCTCCTTAAAGACTGACTGTCAGAGCAGAAGGCTACTGTTTGTTGCATAAGTGCTGGATTATTCTACTTATTAGGCTTTTTATGTATCCTCCATCTTATAATTATTTCCTTACGTTCTATGGGGTAACTTCTGTTCTAACATTCAAACAATTCCCAAGGTGCTCATTAGATGTTGTGCTAGCTCCAGTAAGGACAGTGCAGCCAAGGTGGGCTTGTAAGGGAAGAGAAGCAATATTAAGGAACAATTTAAAAGTCTCTCACTTCTGTGGATTTAAATTGTGATCCTTACCACTTATTATAAATTTTTTGTCCGCAGATATATATATTCAGTCAAAAGCCACACTGAATATATGTGCTTTGCAGAACAAGTAACTGCATTTGTTGCACTGTAATGCCTTTGCGATATCCTCAGTACAGAGGAGTGTGCAGTTAATTCTGCAGTCAGGGTGATTACATCTGCTTAGGAAAAGACCATTTCATGGTTTTTATGCTGTTGAACTTTAACTTCGAAGAGTCTCGTTGATGTGACAATCTCCAACAGCATCTGCTGAGCAGCTGGAAAATCTGAGACCATATAAAAACCAACTGATTGTCTCTCCTATATTGTATAATGTTATGGGTATGATTTTTTTATCCATGTGTTCCTCCTGTTTTTTCATCCTGATTCCATCATCATGTGCTTTTGATATTTCAGGCCACTCCTGAGTTCCGTGCTGCATGTGAATTTGTTAGTACTCCAGGTGCTCTTATCTCATCTGAATATGTTAGTTGATGGCACAGAAGAAGATAATAATTTCTGTTGGTTTTCTCTAAACTTCTGTATTTCTGGCTGTTTATTGCTGAGTGTAGCTTTCATAAGGTCCTCCCAGTTCAAGAAATACAATTACCTAAAGCTGTATGATTTTGTGTGCTGTCAACTCCTGTAAAGAGCACTAGAACAACAACAAAAAGGATGTTGATGGGTAGATAAGACCATTTGATTAATGCTTTTAGAACCTGATACTTTTATTAGTATAGGCCTCTTCTACAGGACCAATATGATAGTGATGTTTTTTGTTTATCTCCTGGTTTATAAATGACAATTCAGAACAATGGTTTTTCCTTAATGTAAGCCACAAAATACACCCCATCTATAAGTCAAGGCACAAAATGTTGTTCAGATAACTCTCCAATTGAAGGACAGCTTGTCATAACACGTCATTTTTGCCTGAATATCATGGTGTCATGGTTTAACCCCAGCCAGCAACCAAGCCCCAAGCAGCCACTCGCTCACTCCTCCACCAGCGGCACCAGGGAGACAATCAGAAGGCTAAAAGTGAGATAACTCATGGCTTGAGATAAAGACAGTTTAATAGGAAAAGCAGAAGCCACACATACAAGCAAAGCAAAACAGGGAATTCATTCACCACTTCCCATGGCAGGCAGTCTTCCCAGCTATCTCCAGGAGAGGAAACTGATGACACTGGGTTCAAGAATTGTTTCAGACTATGTGGTATCTTTCAGTCTCTTACAGCTTGGTGGCTGATCTCAGTGCCTGTGGTTTCATACCCCACTTCTTTCCATACCCTTCAATCAGACCAGTTTGTGTTTCTGCTGAGACTGCCAATTGTCCTTACAATTAAAGGGAATATCTTGATGGAAGAAGCCCGAATGAAGTAGATTCATTTGTCATGAAAAATTATTTCCAATATTTAAAATTACTATATAGACCTTGGAGATGTTATCTGTGAAATTAGCTTTCTCTATCTCCCTGCTTTGCCCAGTCGAAGCCATCAAGCTGAAAGACAGGCACTGGCACAGTGTATTTTCTGTCTCATTTCTTTTTCTCTATTCATCTCAGGGGGAGAGGAGACACTTGGCATTCATGATGCTCCCTTAATTGACTCTTTCTGCATGTGGAGATAGGCAGTCATCCCTTGGACACTTTGATTGATTGGATGAGGCTATTATGTGATATGGAAAGGATATGCAAAAGCACAGCCCATCAGCACAACCATGGAAAGATCTTATTTGGTGGTGTATATTGGCTCACCCCAATCTGCTTGGTTTGTCTGTCTTGTCTCATATGCAGTTATCGCACAGAGCAGCTCACAGGGTGGTCCTGGTGAATCCACTAGGTACCAGACTCCAAGGTATGGCTCTCCAGAGGGAAACCCTTCTCACTCTCACTGCTAAAGCATCTGAGAATGTGAAAAGGAAAGATAATATTCATCTTTTTTTTTTTATTTCTTACTTGCATCCTCTTTTATTTTTTTTTCTGGGTAATTGAGGACAAGGAGGTTAAAACTGGGAGTTAAGGTGCAGAAGAGGAAACTGTATCCTGGTAAATAAAATCTTAATATGAGTTTCAGAGTAACTTCCCGCTTTGTGATGATTATAGGTGGTGAATAGGTGAATAGACAAATCATAACACTTATATCATCAATATCCATCACATTAAGGCAAAGGTCTTCCCACTGAAGGGACACAGCAGCAGGGAGGAGGTACAAGAAAAGCAGCTTCATAATAAGTGCTGTTGGTCTCATGATGCTTCAATTTTTTGTCCTGCAGCTTTTGACTTCTGAAGTTCAGCCTGTTAGGTCAAGGTCCTCTTGTGGTCAGCCTGGACCCTTAGGGTTACCTACCACACTAATCTTGTGTTCTTGTGATCAACAGCATTTTTCCACTTCAGAACAAGGAGGAATTGTAATTCTTCATGTTGTGATACCTCTAAAGGGAGCAAAAGGACAGGGAAGGTTGAATGAGATTACTGTTGGAAGTTGCATCAAAGCACTAGAGTTTAGGATTCAAACAGAGTCATGTGGAATTAGTTAAGTCTGACTGCCCCAATACCCACAGGCCCCATTTCAAACTCCTGAGAAAGGAAAAATATGGCATTTTAAATAGTGATTTTTTATCCACTACCTTTCATTAAATGATTAAAATGGAAAATGACAATTCAGCCCTCAGCTGAAAAGCGTGTTAGATTGACAGCTCTGGGAGCCCTAGGCTTGTACTTAGAATGAGAAATATATGGAGCACCTCTCCTTTATATACCTTAGTCATCTCTTGGAGGAGTATTTGCATTAGAGGTTAGAAAATAGGTCAGTCTTTCTGACTTGCCTGGTCTTTGGTAGAGCTACGAAGCAGAATGGTGAAAGGAGGAACTCTTCTTCTATAGCTCCGATTTCCTCTCCTTTTTGTGTGAAACTGCTGAAGACAGAGAGCCACGAGGCAGCTTAGTGCATCCAGCCCAGGGAGCAGAGCAAGGCTGGAACTCAGCAGAACAAAATGGAGTTTGTGATGCATGTATCATCTGCCACATGAGGACAAGATTTCCCCCTCAACAAGTGATTGGCAAAAGGCATGTGCTTGCCAAATAGTGAGAAGGAAGCAAGAATACAGAAAGATTCTAAAATATTTTATAGTTCTGGTTTGGTTTTTTTTTTATCTCTCTGTTGAGAATGTTTGTGACTGAAGAGAAAAAATAGGTCAAAGGAAAGGTTTTTGGCACACTAAGAAATTTCAAAATATCTAGAGTCCATACACTAATCTTAGTGTACAGGTTCTGGTTCCTAGAGGTGAAAGCCTAATAGTTCAGTGCCCAGTCATAGAAACATCCAGGTTTTCACCATTTTATTACCATATCTTCAGTGAAATTCTCTTCTGTTGCAGTCTGGCTTTTTGATGCAAACCCCACAAATCACTGCTACCCCATTTCTGCTTGTCAGCTCTCATGTCCAATTTATGCAAATTTCCTTTATTCTGCATTTGCATTTAATTGTTCTGTCCCCTTGGAGAACTGACCAGTGCTGAATTTTAGCCTCTCTCTCCCTGTCAAGTGTTACTGGAGGATGATTTAGCACTACATCCAAGGTGGTTTTCTCAGAGCTGTATTTTTAATAATTCCATCTTTTCTTCATGTTAAACATGGGATTGGCCATCTGAGGGTGTGGATAAAGTAAGGCACAGGTAATAGTTGGCAGTTCACTTTTCACCAGTCCCAGTCTGATGCTGGAAGCACCACTGTGGTGTGAAGGAGCTGCCTTTAACCACCTTGGTGAAGGAGGTGGAGATTGACCCCTGTCCCAGTCTGTTGCCCTTCCTTTTTCTGAAGCAACATCATGGTTCTGTATCTTGTTCAAATGTGCTTGTATGCCATTCCCCTGAGCCTGCCAGATTCCTTCTGCCACCTTCCAGTTTGATCATATTTCACTGTCCTGTCTGGTGCAAAAGAGCAAAGGATGTCCTGAAAGATTTCTTGGGATGTGGGAAAAGGGGACAAGGAAAGGGGTGAATAGAGCTTTGTCAAACAAAAGGCTTTGTTTGATACCCCCCAAAAAACCAATCTTATTTTTGGGGGGTATAATTTTAAAGCCTGCAAGCTTTTTGGGTATAGTAATTTTGGAAAACAAAAAGGATTAAAGTAAAGAGAAACAGAAATGATTTATCATGACATTTTTTAAATGCCTCACTTTGTTTTCACTTTATCTTTTAATTTTAGTATTTAAAGTCAAAGGCACTTGGGCTGCTTTAAAAAATAATCAAAACATGAAGGGGGACTACAAATAGCCATGTCAAAGAGTAATGAATCCAGCAGACAGAAGGACTTGTGTCCAAATAAAAAAGGCAGAACAGTGTTGGCTGGAATCGGTATTGACTGTGCAATGTGCAAAGTGCTAATGGACCTGCAGAAGAAACAGGAACATTGCAGCCATAAAGTGAAAACCTGGTCCACTGTGAATACAGATGAGATTGGGAAAAACAGTCCTTTTATGGGGCTGCTCTTGCCACACGGCCTCTTGAGCTCACCTGCTGTAAAGTCAGAGTGACAGGATGTAGATTAGCAATCAGCATCCTCATTTAGCCATTTCTCCCCCAGCTGATTTATACTGCTGTGATTTCTTTGTTCTTTTGTCTTTTCCTCCTGGCTGGTGACGATTTGCTGAGCCTATCTATTCTCTTTTACACTGTTGTTTTTTCTAGAAGCTGTAAAAATTACAATGCCGATCATTTACCTTTCTTTGTGTGTCAATGTGTGTGTTGCCTACAGTTCCTACCCTAGTCTGTGCCGCTGATCAAGGCTCAGTCAGTAAATCTTTCAGGAGAAGCAGCTTTGAAATAGCTGCCATGTCCCTTTTGCTGTGCGTTGGTTTTTCCAGACACCTTTCACTCAGATTATGGAGAGATGCTTGATCTGTGCGCTCCGCCAAAGTGTTGAGCAATAAAATCCTATTTAACTGGGTGGCACCCATAACTTTCTTTTCCCATGTTGATCCCTTGAAAGGCAGTATCCTGTTAGGCACTGAAAGAGATTGTGCATGTCAAGAATTATAATTCAGCATCTGTTTGTGTCCCTGCAGGTAACTGAGTATTATGTTTTTTCCTGCTTCAGCATTGCTTCTGGATTACACATTGGAGCAGTTTCCTGGTGAAGGCTACCTAGGGGAGCTTCAGGGCAGGAAGGAAGAACATTCAGATACAACCAGGAGTGGAGGTCATGGCATTAGGCTTGTTTGTGTTTGGAAATTAGATGTTTTCTGTTCCGGCAGTGAACTGTAACCCATCTGAAACATGGGTCGGCGGTGGACTTTAGGCGGTTCTCTGGCGTAGTGTTGCGGGGCCTGCCAAATCTCACAGTGTTGCCCGCTCTCTGTAGAAGCCAGAGATGGAGGCTTGGGTGAATTTTTGCACCTCTGAATGCAGATAACTCGTGGCAGACCCTTCAGATTTAAAATGAGCTATGACAAGGTCATAGCTGGGAGAAAGCCAGGAAGTTGTTGACATCTCTACCTGTCTTTGGGCTATAAGAATATGCTAAATAAATCCACATTAAACTATTTATAAGGATGCAAATTGATAATCCTATACAAACAAGTGCCATTTTTTCCCCATATGCAGAGTATTTGCAAAAGGAGATTGATATCATCATAATTTTACTGTGATATAGAACTATTAAGGCACCTACAGTAAGATTCAAGATTACAAAAGTAATTAGCCACAGACCCTAACTCTGAGAGGATTTCATTTACTGGGATTTAAGTGTTGGATTCTAAGATATCACCTAATTTAGTCATTAGACTCTTAGGGCACTAAGCTACCCTTTCCACCTTGAAAAAGCTACTAGATGTTTCTAAAATAATAGTTGCAGATCTCTGAAGACATGGTAATATAGTCCTGGGATATTTGGTTAGCAGTTCCTAGAGATAAATACTTATATATTATGATAGGATAGAGATAATTCACATCAGAAACAGAGTTCCTTCACCTTCTCTTCCTCTCCTGTTTTCCCACTCGGAAGAGTGCTCATGAATTACTTTGGACTTTCAGCATGCAGTAATGAAAAGCTGATTACTATACAGTTCCCCACAGGTCAGCATCTCTCTTACCCAGCATTGCTCACTTAGCTATCACTCCCTGTGTGTCTGATCAGAATCCAGGGGTCTCCAGCTGACTAATACATGGAGGAAAGTAGTAGATGTGCTTATAAGGCAATCTGAAGTTGTATAAGCCTTAACTTAAGGAACAAATAAATATTAAGAAAATGTTATCTGACAGTGAGAGCTAAAAGACAGTGATTTTCCTGGACTGGGGTAAGAGCACAGCAAATGCTGTTACTCAGAAATCTTTGCAAAGCTGCCCTGCAGATGCTGTTCAGAAGGTGTGTTGCAGTGTAGTGGGCACAGAGCATCCTGTGCTACATTGTGTGTAGCCCAGTTTGCTTCTCAGGACCGTCTGCTGACTGCTACATGGCAGTACCTGCAGATGAGCTGTGAGTTGTGTCGCGTCAATTCAGCATTGCTGCCAGGCTGGTGAGGAAGTCTGATCAGGGCTTCTCACAAAACAAGCCTTGACAAATACGGGCCATCACTAATTTGGTGCTTCACAAAAGTATACAATGTAGACACGCCTTAGAATTCTATTTCTGGCTTACAGAATTACAAGCAAGTTCATTTTTCTGTGCCTTATCTTCCCTAGCTGCAAAAAGCTCCCCAAAAAACCAGATACTTCAGACTTTCCAAAATCATAAAAGGGTTACAATGTGGAAAAAATCATGAATCACTAAGAGCTTCAGATTCTAAGATGAGAAAAGCTGAAGACCAGCAAAATGTATATTTTTTGCTAATATTTGACCTTCTGTTTAATAGTTTTTCTTACACTTAATGGACATCCTGCCATGAGAGCAGGTAGAAAACCTAACCTAACAAATGATACTTATTTTTTGTGTTATCTGACTAATTTTCCTGTTACTGTTACTTGACACAGAGTATTTTTTTCTTCATCAGTACAGAAATGGGGGCAGCTCTTGGTGTTGTTGTTAATAATTTCAGCTCATATCCCTGAAAGAACAACATTGCCTAGACCCACAATGCATATTAAAAATCCATAAAGGTCAGAGATTTTCTTTTAAAATAGCGGTGACTCTCTGTCTTGTGCTACTTTTCTACACCTGCAGTGCTAATGCAATCCTTGTGTGATTGTTGAGACACAATGCTGTATTTTTTTGAGGTACACAAGCAACCTTTTATAGTTAAAATGCTGTAGTACTTGAGCCACTCAGGGAAAAAATTCTAGTTTCTTTGGCATTGAAAAGGTAAAATTATTCATTGCCCTTTATAAAGTACTAAACAAATAATGAAATTTTGTACGGTGTGTCAGCGATTGGCTGAATGTATTTAACTAGATAGTGATATGAGATTTACAGAGCACACAAGAAAGGAGCCTTAAATAGTTTTACCCATTGACCTTTGCCAAGACAATAAAGCTGGAATATCAACTCCTCACCACTTTAATTGTGTATTAATGAAGTGCCATTGGGTACTCAGCTACCTGTGCTAGTTAGAAGTATTCCTAGTCACACAAGTAGAAATGGATATTCAAGAAATACGAGTATGAATGGTGTAAAGAAAGCACTGTTGATCAGCTTAGACTGAAATCCAACAGTATGAATGAAATTGGTAAAATAAGTTGAAATATAATCAGGAGGCTGAAGGGAGGAGTTAGGAGAAAGATTAGAAGAGTTCAGTACATATTGCTCGGTGAAATTATAACCTGAGGAGAGGATGATGGGAGGACTGCCTTCCCAAGGAATTGTTTAAGGAAGTTCGCAGGACACTTATTATGGAATACTGGGTTAAATTAAGAAAGGAAAAGTGTGAATATCATTCCATCACAACAATGAGCTTGGTTTGTTTTTGCTTTATTTTGCAGTAGCAGGGATCATAGAAAAGGATGGAAATCTCATCTGTTAGACATTGGAAGTTAGGATGGATAAAATGGCAGAACAAGGCCAGGCTGCTCTACACTTCAATGAAATATGCTTTGTAAGAGGACAGGAAGGGAAGGGAGCTCCATGACCTAGCCAGCTCTTCTGCTTCTAGCTTGTATGGATTTGTGGAATGTATGCCTCAGAATCATAAGCTGGAAATGTCTTCCAACTTCAAAAGACCTATTTTCCTTTTCAAATCCTGTTAATGACTGGATGTGTTTTCCTAATTAGCAAGTACATGAGTAAATTTATATGACATGCAAGACACTGATTACCAAAGTAAGTTTTGTTTGATTCTTATTGTAATTACTTGTTATAATAACTCATACTGAATTAGGAAGGGTAGAATAGTTAATGGTGTAAAAATAACAACATTTTGATACTTCAGCTTCTTTGCTAGATCTCAAAGAATTGTGGAACAAACTCCATGTTTAGGCAAATTAGAAACAATATTATGTGGGATGTGTTACAGTATCAGATGAGAAAAGACTGTTGCTAAGGAAGGTTTTGTCCAATGCACTGTAGGGAAAAGCTGTTGCCAAAAGAACTTCAGATTCCAAGCTGAAATCTCAATTAGAAGAGGTATTCTCAGACTCATGTGAGAAAGAGAAGCATGGAGGAGTGTTGTTTCCAGGGTGCTGGTAAGGAGAGCGTAGTGTAAGGCTTATTCTCTCCCACCAGTGCATGAGCAGAAGCAGCAAGTGTGCTGCTAACTGTTCATCTTCGTGGCAGATGGAGGACAGAGGCTTTTCTGACTGACAGGCTGTCATCCCAAATATTGTTCATCTGCATAAACACCGAAATCAACAACAAAAACACAGTCTAACATTTAGTTCACTTGCATTTAGTCCTGCACTGTCATGGGCTTTGTTTGATCTTTGGCAAATCAATTAAGTTTTAAAGAATAAAACAGTAAATCCTGACAAACCCCAGCATTGCCCCCTGTAGTGCTTAGGGGCCCATCAGCTCTTACAGTAAAATCCAAATAATGTAAGTAAGGTGCTTAGGGTGTGAAGTGGCCATTAAGTAAGGATGGTGCTCAGGACAGCCAGTGGGTGGGGGAAGCAGGGGATAGGCTTCAGGTAGCCAGTAGTGCATGCCAGGAGGAGGATGTGCCAGTCCCCTCTGTTGGATGCAGGCTTGATCTTGCTGCATCCTTGAGTTTGATGCCCACAGAAATATGAAATTTTTATTCTAAAACCCACTTCAAGACTGAGATGCCACAGAGTATCATATGTGGTCATACAGCCTGCAGTGTGTTGTGATGCACTTGGGTGCTCTGCCTTGTTGCATTGCTTTTACTTCCCCCTCTTCCTACTGAACAGAAGCTTCTTTGTTGCCAGACTCTATATTGCTTGCAATTCTATGCCTTGATCTCTCCATATGTCAAATTGCTCATAGGATGTCCTCTGCTCTGTCTAAAAGTTTTGCAGGTGACTGTTCACTTAGATTCCTATATTCTTTGTGTTGGCAGCCTTGTATGTTCTGCAGGAAGTATTAGTGCAGCATTTAAAAGCTGTGGAAGCTTGGGAGCTTCTCACACTGGCAATCTATCACTGAGGGGGTTTTTTAAATTACATTGGTGGTGTTCTGTTGAGCTGTGTCAGGAGTGGGTGAGAAAAGCACTGTGATTTCCTCTTCCAGATGCAGATGAAATTAGGGAAGTATGACAGTCCCACAGCAATCCTGCTGGTTTTGGTGCCTTTGTTGGAGCACAGCTGTGCCCAGCAGCTGGTCTGGAATCAGAGAACCAGGAAATTTGCACAGTTAGCAGATATAAATAGAGAATCTGTAACTATGAGAGATGCTTAACTCTGCAGTAAATAAATCCTAGTCCAAAAAAAAAGCTAATTGAAATCTTAAAAAACTGTCTTGTGCCTCAATTCTTCCCCTTTTGAGTCTCTCTCTATCTGCAGAATTTGAAAGAGAAACAGGTGTTGTATCTATAGAGTCTTACCATCTATGTTTCAAGTGATGTCAAGATCAGTCCCCTTTCCATTACAGATTTAGATTATTTTTAGGCTTGTGGATTATTTTCCAGTTTCCAAAGGAATTATTGACCTCTTCATTATTTTGACTTGTTTGATATTCTGAGAATTTTTCAAGGTCTGTCCGATGAAAAGTACAACAAGGTGGCAGGTAGCTCTTGGATCATCCAAAAAGTTGGGGGCAGCAGCCTGGCTGAGGTGGACAGTGGGTTGTGTCCCTGCACTGTCCTGGCTTTGCAGTGTGACAGTGGATGAGCTGTCTTCTATTTCTGTCTCGGTTTCTGTGAAAGTAGGCCAGTTCAAAAGACATTCCTGAGTGCATCTTAATGCTTTGAAATTGTGTGGAGGACTTCAAATAACAGGAATCGAGGACAGGGAAACCATCCTGTTAGGACACCTACTCTTTTTCCTCTTTGGTTAGAGTACATTAGCTGCTTATTTTAGAAAACAGTTCTTTGTGGCTGCGTTGTGGTGTAGAGCTGTGTCTAATCCTTTCTAGGTGTAAATTAGGAAAAGCTTTTGAAATGGCCCTTGCTGATCCAGAACTTGTGCAGATGCGAGTGGAAACTTGGGACCTCGTCCAGCAAGTGGCAGTGAGAGCTGGTGGCAGTGGCACTGCACAGAAAACCGACTGGGATTTGCTGTGTGTCTCTGCTTTCTCTTCTACCCCAGGAGGAGCCACACTGCTCTTCCTTGAAAAAACACTTAACAAGTTCTTCTCAGCGCTAGTGGCACAAACGGGGAGACAATTGCGGCCTCCTTCGCCATCTAATGGCCTCAGGCAGCACTGCCACCTGCCCCTCACTGTGCCCCCAAAGTGTCTGAGGAAGTGCACCAGTCCCTGGGGCCCACGGCCTCTGCATCCCCATCGCCTCCTCTGCTCACCCAGCAACTGCTGGTTTGCTTGATTTGCTAAATTCCTACTAGCAGCCCTTTGGGGAAAAGCTTGACACTCTGTTTTTCTTCAAATAGACTTGAAATATATACTGAAGTGTACTAATTCTTTAATACACACAGCTTTTCCATCCTCTGGACTCCTCCCATAACCTTGCAGCCCTCCAGGAAACCTTAGGAGAAAGCAGAGCATGCTGTTCAATACAGATGTTGCACTGAACTTTCAGGATCGTGATTAAGCCCAGTGTAAGAGCCTGTGATTTACTTTATATTGAAAATAGAGAGAAGTGTCTCTCTCCTTGTGCAAGAGGCCACATGCCTGCTTCTGTGGGTGAAGAGCTCAGCATCCCTTTTCTGCAGTGATATGGGGAATGATGGCTCATGCATTAAGCTCTGAGTTTCTAAACTGCTGAATGACTTGGAAAGAGAGTTTTATGAAGGAACCATTTTTGCTGTATGTATCCTAGGTACTTGTCTTGCATCACATGAGTCTGGCAGCTTTCACTGGCCCTCACTTGCACATTAAAAAGGGGAGTAAATTGAGCTGTCGTTGGTGATAGTGTGGAATTAGATGTCAATAACCTGTCAGAAGTGGATTCCAAATGTGTCGATGCCTGACACATAGTACCTTCAAGACATGGGTTCGTTATGTTTTATTTTTCCATTTGAAACCTCCTTTTAATATATTTGGCTTACTTTGTAATGATTGCTTAAGTGAGAATCTAAAACGTCTTGTTGAAGAGAGGTAAATGACATTCTTTCCTACTTTCAGAACAAATAAAGGAAAATTGCAAAGTGACTTGTTGATTAGATCTCGAGAGTCCTAAATTGTGTCCTTCTGCTTTAGATAATAAGCTAACATTATCAGGCCAGGTTGGATGGGTCTCTGAGCAACCTGGTCCCTCCCCATGGCAGGGAGGTTGGAACTAGATGATCTTTAAGGTCCCTTCCAATCCAAACCATTCTATTATTTTACAGTTATTAGGGGAACAGTGGAAGCATAATAAAGAGGTGCTATTAATTATAGTTTAAGCAAAGTGAAAAGGCAAATACTGACTTGTCTGAACTAGCTTCCTTTGGTTTAGGTGCATAGCAAGGCCACAAATTCTGCCCATACTTGAGTCACAAGGAAAGTGATTTGGAACCTGTACTGCGAGATCATAAGGTAAATGATAGATGACTGAAAGTGATTTTGTTCTGGAATAGCCGAAATGTCCAGTAAATCTGTATCAGTGGAGTGATTTAGATGGTTTAACTCAGCATTTCTGCACTTCTTCAATGTTGGTAGGTTTTTCATCAGAAATTAAGATGACATTATCAGTCCTCAAAGAATCCAAGCCTGAACTTTGGCATTATTATATTCTTTGTTGTGTAGTCTCTTATCTTAAAAATGGAAATCAAATCTGGCAGTTTGAGACAGTACTCATATCCCTGATGAAAATGTGTTTTGTCACTTAAAACATACACTTTTGCTTCACCAGCAGCTAGTGCTGTAGAAAGCAGAATATAATTAAATGTTGCTGAAAAAGGTGATTGTCAATCTGAATCCAAGAGCTGCAGGTCAAAGCAGCATTTGTTTCCTTGTGTGCTGTCTGCTCTGCTTGCTTCAAAGTTACAGTTTCACCGTTAGATGGCAGTTTAAACACCACAGATCACAGAATCATGGCATATCCTGAGCTGGAAGGGACTCACAAGGATCATCGAGTCTAACTCCTTAGCCCTGGTAAGGACAACCCCAAAAATCACACTACGTGCCTGAGAATATTGTCCAAATGTATCTTGAGCTCTGGTTGCTCAACATTTGACTTTGTTTGGAAGAGTGAGGGCTTTGCCTGTCTTCCTTTGGTTATGTATTTTCCTCCTGTATTCCTCCCTTTATGGTATTAGTCTGGCCAGCACAGGAGGGTGTTTATGCAGTGTAAAGAAGTGATGTGCTGTGTAAGGCCAAGCGCTGTAGGTGTAACTGTGTGTTTCCCAGGGGAAAGGGTGCAATGTGGCTCGGTACAACCCTTGTTGCTTTGATATTGTGCAGAATCTTGTTCTGACTTGATAAAATTCCTAGTAAGGATAAGTCAGCCCTTAACCGTCATTAAATATTACGGTACTGTGTATTTGGAAGCACTGTGCATATTCTGATTTATTTCCAAAGTTGGATGGAAATTGGAAGAACAGGTTTGAAAAATATAATGACATTTTATTTCAGTTTAGAGGAAGGAATTTTCTTATGTGCTTTGTTTATTTCCTGGTGCAGGTAGCTTGCTGGTTTTGTTGTTCTTTGTATTGTCATTTTGCACAGTAACAGGAGAAAAAAAAATATGATAGATATGAAAAAAAAGAAATACCATATTCTGATGCCATGAACAGTAGGAGGGGGAAATCTGACAGGTGAAGGACATACCGATAGTTGAGTTTAGATTATTTTTTGCAATGTACTCGAATTTTAACTGAAGGTGTCCCAATAGGCAGCTATTACAGTCGGGCTCAAACAGTCAGTGTTGTTACAAAATAATTTTTGTCTAAATAATTTCTGAAATAGTACAGGATCCTTTAGAATGTAGAAACTTCCAGACTATGAGTCCTTCTGGTTTTTTATATTGGCTTTAATTCAACTTTACATGTCTTGTGGGAAGGCTTCTGAGTGGTGTCACAAATATTTTTCAAATTGGAGGCCATCTGGGACACTAAGGCTCAATACCAGTTTCACAGGAGGTTCCATTACCGTGCTTCAGCCACAAGTAACAGCTATTGGCTTCCCCTACCACTCTGTCCTTGTAGAGCTTTGAGTGTTTGTTATCTCCTGGGCTGGACTGTGTGATTCCTTTGTGGGCAGATGTTAGGAGCACATCCCTGCAGCCATTCCTAACCACTCCTGCTTGCCTGTGCAGCAGCCACGCTGTTCTCCCTGCAGCTGAAGGCTGCCTTTGCAGAGATGCAGCCTGGCTTTCTCATCCCTGTCCTGTGGGCACAGAAACAGTAGGGGTGCAGATTGCAGACAGCCCAAGAGAAGGGGCTAGCAACAAGTAGTGGAAAAACTGAAAGAATGCTGTCAGATGTAACTACTTTTTTTCCTTTCCCCTCAGTTTTAATTGGTAATGATTAATGGCTTTTACCACTGTAGAGAAATACCATTTGAGAGAGTAGGAAATGTCAGACTCTCTCCCCCACCACTTTTTCCTCCTTGTACAATGAGGGAAGAGAAAATTTTCATCCTTGAAGTAAACACAATTTGCTGGTAAGGCTAGTTCTGGTTAGGTTTTCTCAGAGCCTGGAAAACCTCATGATGGATTTGCCACAGCCTTTATACAAAGTTAATCTGATAGATACGCTCCCATCTGCTTTTACCATGCTTTGTTAAATTGTGTTGGACTCTGTTCTAATAATCTCACTTTCTCTGATACACTTTGGGGATTTGGCCAAATAACACATGTGAAAGCATTCTCCAGTCCTCCAAAAATATATCCAAACTGGCCACCCCCCAGATTTACCTTGACTTCCATCTTTGTTCTGATTAATTTCCTTCTTTTTGTTACCGAGGTAACTCTTACTAGGTACCTGTTTCATATTCATATCAACAAGAGCTAATTGCTGTAAAAGAATTGTGCATCTAATATCCTTTATGGGTAATTTTCAGCAAATAGGCAGTGATTAACTGCCCTGACCTTACCTGTGATCCCACTTAGCTAGATGGGATGGGTTTTGCAATTTAGTCTCTTTGTTCCATCTCTTTTGCACTTCGGGGCCTGGAAGACATTTTAGGTGAAAGCAAAATGTTTTTTCCACTTTACAGAGTGTTAAGACTGTGGCTGTTGATGTTTTTATCAAAAAACCGGGTTTTTATTAGGATTCAGAATCCATTCTTAGAGATTGCACTTTCTGTCTGCCACCCAGATTAGCAAACATCATACTTGTGATGGGTAGCTTTATTCCTCCTCTTGTCCCAGACTTCCTCAGAGCACAGGCAGCCCTGCGGACCATTCTAAACAGTGATTTTTGGATGTGGAAAATACTGTCTTAGTTTGAGATTACAAAATTCCTGGTTTTCTCTGAGGAATTTCTGAACTCTGGTCTTTAGGAATGAGTGGTTGATGTTTGAATTTATCAGCCCACCCTTGTGACAGAGATATCAACTGTACCATCCTTAATGCTTTTCTGAACAGTACAAGGATTAACCCTGATGTGGGAGGGAGACCAATTATTCCTTGCTATTGTTCTGTGTTCTTACTATTTCAGGTTCTCTATCTCATAAAGAGATTGTTCAAAAACCTAGAGATCCTGAGAAGACCACAGTGAAGTGAAGCTTTTTATTACCTGCCCACTCATGGCAGAGTTCCTTCCCAGGCAGTGCGTTCTGCAGGTGTGCTGCCTAGCATTGAGTGAAGGTGTGTGGAAAGTGATGTCATGCAGGAGGTGCAGTCACTGATAAGCAGACACTGAATTTTATGTTTGAGGCAGTTTACAGGTCTGAGGAGACCCTCTTCCCTGCTAGGCTGCATTTACTCTGATATAATTTGATGTAATGGATCAGAAATGTTGTAACAAAATATATTGCATATAGTTTGCTTCTAGCAATCCAGAGAGTAAGCATCCCTCAGGACTGTGTTATAGTGGACAGAAGTGCTTTAGACAGGATAAATAGCCAGTTACTCAACATTAAAGCTCTCTTAACTTGGAGTTTTTCATTATGTCTAGTATAAAGAGAACAATACAGGATGTGGGTACATCTTGTCTGTAAGTGGATGTAAGTGTCTTGATATGGGTGACAATGTGACAGCTTTCCAATTTCAGTTAGGAGCAGGAGAGATCCAGGTATTCAGTAAAAGTCATAGCCACCATAGAAGGTGATCTGAAAATCTTCTGCACGTAAAAGGCATTTTCAGTCTAAGATACCTCGTGATTTCAAGATTTGGTCAGTCTTGTTTTGAATAGGAATAGTCTCAGGTCTCAGCAGCTATCTTAGTAAGTCTATGATAGAAGCAGCTGAAGAAAATTCAGCTTTGCTTAACTGTGACACCAGGTTGGTGCTTTTGGAGTATGACTCTCTTCATTGCATTCTGACTGCTGCCCTGAATTTCAAAGTGAATAAAATGTGCTGCACAATGGTGAATGTGAGAGTTTTAGGGTCACAGCTGCTATCATAATTTATACATCTTCAGTTCTTTTGACTGGAGAATCTTATAGAAGTTGCCAATGCTGACTAAATCTTCACAGCTTCAACAAAAAGTAGGATTTATTATCATTTACAATTCCCATCAAGATCACTGGAGGCTCTTGGAGCTCAGAGAAGCAGAAAAAGGTTAATGGAACTCTCTTCTCCATGAACCCGAATCTTTGAGTTTTGAACTGAGGGTTTGTACTGGCTGCTGTTATTTGTAAACCCATTCACTGAATGCCAGTGTAGGCACTTGGACCAGTACAGAGTCCTGCACTGTAGATCCTGCACTACAGTGCCTTTGGCATTTGAGATAGGCTTGTTTAATAACTGTGTGATAATTATAACCATTGTTATGGACTATGAATTTCTAACTGTGTCCTTACCAAAAGATACTGGTTTTATGAGACAGAAACTGCACTTGGTCATGTTTGGAGTCACAGAGGGACAGCTCATGGACATTCCTGTAACTGTCCAAACACTGAAATTCCGTGTAATTTGAGTCATCATTAGTACATAAACACTTTAATATCCATGCCATTTCTTTTTTTCTTCCTTTTTTATCTGAAATTCCTTTTCTTTTAAAAACATTTTTCTACAGGTACCAGAGTTATAAACTGGAATTTGGTCTGGGGTACAATCATGTTTTCCAAAGGCAGTGTTTGTTACTTGAAAGTAGGACTAAATTTCTTTTATCTGCTAGTGAAATTTACAGGCCTGAACATGTACCTCTTGATTCAGCCTTCATGATCCTGGCAATATCAACTTCCATTCCATGCCAGCTAATAGTTACTGCTTCTCTTTGCCTCTTTATCATGGTTCCAGTAATTGAGCAGTGGTTGCAATTAGCTGGGTGAACAGATCGGGCTGTTGTATCTCTGCTGATGACTTCATTAGGAATGGACAGAGCCTGTGGGATGCCTGGAAATCAGTGTCATCATTTCAGCACTGCCTGTGCTGCACTGACTGAGCATTACTCTCAGATAGTCACTAACCTCAGATTAGTGGTTTTGCAAGTATTTTTAGGGAAGACAGCAAATCTCTGATAGGAGAAGAAAAGGCTCTGAAGGGACCTTCCTCCAGATCCTAGTATTATAAACTCAGCTTAGTTTATCTTGTATTTTAAGTTTGGAAGTTGTAGTCTGAAACTCCAAATTACATATTATCCTGTATTTTTTCCGCAGCATGTATGCTGTTGAAATCGCTAATCGCTACCTGCTATGTTGTATCAGGCTTCCCTTCAAAGATGACCAATTTTCCATCCTTTGTGAGTGTTGTGACATTCTTATTTCCATGAAGCTGCTTGCCTTACATGAGTTATAAATAGTTACCTAGCTCCTCTGCCTACTTATTTTCAGCATGGCCATGTCTCACTTCCAGCCCTTCCTAAATCACTGATTGGCTTGAAAACCAATCAGTTTTTTGCTTTTTCAAAACCAGTATGGTGTGGACCAGTTCGACCTACAGTTTGTAGACCCATGTTTTCCATTTGCTCCCTGTTCTATTAACGCACCTCTTCCAGGAATTTACAAAGTTTGGGGGTTTGGGGCTGTCAGATGAGGAAAAGGAAGAAAGTGAAATTGAGGGTTGTCTAATGCTGTGAACCTTCCTTAAACCAACAGCCAGAGGCAATAGTAGTTAGTTTTTCTTTCCAGTATTGGAAAAACAGAACTGAGAAGAGGTTGTTTATGGATTTTAAAAAGGTTATGAATGTAGTTTACATTACAGCCTTGCTTTTCAAAAATGATAGAGTGATGATCACAGAATCAAAGAATCATCAAGGTTGAAAGAGACCTTCAAGATTATCTCATCCAACTGTCAACCCAGCAGCACCATAATCACCCCTAAGCCGTGTTCCCAGGTGCCACATCTGGATGCCTCTTGAATACTTCCAGAAATGGTGACTCTACCACTTCCTTGGGTAACTTATTCCAATGCCTAACCACTTTTCCAGTGAAAAAAAATTTTCTAATATATAATCTCAGCCTCACCTGGCAGAACTTAAGGCCATTTCCTCATATCTGTTGAGATATGACAGAGGAGACCAACCCCCAGCTCACCACAACCACCTTTCAGGTAGTTGTAGAGAGCAGTGAGGCCCTCCTTGAGCCTTCTTTGCTCCAGAATAAACAACAAAGTTCGTTCTCTTATATGCTCCTCATCAGATCCTTCCCCAGCTCCACTGCCCTTCTCTGGACTTGCTCCAGCACTTCAATGTCCTTTTTTAAGTGAGTGGCCCAAAACTGTACACAGCCCTCAGGGTGTGGCCTCACCAGAGTTGAGTAGAGAGGGACAATCGCTGCCTTAGTCCTGCTGTCCACGCTGTTTTTGATGCAGGCCAAGATGCCATTGACCACCTGGGCACATGCTGACTCATATTCAGCTGCCCCTCAACCAGCACTGTCAAGTCCCTTTCTGCTGAGCAGTTCAGGAACTACTCTTCCCCAAGCCTGTAGCACCACATGGGGGTGTTATGCTTTGCCTCATTGAACCTCATGCTGTTGGCCTCAGCCCATTGTTCCAGTGTGTCCATATCCATTCCTACCCTCCAGCAGATCGAAATTCCTGCCCAACTTAGTGTCTTCTTCAAACTTACTGAGGATGCACTTGATCTCCTTGTCCAGATCGTTGATAAAGATATTAAATAGAACTGGCCCTGATACTGAGCCCTGGGGAACAACACTTGTGACTGGCCACCACCTGGATTCCGTTCACCACCACTCCTTGGGCTTGGCCATCCAGCCAATTTTTCACCCAGCAAAGAGTACACCCATCTAAGGCATGATAACTGCCTTTTGAGTAGCTTTCCCATATGGTGGGAAAAAAAGGACTGAAAGCACAACAGTCAGATGTCTTTAGCAGCATCATAACATGTGCAGTTCCAAACTTTAAATGATCGGAGATGATTCAGCAGGGGTAAATAATTTGCCCAAGGGCACGCAACGGCTGTAGGAAAGCAATGTTTTGATTCTTCTGTTTCTTTAGTCTTGACAACATGCTCTAAGAGGCATTCCCCTTGCTGCAATAACTCACAAGATAAAATCTTTTCCATCTCAAATCAGTAACAATTTGCAGGTGTAAGGTGATGTCTGTGAAAAGGTGCAATATCCAGTGAAATCAGGGCATTCTGGAACTTGACATAAAATAATCATACTTGAAACAACCTCTCTGGAAGTTGTTGTTCCAACCACCTGCTTCAAATGAGACCAACTTGAAGAGCAGAATTGATTGTTAGAGGCATTATCCTGTTGAATTTTGAAAATTTCCAGGACTGGGGTTTCTACAGCTGTTCTCTTGCAGTGTGCGCTAACCGTCATTGTGTAATTTTTTCCTTATAATTTTCTCGATTTTCCCTTGCTATAAATTGTGTCTGCTACCTCTTTTTTCCACTGTACGCTGAGATAAACCAAACATTTTTGCTGTAATCTCCTTTTTTTGGTGAACACTACTCAGAAGGTAGTGATCAAATGCTTCATGTAGCTTGACAGTGCCGTGAAGAGGACTCAAAGATATTTGAACTAAACAGAAGTGTCGCGTCACTTTCTAAAGTGCCACCCATGGTAATGCAAACTCTCAAACTATCATTTTAGTAGCTGGTTTCCTCCTTATGTGTACTCCTTTACATTGAGGAGCAATTCTTCTTCTACCCTTAGCCTTCCTGCCAGAGATTTCTTCCCAAATAGTTGTACACAGCTCTGTAAATGTTAGAGTGACATTTGGAGTAGATTTGAAAAGCACATGTGCTCCTTTTTGGTTCTCCTGAGTCTCTGCCAAGCTTCTGTATGGCAATATAACCTCACTCCTCACCTCCCAGGGCTAGCAATAACATTTACAAGCTACAGTTTCCTCTGTCTCCAAATATTTCCACTGTGGTACTCAGTGCTCTTACAGCTCCTCCCTAGGCCAGTTTTTTATGATTGCAGCCCAAAGAATGGAGAAGCAAAGTTTATTTGCCTTTCATTGTGGAGTACATGAATTTATTTATAACTCTCCACCTTACAACATCCCTTGATTATCTCATGACAACAAGAGTGTAGGAAGGGCATGCCAAGCCTGATGCTGTTGGAAACTGGTACACAGTACTTTGTAGGGTAGCCACAGGTAAACCTGGGGAGCTAGAGAGTTGATTCAATACAGAAGTTAAGCAGAACTAGAATCCAGACCACAAACGTTAGAGAGGTTTATTAATGGAGAGAGATTTGGGATCCATGTCCCTAATAATGTCTTCCCTAGGTCAGTTTAAAATTTGGAAGGTCTCCATTGAAGCTTTTGTTGTAGACAGGCAAAAGTCTTGTGGGATTTTACCTTACAATGATAGAAGCCTCATAGTTTTTACTAGTTCCTTGAAATTTAGTCCACTTTAAGACGAAAATTCTCAGGACAGCTTTACAGGATTTTGGTATAATATACCCACTTTATAATACTGAAGTAGAAGAGCAAGGTGTTAATTTTGGATTCAAAAAAGAAAATTAGTGCTGTTCTAAAAAGAAAAATCAGAATTACTTTTGTTCATAACCAAAGTAATTTCAAAGTCTAAACTCTGTGAATCAAGGTAATTTTTATTTTTTGTCTGAAGAAGGACATTATAGTACATGCACTGTGTTGCTTAGGGCTCTTTGTTTGCCTTCTTTACCTAGTTTTTTTTGTCTTCCATTTTGTGGATACTTAGTCAATACTATTATCTGTAGACTTTGGTTATGTGTTTGGGAAGACCTCAAAGGGATAGAAGAGATATAAGCTACTGAACAGAGGGAGACAGTGGTATGGAAAGGAAATTGGTGAACAGAGTATTTGTTCTCTTCTGACTTTCTAGATAAATAAATAGGTGTGATTTGCACTTCAGGTTTCTTCAGGAATTTTTTTATTTTATATGAAGGAACTTACACTCTGGGCTATTTTCAAGCACAAAAATTAAATGTTTTAATTAATGTTATGAAATAAATTTTGCAAGGTTTTGAAAAAATGTGTTTGGTGAAGAATATTTATCTGGGTGTCATCTGGCCTATGTAAATATCTGCTAGCAATTTTTGTCTATAGCAGGGGCCTTTTAAGTGACAATTATTATTCCTGCTCCATCAATATTCTTGCGTCTCTGAAAATGTGATAAATGCCGTGGAGCTTGCTCTGTTACGTCTCCCATTCGCTGTTCATTTGGAACTATTTTGTGCACATTGCACTGATAAGGGTGTCTTAATGTAATTACTCTAAGTGCTTGTTTGGTCTTAACTGACATATGTTATTCAAACTGGAAAATTTGAATTTAAGAAAGTAGTATACAAATCAGAAAGAAACCAGAGATGAGAAGCAGGAGAGGCAGGTTTTGGAAAATAAAAGCTAGGAGAAGCTGAGTAGAAAGGAGCTTACTTAGTCTCAAATAGAGTGAGGGAGCTGGAATCGTGATATACTGAGTTTCAGGATACGAAGATCCTTTTGTAAAGCAGCCGTATACCCACTTGGGAGTGGAGAAGGAAGGCGTCGTCTTAATTTGAAGGAAAGAAAAGCTTGGATTGATGTTGAAAAAATACTTCAGTCTTTTGGAGAGATTGAGTACCAGCAAAACCAGTCTGGTTTCTTTACTCTTCTGTAGCTGTATGTGTCCAAGATTTTAACTGTTTTATCTTCATGAGTTTCCAGTGGATAACAACTCATAATAATACTATTGACATCTTGTCAGTTTGAAATTTCTAAAGCAGAATAGCTTGATTCTTACTAGCACAGTAAACCCTATCAGTGGCTTATTAGTGATATTTATTGTTCGCAGGGTATTTTGCTAGACTAATAAAGCCCATTCTTATTCCTAATGTAATGTTTCAGTTTAGGCAGGTTTTTAAAGATGTTTTTGTGTTCTCTGTTATTGTCCCTCTCGGTGCTAGTGAATTATATTTACATCCCTTCAAATTGCTCTTTCCTGTTAGGTGGGCTAAGTTTAAGGTGAAGCCCAGTGACACTGTGATGGGAGGCATCCAGGGACAATTCAGTTTACTGCAGAAGGTGTCATAGCACATTTAGTAAACATGGACTTTTCTTATGGGTCAACGAGAAGCAGTCCCAGAGCATGGTACCACCAGCATGCTTAGGGCACTGACAGGCCCTGCCTGGCCACTGGGGCTCCCCCACTTTGCTCATGGCCCAGGGCCCCCTGGCAGCCCCCATGGCCATCAGCCCCCCAGCCGGTGATGCTGTGGCAGGGCCAGTCTCCAGATCCCCCCCCACAGCATGCCCGGCCATGGTGCTGCCAAGCCAGGCCCACGTCCAGCCCTGTCACTGTGGCCCTGCCTGGCAATCGCTCTTAACCCTGGCCAGCAGATTGACTTCCTGGCCTGACCATGGACCTGCCTCATCACCAGGAGGTTTCCTGGGTTCTCAGTTGGACCTGGCCCCCATTTGCACATCTGTCCCACTCATCTTCCTGTGTGTGTGAGACAGCCCTGGGCAGCAAGGGACTGGCACAGGGAACTCCACAGCTCCTGACACCCATCCTGCTGGATGATGTGCAAGGTCCTAACCGCTTGCGAGCACTTAAAGTTCCCATCATATCTTTTCCACCAGAACAGGAGCATTATCTCCTGGGTTCTAGTCAGATTCATTCTGATTGATTACATTCGGGCTTCCCAAATTACTCGTCAGGCTTTTTTTGTTGAAACTCATCTGTATGGAATCCACTTTGACAGGAATGAGGATTTATTTTTCTTTTTTCTTTTTAGATGTTATTTTTGTGGGATTTTTTTTTTTGTTTTTCTTTGTTTTAAAGTGTAATTTTGGTTTTCAGAAAATCTTTCAGAAAATTTTTTATTTTGGGCCATGTGTCTGCTAGTGGATATGTGAGGGCAGGAGGTGAGCTGTGCAATCAATGCCTGCAGGAAAGTGTTGTCTGGTTTGCGGATACAAAGCTTAGGCACTTTAGGGATATTTGAATTTGCAAGAATGTGGAAATGTTTGGTCTAAGAGTTTTGGTCTCGCAAATGTAGCTGGGGAAAATGTCATGTGCCCCGAACTGCTGTCACTGGGGTCTTCAACTTCCATGAAGTGTGGATATTTTTAATTCTTTCTGCACTGTCACCTTTCTGAAAATTTCAGTGAGAAACTACACTGTATTATAGTCTGGGAGGCAGAGGAAAAAGACCACAGAGAAGAACAAGAGACTACAGAGAAACTAAGAGGGAGAAGAAAGAAAAGAGGCAAGGGATGGAGATTAATACAAGAGAGAGGTTAGAAAGCAGGAGAAAAAGCATGAAGAGGTCTTGAATAATTTTCTGTCTGTATGCTAAGAATATGCCTGTTCCATCTCCCTAGGAGGTTTATGCAGAGCCTTGTGGGGAAGCAGCAATGAATTGCTCCTTTGGATGCTAAGTGTAAAATTAAAACTGGCAGGGTCTGAGAGCACAAGACTGGGAAACTAATTGCTCCTAATAACATATTGATTTTCACAGATTTCTGGCATTATGTCAGAGCAGTTTTGAACCAGCACCTGGTTTCTTCCTCTTCCCATCTCCAAACTAATGGCAATGAAGCTTCTGGCACTGGGATCACAAATAAATGTCACTGAATTTTTTTGTCTGTACAAATCTGTGGCGGTCTCAAACATGATTTCACACATTGCTCCTATGCATCCAATATAATATCTACCCTAAAAGTAGAAGGGTGGCAGAAATGTGCATGTATTTTAAACTTGGATAACTGTGCTGCTGCCTGTATTTATGGTGCTGAACAAAGCATTACTGTCCCATTGCTGCAGATGGCTGGGGACAATTGAATGGATGCCTGTATTCAGGCAGAAGTCCCCAGCACAGGTGTCTGGGAGGCTGAGGTCATGTACTTGTTGCCAGGTTACATTCAACCCTTAGCAGATTTGCCGTGTGTGTTGCTCAGCTGTAACATGCTTTTCTTGAGCTTTGGGGACTGACTGTCAGGAAAAGGAAATAGGTTTTATTTGTATGACTGCTACTAGGCAAAACCCTCCTCCGAATGGGGTATTTTCATAGCTGGAGGGAATGGTCTGCTTGCAAGGAGATGCACTGAAAGGCTCACAGATATTCCAGATTGAGAAGACTTGCAAAGTGAGAATGAAATCTTGCTATTTTTGAAATACGTCAAGTGTATACAGCACATAAGAACAGAACATTGTCTCTTGCGGTTGTGTGGAGGCTGTTCCAACTATTTCAAGATATTTAATTTTATCTACTTAATTGTTATGAGGTTTCATTGCATCGTGTTTGTAGCAGACTGGCCAGAGAAGGGACAGTAATACCTGATTTAGGCTACTGTGGGATGTCAGCTGAAACGCCGGCCGGACTTTTATGTCATCTTCAGCAATTCTGAGTGTTCTTCAGGTCCTCCTTACATAAGTATGGTAGTAAGGGCTGGGATTTCTTGTCTAAGGACAGTAATTATCTGGCAATGGGATCAGTAAAGCTGAAGGACACAAATTCTTACAGAAGGGAAGAGACTCATTTTGACCATGCTTTCGGTTTGTTCTGGTCGCTGCAGAAAACTCGGGTTTTCAAAGCACTTAATGCATGGCACTGGAGAAGGAAGCAGCAGTGCTGGGACATTTGTGCAAGCTACTCCCACTCATCATCCCAATATCCTCCAACCCCCTTCTTGCAGCTATTCATGTGCTAGGGCCAGCAACTGTTTCATGCAGGGCACATCTGAGCTGAAGGCATCAAAAGAGCCATTTCATGCTTGACTGCATTTTCTAATACAATCTGCAGAGAGAGACAGGAAAGAGCAAGGAAGGTTTGTGTGTACACAGGCATTGCCTTTGAGTGTATGTATAAAATACAGTACATTTAGTTCCAGCTTGCAGCTGTGGGTGGCAAGTGAGAGGTGCAGACGTGAGGGGGAAGAGAATTTCACTTTGAAAAGAAGAAACTATTCCTCCACCTTGAAAAAGAAGCTTTCTTTGCTTCTCTGTTTCTTGGCCAAGTGAAGACGTGGGACCCCAGGGCAGCACTGGCAGCTGGTACCAGAGATGTGTGTAATGTAATGGCTGAGTGGGTGATGTGTGTAGAGAGCTTTCTGTGTACAGACCATGACAGTGTGTGGCGAATGCAGCTAAGGAAACTGGTGAGTAGGAATGCTGTTCACAGACATCTTAATGGTGCTCCCAGAAAAGTTTTCTTCTTGGTATGTTTGTGTGTCCTATGACTGCAGAGGTGCTGCATACCAGCTATTAATGTGGTGGGCTGCTGCACCAGCCCAACTGTAGTGATCCCTACCAAATATATTGGAACCATATACATGTCTCCTCTGTCACTTTATCAGCTTGATATTTATATCTTTATTTATCATCTCATTTGCATATTTATTGCATCGCGGTTCTGTTACTGGCCATTTTGGAGCCAGCCATGGGTGCTTTATGGCATGGACATTTGGATCTTCCTCAGTTTCCCATCCATTTACCTGACTGTAGCATCTAACATTTAGACATTGAGAGGAGTAAGGTTCGGGTCTGCCGAGCTTGCTGTTTCCTAAATGGAAGTTCTGCTCATGTTGTCTGGCAAAAATGGGACAAAGGGCTGAAACATAAGGAGAGCATCTAGATTCCGAATACATGTTTTGCAGTTGGTTAAATTAGATGGGCTGTTAACTTTCTCAGGGGGTGGTGGTGCCTGGAGAGAATCCCAGTAAGTCATATGAGAAAACTTCAGCTGAATTGAACTGGGTGAGGTACTGGTAAGAGAGCTTTATGGAGCAATCCATCCATGGTTCCAGTTAGCTGAACCAGTCAGGTATTTTTTAAACTCTGGGATTTTGATATGTAGTTTTATGGTAGAAGCCCTACATGGAGCAATCCCTACAGCTCTGCCTTTGGTAGGGGTTGGCTGTGGGGAATAAGAATGCTCTGATTCATACATTAATATATTCATGTAGATTTGTAAATGTTGCAGATAAAAATGCTTTTGAGCATATTCTGTGAAGGAACAATGATTGCCATGCTGTAGTGCTTCCTGCAGTTCTAACACAAGACTTTAATTCTACCCCTTAGAGAACATCACTTTCTGAAGGCAAGACCCTGAACAAATAGAGAATGCTAAGTTTAACTCCTTTCGTTGGCTGAAATTCCAATTTTCTTTGACATCCTCAGAGATAACAGAAAAATATAACTTCTTCACTTTTTTTCCCCCCTCCTCCTGGCTTTCATCATGCCTCTATGTTCTAAATTTTCCTGCATTTAAATGGCCCTTGCAATGGAGTTTGGTTTATTCCTTTCTTCATTTGCATCGATTGTGTCAGCAGAGCTCTACTAACATTGGTTGTTAGTAACCAGTGAAAAAATATAAAATCACAAAAAGGAACAAATCTGATTTAGAAAAGACCTGTTAGGAAATTCACTTTATACAGTTGTTTGTCTTTAAAGTGATATCAATGAAATGGAAGTCCTCTCTAAATAAGCAACAGCAAGAGTACCAGAAATTAGAACTCCAGTCACTCTAGTCATTACTGCTAGTCCTAGGGAAGGCTGGACTTCAGTGCACTGAAGGAGATTCTGGAAGATATTGAAAAGGAAGGCTTTGCTAGCGCATAATCACAAAAGGGCTCTGTCCTAACATGCTTGACCTCGGGAATTATGTGTCCATGGGTACTGCTGTCGCCAGTTGCAGTGAACACTATATCTTTCTTTGCTGCTTATATTTGCCCCGCAGGGTTTCTGGATGCAGTTAAATGGTGGTTGCATTTTTCCCCAGTTACATACCTTTCTGTGGCAAGTGCTATGGTTTCTGTAGACACAGCGCTCTGTGGTAGATGTGAGGGTTCTTCAGAGGTGTAACTTCTTCTCATTTCTTGCAATTGTTTGCTGATTCCTTGCAGAGGCCTCTATCTTGAGCTATGATGGCAGCATGTACATGAAGATCATCATGCCTATGGTTATGCACACAGAAGCAGAAGATGTGTCCTTCCGTTTCATGTCCCAGCGTGCTTATGGGCTGTTGATGGCAACCACCTCACGAGACTCTGCTGATACTCTGCGCCTGGAGCTGGATGGAGGCCGTGTCAAACTTATGGTCAATTTAGGTATCGTATAGACACCTTCCACTGCCCTCTTCACTATTAGTTTGGGCTTGTGATTAGTGTTTTTTTAAAAATAATTTCATTTAATTTCTGTTGGTTTGATTGGATTGGATTGATTTCTAAAATAACTGCTGAAACTTTTATAATTATATTCTCTTGCGGAGAGAAATTCTCTTCTGCATTGCTGCATGAAGATTTGCTGTCAGTTCGTCGTTATGGACAGTGTTGGTTTTTAAGTCTTTAAGTTTTTAAGTTTCCTTTCTTGGTTTGGGACTGGTGAGCTCTGTGTGAAACATGCTACTTGGTCCATCTTTTGATCAGTTACATCTCTCATTCATCCAGCATCACTCAAAACAGTCAAAGGCAAACATGGAAAGAAAGCAAAATGGATATGGTGGCAAGCAGAAGTCCTGTGAACCCCCTGCCCTTTGCATAATTTGGTAGCATTTGATACAGCTTGCCGTATTTCATATATCTAATAAAAAAGCCTGGTGTTTTTTGTTGTATCTTTATTAAAAAGAAAGTAACAATAATAAAAGTGCCACCCCCCATCCCAAAGGGCTCTGTTCGGTCTCCTTAGAGTTACACTTTCCCAGAAAATAATTTAAAAAGACAATTAGAAACAAGTCCAACAATAACAACAATACAAAAACAATTGGGAGTGAATGTGCTATTAGATTAGCCTCAATTCATTTTCTTGACAGTTTTTAGATATTCTACTGAGTGACAAATTTTTAAAGAATGTAAATACATGAGTTGAAGCTTTCTTTCACTTTTCAGTGATGCAGCTTGTTGCTTCATGTGAATTCAGGAATATAACTAAAAAGAGGTCCTGACTCAAAGAGGCAAAGCTAACATGATAGTGCATAATCTTATACCTCTTAATGTGTACGTTATTTTATATGAAGGTTTGTGTATGGTCTGTGAGGGCTTATTTTGTCAGCTTTCAAAGTTCTAAGGCCCACTGGAAGAAGCTTTCGCATTTTTTGAGCTAATAGTATCACAATCTTCAGAGCCCTGCTGTGGCTATCAGGAGCAAACCATGTAGCAGCTTTGTTTGTAGAATATGTTGTCCAGAGTTGTCCTCTGGAACAAGCTTGCTTTTTAAAATTGCATCTGCTGTCTTTTTTTTTGGCTTTGAAATTGCTAGCCAGACCCTATTATTTACTTTTTGAATAAGAAAGTGAAGAGAAGAAGATGCATCAAACAAGTTCATATATCTTAAAATGAAAGAGTGTCCATCTAAAAGTCTATAGAAATTCTTGCCTTTTAGTAAATAAAAGCAAAACACCAAGAAAAAAAACCCCATATATTTGCATATTTGCTCTGCTTAGCTTGACTGAAGAAGCGTAAAGCACTGTTGAGTCTGTGGCTGCATAAGAGCAGTTCCTGTCTTATCCAGACCGGCCTATAGGACAGATGGAATAGATGAACTTCAGCTATGACAGTAACTTCTCAAATAAAGAGAAACAGCATTCTGATGATAGCCATCTCTGCCTATATTAACTGTAAGTGAAGGAAAATTTCACAGATTTGCAGGGTTTCTCTGGAAAACAGCTCAAAAGACCTGCTGTTGAGCCTCCTTACATGTGCAAAGAGAATCCTCCACAAAACCCCAGAGCCTTTGTGTATCTATATGTGTTTGCATTTTCTTCTGATCTAATCAGTTGTTGCTAATAATCAAGCAAAATGAGATTATATTTTGCCCATTTCATTTCTTGAAAATTATGGCTATCTCTTTTTTTCTCAGAAAATAAAATTAATCACTGTGAGATTGGTAGTGGTGTGCTTCTGTTGGAGAAGTGATGGGGCAACTGAGTATCTGACCAACTCTACAGTATCCTCTCATAGCCCAGAGCCAGTTCTTTTACTTTTCAAGCCTTAGTTTCTCTATTTGTTGAAAGGAGAATTCTTTGCACCCTGTGAGGGATGTGCTAGTATTTTAGTAAGGTCTGCTTTTATCACCTTTGATATTCCCACATGAAAAGTACTACAGCATGAAAATTTCCAGACTTCATCAAAAATGTCACTTTTTCTTCTGAGAAAGGTACCACTTGTTGGATTCTGTTTTATCTTCTTAAAAATGAGTGAGAATTAGGGGGATTGCTCATTTTGGGTGTTCAGGGCCTCCTAGACTTAGACCCTAAGTGAATACAAGGAGGGTATATTTAGATAACCCTGAATATACTTATTTTTTAAAGCTTACTCTTTCCTTTCCAATTTTCATTATATCATGCTGGTAGACAATATTTTCCCTCAGGGCCTGTCAACATTGTATGCCTGATTGGCATCGGTCCTGTTTAGCACTCACTGCAGTTTATTATGCCATCACCTAGCCTAGAGGTGGACAGTTCAACTCTTACTGTCTGGCACCTAAAAGATGTGGCTAAAGATTTGACAGATGGTCTACACATGTTTGGGAAAGATGTGTTGTTGACAGCTTAATGCAGGGACAAAATCTGTAAACAAACCCCTGCGTAAGCTGAAGGCTGATTCTGTGTAGTAGCAGGGACTGAAGCAATGTGTATGCCACATTTTTCCAGCTTTTCAGCTGGAAATTTTTGTGAGGTTGAATCTTTCCCAAAATGACTACAGGCTGGATCAGTGGCAACCTGTCAGCACTCTTCTACATCTGACTCAACAGAGGGGTAGTTTAGACTGTGGGAACGCATACTGAGCTTTACCTCTCCTTTCTTCAGGTTTACAAAGCTGTCAGATAATGTCCTTGAAACAGGACTTTCCTTCTACCAAAACAGCAAAGTTACCTTGCTGTTGAAGAACAGAACTCGAGGAGAAATCACCTTACCAGAGCCATTCATTTCCAGTTGTTTACTCTAAGTCACATTAACTCTGTATGGAGACCATTCATAGCCCAAATGTCACAAAAGAGAACCAAATCTTTATCCAGCCTTGCCAAAATCTCCTTACTCGTGAGAAACAGTCATCAACACCATCTCTGGAGACCTGAATATGCTTGGTGCTGACTAGCTATATGTCAGTATCCCCTGAACATCTAACCCACGATAGATGTGTGTAAACAAGGACTGTTTTGAGGGGTGAGTTATTTAACTGTGCTTTTCTTATAAGTCATTTAATACTAAGAGCTGTCTCTGTCTTCTCTTCTTTGATCTATTCCATTTGATTACTTATTAACATTTGTGTGTTTATTAAGGTCTTTCCTATGTTGTTTTTTCTTTTCATTCTTTTCTTTTTTTTTTTTTTTTGACTCTTCTGTGTGTTTCAGTTGTAAAGCTTTCCCATACCCCATCAGCCATGGTAAATCAAAAGATGGTATTCGACCCTTCAAAGGCCTGAAGCCTGCGGCCCGCACAGCAAACAGCCCTGAGAACAGAGCATACGGAGCAGCCTGCAGGGGCTGGCATATCCCTCTCACCCCTCAGCACTCAGTGTCCAAGCCAATCAGGGGAGAGAGATACAGCGGGCGTGGGTGGGCAGGGGCAGCTAGGGGCTTGCTCTAGAAGGTGGGAAGGAAAGGAAGAGCAGCAATGAATCATTCTCTAAGGAAGGGGGCAACGAAGTTGCTTCGGACCTTTCCATTGTGGGTGCCTGAGGCACTGCAAATCTTCACGTTGACAGCATGACTCTCAGTAGTTTGAGCTTTCGTTGTGTGAAGAATAGAAATCCGAATGTGATATATATCTCACTTCTGTTGAGAAGGATTTTGAAGAAATGGGTCTGGAGTGGAAGGAGAGAGAGAGAGAAATTAAGCAAATCATAGCTTGGAGCACGCTTGGGAATGATTTTTGATGCTGAGATGATGTGCAGAAAGGGAAAGAAGTGGCTGGTCTGATAGGGAGATCCACCTTCACATTTTTCCTCCCATTGATAAGTGTCATGGTTATAATGTTATACTGACTTTTATTTAAGAATATTTCACTTTTTTTTCTTCCTGGCCTCGTCACTGGTGACTAGGATAAATATTTCTTGCCTCCTCTCATTTGAGGAAGTGTAATCATCCCTCTCACCTATCTTTTCCTAAGATAAATCCTGAAGGATGTCAGAGCCACCTTTGCCAATCCAAAATGAAGTTTCTTTTGTCATTTCTACATACAAATAGTGCAAGTAGGAGAGAGGCAAAGAGCCTCAATATAACGTAGTGTAAGTGTGCACAGGACTTCATCTGGTTTTCCCACAGGAAATAACTCATAGTGAGCTTAGAAACAGTTGGGCCCTGATTATCTTTTTTGTCCTATTCTTGCCTTAAAGTACTCTTCCATAACCACATATGGCTGCTCATCCAAAGGAAAAACCATTTTGTTCTCACACAGCAAAGGTGACTTTCTTCCTTGGTTCAAGGATAAAACAGCCTGGAGCCTTAGCAGCATCAAATAAATATTACTTTTTTTAGACAAAAAGATATAAATGGCAAGAAACACAGGCCTAAATTTCAGATGTATGTTTGCTGCTAAAGATACCTCCATTCAAACAATGGATCCCTTGTGTTACATAACTGCAGTCATACTATTTAACCTTTTGGAAGGAGACTGTCTTTGGCCCATTTTCCAGGTGATATGCTCTGGAAAATCTTCCATCTGAGCACTGAGGAAGGACCTTCTGGTTTACAGTAGACAATTAATGAAAAGAAAATAACTGCAGAAGGTAGTCCCAGCCAATCCTGCTCCCCATGCTGCAACAGACTCTATTTTCACTTCCCTACTATCCACCACATTCCTCATCCAATTGCTGAACTGGCACGTTACTGGATTTACAGCTGTTCAGGCATACTCATCTCCAAAACTTATCTCAGAAATAAATACTGGTAACAGGGCTGAGTGCCCCAGATGATGATTACCAGAAGTCTTATTGCCCTGGTACTGTGCAGGAGGAATCCCGAGGAGTTTTTTTAATTATTCCTGAATTAACCAGATGCTGCTGTTTTGAGCACAAAGACCACGCTACACCTGCACCCTCACTGCCCGGAAACATCCTCTGCTTTGGATTTGTACTTTTGTACTAATTTAGAGGAACATAAGTGTTTTCTTCCTTTTAAAAAACTGATTTAAGAGGGAGAGAACAACTTCATGTATTAATGGTTGGAAAATGTTTGGGTTGCTTTGGGCAAGGCTCAAAACTAAGGCAATGGACGAAAACCCCATGCATATTCTTTGATGGTAGTGTGGGTGGTATGGTGGTGCTGGTGTAGCAGCGCAAGCAGATATGCTCCCTTAGCTGCCCTGCAGGATCCCCACTGACCCAGTTAGATGAAACCCGGAGGGGAGCTGATTCCTTCGGGGTGCACCTGGGTGTTTCTGTCTGGCATCCAACTGCATGGCATTGCAGACTTTGTGCTGGCAGGCTGGAGATGTAATAGTGCCATGTACTTGTCAGGGCAGCCCTCTCAGTGGCCTGGACTCTCATCCTTTGAAATAGGAATCTTGCAGCCAGGATAAGGGCTACACTGGTTGACAGTTTGGAACATCTCCCCCTTCACCTGGAGTAGCGTTTCAGCCTGAGGGTAAGCCCTAGGACATACAGTTATTTTGGTATCACTGAAAAAAAAAAAAAACAACAACCCCAAACCAGAACTCTGTAGACTTATATAACACAAGAGTAATTTTAGTCTCTTACTTTGATGAATGTTGCTGAGGACCAGCCATACTTCCCTTTCCTGCATATTTGCTCTTTAGTCTATAAGAAATTCCCATGTTGTTCCAGCTGTAGCAACTCTCTTGACCTCACCCGGTGAGACTTGGGCGTCTCTCTTGCTGTCACTCTCCATCAGGTCAGAGAGGGAATTTCCCCTGCATGTACTTCAGAGCTCCCTTTACCCCACCCATCTCCTATAAGGGATATAGCCACCACTGTATGGTGATCGTAGCGGTTGCTCCAGGGCTGTTTGCTCCCACTTTTCTGTTGCGGTTGACGACACATGACAAACCTAATCGCACAAAACCAAACCCAGATTTTCTCAGGAGAAGTTCTGCTTCAAAACAGATTCTCTCTGGCTATGTTGCTCCTGATTGGTGTGTCCCTGCTCATTACAACTCTTTATTTATTATTTATAGACTCTTGTTCTTTCCCCTCCATTTTTTAAGAACTGTGTTTAGTGTCAGCTGCTGAAATAATTTTTCTACATCTGTCTGAGCAAACATGCAATTGGTCCAGTTAAGAAGCAAACTGCATTTTATTTCTCTGCCATTCTATATAATCTCCCTTGCTGGGCCATATCTCTGTAATAAATACAAGCATTCCAGGTAATTAAAGCTTCAGTTGTCCAGGTAACGTGTCTACTAGCATGGTGCTATTATTCATGGCCTTGATTTCCTGAGAGAAGGTCCGCATAGCCCAAGATATGTAATAGCACTGATATGATAGCTCTCGCCCATGTTAGGCACTACAGCAGTGGATGTTCACAAGACTGCAAGTAGGCATTTATAAGTGAAAGATCCTCTTATGGATCATATCCTGAGATATGCTGAGCATTAGTGTGTTAAAAAACAGAAGCGATGCTCAGAAGCCCTCTAGCTCAGGCTCTCCTACCACAACTTGCCTTCTTTGTGCAGACTCCTCAGTTACCATTTATTAGATTCCACAAGCATAACTCTGTTTTTCTTTCCATGTACCTCTCTTTGTCCCTCCCTTGCCTGTGACCTCTGAATGAAGCAGGGCCAGCAAAGGTTCCCAGATCTGCCACTTCACTGCCCATTTCATCTTCTCCCTGAATGTTACAAACACCCCATTCAGTCTTAGCGTTCAGACAGCAAGATGAGATTGGGCTCTGAGGAACTGGCAGGCCTGGGGACCTTTGAAAGAAATCCCCATTCTCCCCGCCAAGCCCAAAGAAAAGTATTCCCAACCTCCAGAACTAGCCGAAATCTGGGCTGGGCGTTCGTGCGGTTAGCTGTTTGCAAGTGGCCATTTTATGATAGGACACAAAGGGGGCAGTATGTTAACCCTTTCCTCACTTGAACGGACAGTGTCAAATGTGTCTGTGCACATATTAAAAAATGTTCTGGGCTGGCTTTAGGGGAATGAGAAGAGGGTCTGTCTTTGGGAGAGGTGGAAAGGGTTAAATATTGCACCAACAAATCTCATAGGCTGATTTTACAGGTATTCTGTGTTGACAGATGGTGTATTTATGCAATAACAATACAAATTAATTTGAAAGAAACCAAGTGTAAAGGTTCACTTTGAGCTTCAAGCTTCTTAGAGAAATTGCTAAAGGTCTCTAAAATGCAAAATGACACTTGAGTATGACTTGGGGGAGATTTTTATGCCTTAATTATAAATTTTTTAATTGTAATTCACATCAGTTCATGGTCTGGAGTGGAAGATACTGTTAGATTTATAGGTTTCTATAAAAAGGAAAGAACTTTGTGTTAACATGTGGATATGTATGTATATTGGTATATTTCTCTATACATATGTGTATATATATATGTGTGTGTATATATATATATATATATTTATGTTACAGATATTTACATAGAATATACTGTACATATACACCCACTCCTGAACTTGTACAGACTGTATCTAAGTATAAAATGGCCACATCTCTTTGCGTGTGTCTGTCCCCGGAAGGGTGGACTGATTGTTTTTGGATGTCTGCAGCTGTTACCTTGAAGGATGCAATTTCATCTTTCATTTATTTTTCCCCATCTAGACTGTATCAGGATAAACTGTAACGCCAGTAAGTTTTCCCTCAAGTTTCATTTTGTTCTCTTTCTATATATATTAAAATAACTTTATTTTCTTTGCTGTTTTATAAGCTGTTTTTCTTTTCTATCCTTTTTTTTTCTTTTCTTTAAAAAAAAATCTTCTGAAATTGAAGGATTGGGTGGGATATGAAGCTGGAGAGGGAGGAGGGAATATTTTAAGGTGATTGTATGTGGCAAACTTTGTATTAGGTTTCTCCAAGGAGGAGATGAACTGTTATTTCATAGCTTTGCAGAAGAGCACCTAAGGAACCTGATGAGCTGATATTATATTTCACTGGTAACCTGTTGTCTTTATGAAAACTTTTAAAGAAGCACATAACAATAACAACAGGTACTGTATGCACTTCTCCACTACAAAAAGGCATGTGCATTTAAAAACAACACCAAACAAGCTTCAAACTCTTGCTTTATTACAGAATGGCGACAACTTAACATGATATTTATTCAAAGTGATTTTTATTTTGGTATAGAATGAAGAAAAAATAGATCTTACATTTAGAGTATATTATATATACTTCATATATGTATATATGTATATACGGCATTTGCCACTCTTAGGCTTCTATAAGAAATTTCGTCTGAATCTCTGGGTCACCAAAGATTCCTTTCAGTACGTAGAAGGAGGGAGGAAGGATTATAAAATTCCTGTGAAAAATAATAGTGAAAGATCATATCCATTTCCAGACTGACAGAGAAAGCCAAATCTTTTCTGTTCTGCTTCAAAGAGCTGATCAAAGTTGATGTAGGCCTCAAAGTAAAAAGCACTCCCCAAACAATGGAGCTGTTTAGTGTGCTTTGAGGCTTATCTAAAGTTGTAACCAGATTCCTGAACTGGCAGATCCTCTCTATTAGAGTTTATGTGGAAGTATTTATGACGGGCCAATGCCAGCTGATTGAGACCCTACTTTCCATGAAAGTGTGAGCAATTAGTTTTTTGGACTTGGGAAGTGGTCCCTGTGAGCCTGTAGCTGGGGGCAAGCCCTGATATGCCGTAGAAGCTTGTTCATGATAATTTACTTGATTTCAGTTATTAAATTGTTATCTCAACCCACATGTTTTACCTTTTTCCAATTTTCCTCCTCATCCCACTGACAGGAGGAGGAGTGTAAGCAAGCAGCTGCACAGTGCTTAGTTGTTGTATGGGCTTAAACTGCTACAAGTGGGATTAGTCAGTGTATGACTCAAGTCTTGACAGGTCTTATTGAATTCCTTTGGCTCTTCAAAGTTTTCACACTAAATTTCAAGATAGAATGTGAATAGGAAAAAGTGTCTTTAATCTGGTAGCTGAGATTGCCAGATTTTACATAGAAGTGGTGAGGACATTTACATAAAAATAGGATCTTTTGCTTCGTAAGAGTTCATATGCTCTTGCTGCTTAGCCACCTGTAACTCTGTCGAAACACTTGCCCCATAGTTCTCCTTGATGCGTGTCATCTGAGGATCCATGTAATTTCCTCTGGTACTGGACAACAATCGGATGTTGTCAACATCTTCAACTTTTGATGACAGCTGACTGTTAAAGGCTTAGCTGTGGAAGACTATCTTCAGGTGGGAAGTTAGCTTTAGTAGCAAGTACCAATTGTCTGGTTTTTATGCAAATAAAAAACTAGCACTAATTGGAAGAAACAGTCAAAAAAAAGGGGGGGGGGAAGAGAATCCTATAATGAGAGCAATGAGAAGACAGTTTGAATTCAATGTTTTTGTTAGTTTCCCCATAAGCATCAAAACATCTTGAATCATTTTGCTACCATGCATTTTTAATAGTTGAGCCTGTTGCATTTTTAAATACAGTCTTCCCCTGAAGGTTTACATTTATTTCTTTATTTAAAACACATTGGATCTTCCTAATTTATTTTTTATGATGCTTTGCTGAAAATGAGCATCCCTACTCTTAGTCCCTCCAACACCTTGGTTTTTTTGCTGCCTGTTGCAATAACTCAGGTCAGCTGTCCTGTTTTCTAGGAGGGAACCTTCTGGGGATTGGTGAAAACTATACTCTTGAATGAATAAAATATGGTTAGGCAGAAGCAGACCAAATATCACTGTAAGCATTCCTGTGGGCACACTGACATTTACTTGTGCAGAGGGAGTTATCCAAATACAGACAGGTCTGCCAGGGTCTGTTGAAATGAGCAGAAGTGTCTTAAAGTAACTTGAGAAATGGGATTCCCAGCAGTTAGAGTTTCAGGTCAAGCAGTTGCCACTGATAACTGAATACAAGGTACCCAGTCCATGGTTTTAAAGGTAAACAGAGCTGTACTTTTGGGGTTTTGTGGAACATATAGCTTAAGAGACCACTACTTCAAGCGCTGAAGCTCATGCTTGATGTGTGGCATCTGAGGATTTGAGAGGAGTCTTGCATATTGTCCCAGGTAAGCACTTATACTTGCTCTTAATTTTCATTGAAAGTATTGAGGGCTTTTCTCTTTTATATCTTTGGGCTATTGTATATCTGATGCAAAATATTGTTTTCCATAATTTCATCTTACCTTGTCTCTGTGTTTCATCACTGTTGTATTTCACAGTTTTTTACTCTCTCTGTACTTATTGTAATACTCATCTCATCCTTTCCGTTCACTCTTGAAGACACCTAAACTGATCTTTTCTGTTTCTGCATATTTAGAAGGACCCAACAGTGCTTTTGCTCACACATATGTAGCTGTATAGTAACTCTCTTTTCCTCTGAGTGTGAAATCAGCACAACCAAAATCAGGACCAGGATCTCCAAATAAACTGTGTGAAGGTGTATTGAACAATGCCACAACATAATGCAGACATAATGGATAGCACAATTTTGTTGGATGGATTCGTGGGGAAAATAGGTATAGTCTAAATAGGTATAGTCTAAATATAAGTCTCTTGGATTTTTGCTGACATATATTTTATTTTTTTAAGTAGGATTTCCTAAGAAAATGGTCCTTCTCCTGTAAACTGTTTATTGAAATGCGTTGTTCACTTTGAAGAAAGCTGAAGTTGTGATAGTTTTATAGTTTGTGCCACATCTGGTATTCTGGTTTTTCTTCATCTTTTCAAAGTATCTAGTCCTTAATTTCATTATTCCATATCCAGTGGCCCCACTTCGTATCAGATTAGATGTGGATAGTTTTCAGCATTCTACCCAGTATTAAATGGGGAGGACAGAGCTGTGTGTGCTACAGATTTAGATTCTGGAGGTGTTTTCACTCTGTATTCTTTTTAGGCTACTACTCTTGGTCTAGTTCTCTCTCCTCACAAGTCTTTTTTATGTGGTGTGTCGATATTTAGTCACATACTCTCCAACTACATCTATGAGAGATCTGCCAAAAGTAGATCCTTGGGACAGTGAACACTTCTGTCTTATTGCTTGTTATTTCATAATGAGGCCTTTTATTCTCACTAAAGCATGCCAGACAAGCCATCACCTATTTTCATGTCACTTTTGATGCCTCAGAACTTCCAGATCTTCTTCTTTTACCTGTTGCTAAAAGCATAAATGGAAGAGGATAAAAAATCAGTCTAATCACAGTTGATCCTGTGTCTCTGTGAGGTCTCACATTTAACATGTTGTTTGAAATTCAATTAATTTTTGACAACAAAGACAGCTAGAATATGAGTTTGGTTCTCCTGTCTCAGTTGCCATGCTTACTGTATTTAGTGCCTTATTCAATGCAGTGTTAATGTTTCATTTTATTAAGTGGCACCGTAACAACATAAAATATGAATCTATGATGTGTAACTTTCTGGGAAAGGTTTAAAGTTTTCTTTTCTCTGTATCATCATAAGTAAATAGGAAGCTGTGCTAACTCTAATCAAAATATTGTAAAACCTAGTGCACTTATTCTTAGTGATATTGCTGTCATTTTAATAAAATCTTAATAGTACTCGAACAAGAAAACATTATTTTGAAAGTGAAGCAGTATGATTAAACACACACATCATATTTGTGACTGTAGTATCTCCTAGCTCCATTTAAACATAATCAAGAAGAAATGAATGTTTATGCAGCCTGAAAAGTGTCAAGTCATTAGTATGTCATATTGTAGTGGTGAAAGCAAAGCTGGTGTCTGTCTGTAGCACCTGCACAGCCCAGCTGAGAATGTTCTCACCTTTGAGCAGTCTCACACTTGGGACGCTGGTCTGGCCTCGTGCTGCTGCTTCACCACAGTGCAGGAGAAAGGAAGGGAGCAAGCCTGTCTTTGGAAGACTTTTCCTTCTGTCATGGGATCAAAAGCAGTCTTCCCAGATATTTTGTGGGATGGCAAGATAAGAATTCTATTGGAGGAGAACCTGCCCTTCTGGATCCAACAGCCCAAGAGGTGAGGCTACTGCCACTGCTTGTTGCCATTTGTAGCAAGCTGAAGGTGTGGTTTTGGCAGGACTGTTTCTAGGGGTCACACGCTTGCTCACAGACCCACACTCTTTCCAGTCTCTGGCAGCATGAACATCTGGGCCTTTTGCCCCCATGGTCTGACTCCAGTTGCAGCACTCACAGCCCCATACACCCTCATACACAGAGAATAAAGGGCCCTCACCCAGGAAAGACATAGAAAGGAATTTAATAAGAAGACAGGACACTGTCTGCACTGATCAGATAAACATACTGATGAGCAACTGTTTACATGCCCAGGCCTTTTTATCCCCTTACCCCTGTATTTATTTTCCTACTCCTGCTCTTCCCAAGATCATGTAAACTTCTCCCTTTTTGTGCCTTTGGTTTCTCCCCCAGGCATCCCATAGTACGTCTGTCTGACCCCAAACTGCTTTTCCCTGACATCACAGATGGCCCACCCTATGTAGCAATCCCCTTAATCCGAAAGGTGATATCAAGAGCTGCTCCAGCTATCATGTAGTGATGAGTATCATGCTGGGACACTGGAACTAATGGCTCTGCTGGAACAGCTATGGGAGAGACTCTGACAAGGTTTTCGTTGCTCAGGAGTCCATGATTTGTGCTTCCACCTGCCACTGTGCCCCATGCTCCTCTGGGCTTGTGCATATGGGCCTGGATATAACCCATCTCTGGGCTGATGGCCCTGGATATAACCCAGGAAGATACTATTTGTACTCCCCCTCCTGTTGTTGTCTCTCTGAGCTCCTTTGTGGATTTGCAGATGAGCTTTATTTCATAACGCAATAAATTCTTCTTTCCCGTGGCAGCTACTACAAAGTGAGGTCTTTTGTCTCACACCTTCTTGATTCAAGCCCATTCCAAGTCTCCAGTGGGAAAAATACCCTCTTAACTTTATGTTGTAGTTTAGGAATGGTATTCTCCAATTTACTACTCCCACTAAAAGGAGAACTGTGAGCTGCTCCCCTCCCTCCCATTCAGAGGGAGACAAAGGGCAGAGATCACAGTTGAGATAAGAACCATTTATTGGAAACAGCAATGAAATAAGAAAATGAACAGCAACAATACTAATAACAAAAAATATACAAAGAAAGGATGATTTATATGCAAAAGGCCCACCAAGCTTGGGACAATGAAAAACAATGGCAGACAGACCTTCCACCCACCACACTTTCCACACGACTGGGAAGGAGCACTCTTTCTTCCCAAAAGGGAGTGAAAGAGAGTCCCTTTCCCTGTCCTGGCAATGACATGAGATGGTATTTAATAATATTAGGGCTCTGGCCATGCCCACACAGCTCCAGGCTCCGCCTCCTCATGGCTACAGCAAAAAATGAACCCTATCCTTAACCAAAGCCAGGACATACTTTCAACTCAGAGGTTGTTTGGTACCCCTACAAAGTGATGTAGTGCTTCTGAGCTTGTTTTACAAAGATAGCAGCAGAGTCCTTGCAATTTTTCAGTTGCAGTGGAGAGGATAAGTCCCTATGGGGCTGGGTTCCACATGGACATCTTCCACGTGGGTGAGAGAGAAAAGGTAAAGCGCATATGAGAAGCTACTCTGCTTCACTGATGTCTAGACATTATGTCTTCTGTAGATTACATTGTGTAATTAGTTGCCAGAACATTCACTCTTTTTTTTATTCAAAGAACATTGGCGCAAAACTGAAAACTCATGTCTTAGGGTCTAGGAGGAAGTGAGTATTTTATATGTTATTAATTTTGTTTGAGAACAACCCAGAGAGCATCTCTAATGAGGCTTTAAATAGTTAAAAAGAAAAAGACAAAAATTAATCAACATAAACACTGCTTGCTACATTGCATGCCACCTGTTCTGTAAATTTAAGGCCAAATCAGTGAGCCTTAAGGATCAGTAGATATTGGATAAGGAGTGACTGGTAAAGGGGTGCCAGTGATTGCCATTGTTGGTTGCAGAACAGTGGGTTTAATGAGCACAGGCTTTTCACAGTGTCTTTAATCCTCCTCATCCAGACAGTGCCATGAAGATTAAGGTTTTGCTGTGGCATAATTGGTTTCAGCAAACCTAAACTGCAGTTTGTGATATCACAAGGTCCCTGAATCCCAGAATATCTAATCTAGGCTACAAATGCAAGTCTGTGTTTGCTAGAATTCAGCTAGGCCCAGCTGTTAGTTAACAGCAGTTAGCCTTCATCTTCCAGCTAATGCTGCCCCATCCTTTGAAAGTCTCTATTCTGAGTCTTCAGTTCCAGTACTCGGGGAGGGACTTTAACAGGTCATCAGTATGGAGAGATGGCAATGATGAAAGCAGAGCTTGGCAGAAAGTGTTCTGCATTATTTTTACCTAAATTGCTGTAGTGAGACCTAACAAGAAAGAAAACTAACCTTGGAAACTCAGCAGTCGTCTGTCAGGAATCAATGATCCACTTTTGGAAAACAGCTCTTCTGGTTTACCGGCTATCATTCCTACCCAGCAGCTTTCCTTCACTCCTTTTGACTTCTGAAAAGATTGTCTTCGTGTGTGTTGTACATTTTTATAGATATAATTTTCAATTCCTGTAGCCTCTCACCCCTTCTGTGGGATTATAACTGAAAAGGAGAACTGTTTTGAAGGTCAAAACAAACCATATCAATCATCCTGTCAGTCACTAAGATACCCATTATTTAATGTTAGAAATGCTAATTAAGTATTGGGATCCTGGATGCTATAACAAAGATTATGAAATATGAAAAGTCTGAGGTAGGGTTTTTTTGTTGTTTTTTAGAGGAGAAAGATACTATTGGTGAAGCTTGGAGTAACCTAGGAAGAAGTCTTGTGGTACTAGGCTTTGTTTAAGGATACATTGAATTAACTAATTGTGGTCAGCAACATTTTTCTCTTATATTAAATATATATTATTTATTTAAATATTTAAATTTATTTATTTATTATAGCTTATATTATGAGCTTCCTTTCTGATGTCTGGGGAAAACAGGATGCCTTGTTTCCTTTTTTCCTCTTCTATTGCAATATTTGCAGGATCTCAGCCAGAATGCCTGGGGAAAAAAAAAAAGGCTTTGATAGAAAAACGTGTAAGTGCCTCAATTTGTTATTTTGGCCACTTGCCTTGTATAAATTGATTTCTGCTCTTTTCAGATCAGCTGTCATCACTTGCACTTTCCTCAATGTTTTGATTTAACCCCTGTAGGTGGTTAAGCAGCACACAGCTGCTCTCTCACTCACTGCCTGCCTGTGTGTTATCAACACTGTTTTGCTCACAAATCCAAAACACGGCACCGTGTGTGTTGCTGTGAAGAAAATTAACTCCCTCCCAGCCAGATCCAGTACACTCAGGAAAAGAATATAGCCTTGAAAGATTGTGAGCATTGTGATATAGAACTTAAAAAGGCAATGCTTTTGCTGCCATACAGTGAAATAAAGGGCTAAAGACTGAAACAATGTCATTTATGGTGTCAAGCCATCAAGTATTTGGTAATTTCTTTTTCCATTTCACTGATTTTCTTTTTCTACACAAGGCACTAAGTTTGAGTAAACTTGCTGTGTGAGTGGTAGTATCAGGAAGCTGTGTAGAAGTATGAAATATGTTGTTTCCAGGATTAAGGCATGTCAGGCTGTTGACTCTCTTAAAATCAAATAGTGGCTGCATTAAGACTTAAGTATTGGCTACTGTTTCCATAAATTAATATTGAGAGGGTTGATAACAGTACAGAAAAATTGCCTTTCCACAGCTGGGAGGTTTTTTCCGAGTTTAACAGTCCTCACACACCCCACCTCTTTCAGCAGTGGCTGCTACTGTCCTGCCACTGTAACCTATGACATTGCCTGTGTTTTCCACTGCTAGGCTGGTTTGTCTGGCAAAAGGCACTGCTCCTAGAAAATTTCTCTCTGGGAGCAAAGAACTGCAATTTTGCACAGGAGTAAGGAGTTCACTTAAAAATATCCATTGATGCTTCTGTGCTTACATATTGGTTGGCTAAGAAGTGAGCTGGGGAAAGGTGAGCTGCAGATTTATGGTCTGCTTCTGAAAGAAGCTTAGAAATGTTTGCTGTTAGTGCAGGGACAAAATGACTCACAGAGAACAAGAACCCTTTTTCTCCCAGAGAGGGTCTTGCTTGGTCAAGCTGATGCACACTGGCGTATGAGGCATATGGCAAGCTTGCATTGCTGCTGCATCTCTGGAAACTTGCCCTTAGCAAACCTCTCAGCAGTAATGTCTTCTTTTTTAATGTCTTATCTTCTGCTCCTTTCAAAAAAGGGTGATTTTTGAGATTTCAGGGCGAAGAAGACAGTTGTTGCCTTCTTGCTTCTTTTGTGCGAAGGGAATATAATGCATTTGAAGCCTTGATGGCACAAGGAACCTGACCAAGATGCCACAGATGTGTCTGACCAGTGGTGAAGATTCATTATATCATCATAAATCATTTTCTAACTAGTGGAAAATGCAATATGCTGAGCATTTTCATTCTGAATGTGGAAAGTTAGAAAGCCTGAGAGAAGTTCTCAAGTAATTTTCCCAGTTAAGTATCTTTTTGATTTGTGTCGCTTTAGTGATTGCTGTATTAAACAGTCATGTGAGCACACTTCATTATGGAAAAATAACTTTTTCCTTTTGGTGGATTTCCCAGTATCCAGGCCTGACTATGAACTGGAAGTCAAATCACCAGGTAGAGTTTTAATCATCTAAGGATATCTTACTATTTTTGTTTGCTCATGAAACTGGAGTACAGAATCACCAGAAAGCTTGAAACAAAACAGCAAAGTTACTATGTTAATTATCTGTTAATACAAGAGTAGGTTCAGGTAAGGGTTTAATTGTATATTAATAAACTGTTAGCATGCTGACATCATTTGGATTAGTGTGTTTTCTGTTCCCCTTTTCCTTGTAGGGGAATCTTATTTGAAATTATTCAGCCCACAGTTTTGAACTGGTAGGGAAAAGAAGAAATGTAACTGGTACTGCTTTTGATCACATGAGCATCTTTCAGGTTTCAAGCTGTTGCTACTTTACCAAGCTGTTATACAAAGCACTTAAACAAAGTTGCAGTCTTTCATCTAGCATGGTTCTCCTCCTGAATTCATGGAGATTAGTTCTTACTTCAAGAGGAGGGACAGTATTTGCCAAATTGTTCTGCTGCAAGCAAAACCACAAGCCTTTCTTAGCTGAGGTGGGGAAAGATGCCATATGTTTGATATTTCGTGGTCCCAAAACCCAAGTCCATTTGCATACAGAGTTCTAGATATTGAACAAATTCCCTACATTGCAGATGGCGTGTGTAGAGTTTGTAATGGCATAGGTTCTAATTCGAATAAAGTGGTTTTACACTTTCAGTGCAAGAGAAAAAACTGCCTGGTGCAAATGTTGCTGGAATTTAATAATTCTTTTTAAAAGACAGAAATAATATAAAAATGTTTTAATGCAAAGAGGCCCCTTGTAAGAGCTATAGAAATGTGACAGATTTTTTTCCTTGTAGGCTAGTAAGGAGTGTTTGTTTAGTAGGATGGTGAATGAAACCAGGAGTTTATAAGGGCTCTTAGGGATTAAATATCCATTGCTGCTAATATGTAGCCAGTTCTACTGTGGAAGATGGCATCGGACATTATGTAGCAACTCTGAACTTTAATACACGACAGAAGAAGCATATTTGTAGAGGACTACAGAGATTTTTAGAGGTCAGTACCCACTATGAAATCATACACTAGTAGTTACCATTATACTGTAACTTTAATTGCCTATACCCCAATTACATTGTTACCGTAGCCTATTCTGCCACCGAATCACATTCTCCCATGAAAATACCTATCACAGTCCTAGAATTGCCAAAATGTTGATGCCACAAGTGTGGATAATATCGCTTTTTTTTTTTTTTTTGTGATGGACAGAAACTAGCCTCATTTAGTTCTGTGTTTTCTTTTCTTAAAAATAATGAAAGTTTGTTACTTCCAATTTATGATATTATGATATTTTTCTGCTTAGGATAATTTTAGATTAAAGGAAACTTGTTTCCTAAACCATCATTGCCATTGAAAGCAGCACCAATAAAGTTGACCAGTTCTTGTTGTAATAAAGGTTTATAATGTTTCGCTCACTAGTCACACTTTGGTTTATGTCAAGCATATTAAAATGCAACAAAGCAGGTGGAGCTTTGTAAGCCCAACTGTCTGTGTGTGCTTATGCTGGGAACGCCAGTACCCAGTTCAAGCAAACTTTCCTGACTCTGGTGTACTCCATGTGTGTTTTAGAGAGGGGGCTGAGCACCATCTCGTGGTGCAGCTGGAGATTTTGTAGTCTCCTCTCAGTTCATGTGCTGAGCAGCTTAAATACATCTCCAAAGTGATATGATCATTTTGAGTTTGCTGTGTTATTGTTTTCTGCCTGTGAAAGGTTTTAAGGCATGTTCAGAGTGCTTTGTAGAAAGGGGCAAAGATGAAGATTATGTTCACTGGCAGAACTGTGTGAGACTCGAAAGCAAACAGGTGCTTGGCAGTAGCACTGGGCTACTATATCCATTGTGCTCTACAGGAAGCAAGTAACTCTGGCAAAGTGTGGACTATTCCACAGGCCAGCACTAATCAGCACAGAAAATAACTGCATGCTCTGCTTCCTTGAAGTTACTCCTTTTTGCCTCAGATGAAAACAGCTGATGCCCTGCAGCTGAAGTTTTGTGCCTTAAATGCTACAAACGCAAAAATGGAGACTGAAGGGACTGCCAGGCCGTAGCAGAAACTACTGTTCTGTGTCTCTGACAGCTGCAGCAAATCAGGTCATCCTAACTTCAGTATTCTTTCCTAGGGCTTACATCCACATACTGTGGATACTGTACTGCATTTAAAACATTTGTTTCTGCCACCTGCATCTGGTTCCAAAAGTATGGTTCAGGAAAGCCAGTGATAACTAAGATCAAGCTTGATGTAATAAGAAAAGTGTGCATGTATAAGTTTGTACAGAACATCCTTAATGTAACATATCATTTGGAATACCTATAGAAATGTTTAACATCTGCTGAGATTGGAAATTTCATAGGAAACTATGAAGAACTGAAGTATTTTCTAAGTATTCATATGGAAATATGGATAATCCTTCATAAGAGGAACAGCCAAGAGTGGATGTGGGGCAGCTAGCCTAAGAAGGTACAGAAAATATTTATTAAACCCAGTTATATTGTCATAGCTGATATTCAGTCACTCCTAACTAGGCATGAATTCAGAAAGGTGTTTCCTTGATTAAGCACTGAAGTGGCTTGGGTTCAGGTAAAATCCTTGAAAGGATGTTAGCCCAGAGTTGATTGTAATGTACTGTAGCAGCCATATCTGAATATAAAGGCTGTAGAAACCAAGGGCAACCCATGGAAGGCATGATGTTGCTTTGAAGCCAAATCCTCAGCTGAAGCACCTGGAACTTCTCTGAGAATTCTGAGTAGGTGTAATTAAACAAATAGATATGAAGTCCATTTTAAGCTAATATTGGAATTGCATCTGATGTTTATTTCATAACAAAAATGCCTGACTTTAAATTTCTACAAGATCTTGTGCTTTGCTTTATCATAAAGTCAGTCTGAGTTTTTGAGCTGAGCCAAGGTAAACTTGAGAAATCAGTGTGTTCCACCCTTGCAGAAAGAGTGACTCTAGCAAGGCAGCTATTGAAAAACAGGACAAAGAACTTGGGCTTTGAAATTTGTTTAGGGAACCAAAGGGCTGGAGAATGTTTCCTATCAAATTGCAAAGTGTGACTATGGAAGGTGGAGTGTGGAAAATGTTACTCTGAATGAGTGCCAGCCACCTCCCTCACTATGGGAAATAGAAAAGTGAAAGATACTTTCCTGTTTCAGGTAAACTTTGATAAATCATATGGAAATATTTCTTCCTTATTTCGAGAGAGGTATTTTTCTGCTTTGCCATTCCAAGCAAAGCCTTTTTGTCCAATTCACTCAAAGGGAGTTAAAATACATGCCTATTCCTCTTCCTTGCACCTCTTCTCATAGTTTTGAAATGTCAATTATTTCTGTATTGCAAGGGGAAAAGAGCCAGATTTCTGTCATTCTGATTGCTGAAACTATGGTTTTCAGTAGTCCATTAGGAGGTTATTAAGATGTTTTTCTACTTTAGCTCTATGTTGCAGAGGTACTGAGTGTAGTCAGCCCCTGTCAAATTTCACAGGATTTTAGATGGCATTTGTGAAGAATCAAATCTTAAGGCCTTGAGAGATCTACTCCCAAATACTATGGGGAAATTTTCAGAACTGAAATTATGACAAGTGAGAGGTTCTGTAAATTTTTTTCCTGTTGTGAGGTAAATGAAGTAAATCAAAGTTCTTGGTACAGGTATGTCTTCAGGTTGGAAGACTCATCGCCTAATTCAAACACTGTGATCTGAATAATTTAGATCTGAGAAGACTAAGGCTCTCAGTCACTTAGCTTTGAATGCAAAACTGTGTTTTAATGTGTTACAGATTTACCTCTGGGGACCTGTATCGTGCTGAGACTCCATGGGTAAATATGAACATGTTTTCATGTAAGACTTCCGCTTTTGCTTTTTCTGACTGGACCAGAAATGTAACAGAAATATCACTTTCCTGAGAGCTTTGGGAATATAGAAAAAAATCAGAGATACCTGTAGAACTGCAGATCTAATAAACTAAAGGAGGGATGTGTAGTAAAATATTCTGAACCACTTCCCCCCCTTTTTTTTTTTGGAGGAACAGTAACTTCATTTGAAAATGGGCAAAGGTATTGCTTTCTTTTGGCATCTCTTTTTGGATCACAGCACCAAAAGAATATTTGATTATGTTTCATAGTGGGTTAAGATTTGAGCCTAAAATTAAAAATCCTTTCTGAAGAGTTCTTAAGCATATTTTTATCTTTGGAATATTATACTGGTGCTGATGATTTAAATACTTACAAGGCTGCAATAGTGGTAGAATTACTATTACCATGGAATTAGTGAAGGACAGAATGTGCAGAAGCAGAAGCAGTGACACTATGGGCTTTCAACCCTGCCCTAATACAGTACCATTATTTAGGCATTTCTGGCAGGGATGGAAAGCTTCGTTGCAGCCATTCAACCCTGATGCTACTCTACAAGTTTTAGTAGAGAGGGAAGTATGAGCAAACAGAAAGATTATGCATTCTTACTTGCTCTTGTTTCCTTACTGCACTAATAGTATATGGAGGGATCCGACTTCTATTTTTGTAAGAAGGCTGTGACTGAATTTATTGCCAGTGCACTTTTTGGAAACTTGTAGGCTGCATACTGATGGAAAGAAAAGTGCTTAGCTGCTAACTACAAGTAAACCTGAAACTGGTCAGTTAGGGATAAAACACTACCCATGAAATGTGAACACTGTTAATTGCATGAGTATGGAAAAAACCCTCACATTCAGTTTCAAGTGACAATAGTTTCAGATCCTTTGCTTCTAGGTAGCAGTAAATCTTCTGAAACAGCAGTAGATCCAATGTATAACCTGTACAGATTTTGCAAGGGCAGACGAAAATCTAGGAAGAAATTTCCCGAGAGCAGTGAAACCACATTTCAAAAAGCAGCACTTTCTGAAGAAAATTATCTGAAGTACTACTGAAACCACTGGCATACGATTTCCCTGGCTACAAACACAGAGGTGAAACAAACTCAAACATTACTCTCTAAGCATCAGAGACTGTAGGGAAGTTTGAGTCAGTTCTTATTGTCATTGAGTAAAGAAAACCTCAGAGTGGAAAATCGGGTGGTGATTAGTGTTGTACATTGTTCTGCTTACTGTTAGTTTATAAGAATACTGTTAGTGAACAGGTCTTAAAGGTTCATTGTGCTGTGGAATTGTTAATCTAAAGAGACAGATGTTTCTCACTCACTTTAATCATCAGTCTACTGCCCCAGTTCTGTTCCTGTTTGGTTGGTCCATACTTCAAACTTGTTTTCTTTGAGCACTGAGAATTCTATCTATAGCTTCTAGGATTTCCACAATGGCTAGAGATGGAGCCTAGCATCCTGCATAGTGCTACCCAGTCCTACCTCACTTCAACAGCCTTCTACTGTGGCCAGCTCTTGCATGTTCATGAGCAAGAGAGACAAGAATACTTGTATTTGAAAAGGATAAGGCAGTTTTGGTAGGTGAACTAATTTACATCTTTAACCTGATTGCTACCTAATATCAGAGAATACCAGTATGTTGACATAATAGACCGGTAACTCTATCCTTGCTTGGATAAAAACATCATCTTGGTGGCCTCACAGGAACGGATAGTACTACTTCTGTTTTGATATTAAGTGCCTTAGGTCTGTATGAAGAAAATCCTAGTTTCAGTTCTTGCTGATATCCATGAATAGTATCCATGGATGGATAGCCATGTATTTTTTACAGGATGGCTTAGAGACAGAATCTGCTCTGAAGATTTTATTGTCCAAATGTGTTCAAAGATAAAAGGCATAGAGAGGGAGCATATAGGCATTCTCATTTAGACTAACAATTAAATTAAGCAGTATTTAGTTTGTTGAGACGAGTCTCTCTTTAGTCAGTGGAGAGGACTAAGCTCTTCCAGGGAATGGTTTGAAGCTGGAAGCTGAGTCAGCCTCCTCCAGTGGGCAATTTGGAGCCACCTGCACCTCCTGGCTGATTGTCGGGAGCACTGTCTGATCAAGGCTTCTCAAATCAGCATCACCACATGGTCCCCAGATAATAACAGTAATCTCTACATAACTCTGCAGTATCAAGACTTTGGGCAAGTCATTTATTTACCAGAATTTCATCTTTCCAGTGGTGTGCAGCTAATAATAGTCACCTTCTTGCCAGAAGGCCTTAGGAAGTCATGAATGTGTGTAATGGCTTTAATATCGTAAGTGCAAAGGTATTGTGCAAACATATTTAGTGCCTCTGAAAGAATTGAGAATTTCTGTTTACTACCCACAACATTCCAGTAATAAATGGCAGTAAGATGAAATGTTTTTCAAAATGTTAAAGGCCAGATTGTCCGGCGGGTTCATTTTGATGGAATCACAGCAAGCAAATTTTTCTCTTTTATGTGTTGCAATTAATTTCCTGAAAGAAATCAACATCCATGGCATATGTGTAATTTTAGATGGAGTTGTTTAGATAGAGATACCATCAATTCAATGAAAAATACAACACAAAAGGGAAAAAAAAGCCAGATTAAACTGCAATAAAGAAAATGAACTTAAATGAGCAGGAAGATATGGACATATTTACAAGAATAAGTGTGTGCAAGGTTCTATCCATACATGATCAAATCTTACTGTGAAATTTGAAAGTGTTATTAGCGGTTGTCTCTCTCCTCTGCTTTGATTTGCCTGTATTTGTTGAGAAAAGCACATTGGGGGAGATGACTGTGTTTCTTATACCAGGGCCTTAGTCTTCAGAAACAGTGTGAAATGATGGACCTGATCCTTAAACAACAATGAAACAAATGCTCAGTCTCCTGCACCAGCAATAACTGGACTGCTGTGAACGTGGTTAGCATGTATGGGTTTATAGGCTTGGTATTTATGCACTGTACTTCAGATTCAGTTGTGATTTCCATAAAAATGGTAGAATAATTAGGCCAGAATAATGAGGTTGACATTAAGAAATTATACTGGCTTGCACATAATAGCATATCTCTCTTCTGGATGGCTGGAATGTCTGCAGACAGGTTCCTGGTTTATGATATTCTCCATATATGATGTTTTGCTTCTTACATTACTATACACCAGAACTAGATTGCTACCTTACAGACACGGCAGTCTCTTAGCTGCTGTAGGAAGAAATACTAAAGCTAAAATTTGCTTGTGTGCTAAAAAAATGATTAATTCTTTAAATAAAAGTGAAGAGATGATGCTGACCCTGTGCCATGACAGTATGATCTGTTTACTCTGTGAAACGTTCTGATGAGTTTTATGTCACTGTGATTTTCCTTTGGCCCATGCACTGGGAAATGTCACTACAGCCGTGACTGAAGCTGTGCCTGTTCAGATGGCTTTCTCTTTCCACTCATGGAAATGTCCAGAGTTGTAGCTCGTGTGGTTTACCTTGGCAAGTGGCAGGAGGTCAGTGAAACACTGCTGGCATTAAACTTCACAGCTTTGGTGAGATTCATGTCTTGGAATCTGAGATGAAACTGAAGCGGATTGTTACTGACATTTTTTTCTAATTGTAATTATGGCATAGGCATCTTCATGTTATACAGGAGTGTTCATGTGATTATCAACTCTATACATATGATGAGAAGTTTTCTGGTTTTAACTGTGTCTCCTGGCATTTCATTCCATATACCCTTACAGAGAGAGAGAGAGATGTATGTACATACAAGACCTAGTGACACCCATGTAATTGGAATATGATTCCGTTTCTTACTGGAGTAAGAAGGCAATATTCCTTTTGAATTTGAGTCAGAAGCAGAAAGACAAGTGTTATCAGGAAAATAATTGTAATGTGCATCCTGTATAAAAGAATGAAATAGGTTCTTGGATGAGGTTTGAAAAGATGCAGTATCTTAGCTAGGTAATAGAGACACAGAGGAAATACAGAGGAAGAATACTTTTTATCAGAAGAGACTAAATTATGTTTGAGGAGATGGAAAGAGATTGAAAAGAGGCCAGTTTTAAGTAACAAGTGAAGGTGAAAGATCTAAAAATAAAGAAAGAAATTGTAGTTTTGACAAGGTCGATTTTAGATGTCTAAAAGTAGAGAGCAGTCATTTTTTCACTGTAGGGAATCATCGGAAGTATATGTGAAGGGAGGGTCATCTGGTCATGAGAATAGAATATTAATTTTTTTAAGTGAACAAGCACTCTCAAGTCAGAGCAGAGAGAATGAGGACTTGCCCTTCTGATCTGGGTATATAATATGTAACATGTGGCAAATTGGCTTCCAAATTCACTCAGCTTGGTCTTAACCTGTTTGTTTTGGAGCCCTCATGTACCTTGAGAATAATCGTTCTCTGCCCTTCTATAAATAACCCCAAACAATGGCAGAGCTCTGGCAGCTGCTGCTTTGATCTGAACATATAAAGCAGTGTCCAAGCAGCCTTGGAGTATAAAGGAGGAAATCATGCTCAGAAACACAGCGTGTGTGTGCATGTAATTTTTGTTATAGATTGGAGCCATTTTTCTTTACCTCCTGACTTTCAGGAGAGCCTCTGTCTTTAGAGTTTTGCTGCCACGGTTGCTGAATACTCTCGCCCAGTGTATGTTCACTGAGTGCATCTATCAGTTGGTGTATGGGCCTTAATGGTTCTGCATGATTTTGTGTCTTTACAGAATCTATCTATCTTTCAAGACAGTCAGCCATTTGGTCTTTCATTCTGTATAATCTTTTCATGTTTTTATTGATTTGTTCATGCCAAGGGTACAGAAGAAAGAAGCCATTTTAACTGCTCTGTAAATAGCTAGAACAAGCCAGCTGAGATTGCATGTCCTGTCTTTTCAAGGCAGGTCTAAGACTATGTTTCTACTTTCACCAAAACCACTGCCAAAAAAGTGGGTGCTAATGCATAGAGAGTTTCATCAGGAGCAAGTATTTTTTGGCCTTGATAAAAATAAGCACCAGGTTTAAAAATATGTGCCTAGCATTGCTCACTGAACTTTGCTTTCTCCATGGCACCCTGCGTCTTCCATGACACAGGGGAAAGATACAAATTAGGCAGAAAATTTCAGTGAAGTTCAATTTCTACAGCTGTAGGGGAGCTTGAGACAAAAGTTGGGGTGCTGATGCAGGCAACTAAATGCAGGCGCAGGAGGTACATCAAGTCACGTGAGGAGACAAGGGCTTTGGATTCCCAGTGATGATAAGGGCAGATGTGACTCCACCGGCTGAGTTGTGCAGAATCATTGCTGTCCTCCATACCCTGTCATCAGCAGTGCAATGACTGCTGGTATCCTTTCCCCAAGCCTTTGCTTTCAGTCATTTCAGAGGAGACTTTCCTCTTTAGTACTAGCAAGCAATGACTTTGCTTGCTTAACACAAGGGACTGAGGAGTCCATTTAATTTTTCTATTATTTCCAGTGTCATTCCTTCACTGGCCATAGGGCTAGCAAACTGCTGCAGAAGGCCAGCACTCACAGCCAAACTCAGGCTGCCAGCTGAACCCTGTGTGTTCAGAAGTATCACTCTTTCTATGCTCTACGCTTCCACTTTCCAAGCAGGTTCATCATGGACCAGTAACACCATCAAGACTGTGCCTGCTGAGTTGTGGTTCTGGCCACTGTTTTTTTGTTACTGTACTGTTTTGGAGAATTTTAATTGCAGGAAGCACAGACTTTATGAGCAGAATTGTCTGCTCAATCTTTATGACCTTCTAAAGTCAAATCTGAAGTGTGAGATGGAAGACTGTCCTTGATGTTTTTTCGGATGGACTCAGATTTTTGAAACTGGTATTTAACTTTTGACGTATGAGTTTAAAAAGGCAAGAAGAAAGAATGTAGAAGTATCCTCTCACTTCCCTCCAGTCTCCCTGCAGACAAAGAGAATTAGTTCCCTCAAAATACTGCATGTTTTTGATCCTACTCTCAAATTCCTAATTTTTGAGTCATGAGAGATTAATCCTATGAATTAGATTAATTTTGATGCAAAAGGGTTCTAGCTGAGAAAGTACAATTTTGCTGCTAATTGGTTTTGTGTTGATATTTCTTCCAAGCCAAGAATTCTCAAGGGCTTTATGAACAGAAAGTTTCAGAGCAGGTAGCGCTAAATGGGACCAACTGTCTACCTGCTGCAGTGGAAAAGCCCACAAGCATCCCCTTCCCATTTGACAGATCAAGCATTTCTTTCTTCACTCCTTGTAATAGTTCATCTGGTGACAATTGGCTTGCTATTCACTGAACTGTGATATCTGTTAGCATCTTCTGCTTCGTATAAACACTGAAAAAATAATCCACAGGCTGCACTACTGCTGCTAAAAATATTTATTCTCAGCAGGAAACTGGCTCTTTGTTATATACTGACACTGAATATTTAAATTACAACCTTCTAATCTTTCATTTACAGCACCTAGAGGATGTTGAATAAATTAAAAATAAGATGCAACAATAATCCACCCAGACAGGGGATCTGACAGGGAATCAACAGTTTCCAAAATGTGGGGTGGGTTTTCCAGCTCCCATCTTTGACAGGAGATGTTCTGTCTTCAATACTCCTAAGGCTATATATGTCAAAAACTAAATACTAGTTTTGATAATCTAAGCCTGTCTGAAGAAGCACTGAGGACAGTGTGTTGTCTCACACTTCAGACTTGACTGTGTCCCTGCATTAGAAGGGCATACAAATTGAGTAGACAATTTTCGCTTGTAAGCCTGTACTTCAGTATTTCAGTGTTAGTCACAAACTGAGAAGGACTAGGAAGGATGTGAATCACTGCTAGTGGGATTCTATGAATAGTATTACTAGAAAGAGGCCCTGCAGGTTTGGTAATTGAATTGTTAACAGTCACCCTGATGAGAATATGTGACTAATAGCAAACCTCAAATTCAGATGTTATGCTTCAGAGCTAGTCTGAAATGCTAGGTTGAAGACTTACTGTCAGTTTGATTTTAAAATCATGGCAACAGCAGTCAGTGTGGTACAAGACACTGGAGCAAGTGAGGTGCCCTATGAAGTGCTGGGAAAATGACCACAGAAGTCGTAGAATCCACATCAGCACACACAGGTCATGAACAACAAATTTAAGTATTCCACTGAGTCACCCATCTTCTGCAAAATACACAGACATTGAATTGTCTATAATTATCTGTTTTCAAGAATACAGCCTTACTGGTACATCTTCAGGTGTTATCATCTGCTTTACATCATATATTTTGAGGCCTGAAGGTGCCATTATGATCTATCCTGACCTCCCATATGACAGAGGACTGATTTCTGCTTTTAACTGCTCTTTGAACTATGAAACAGCTGTTTAGAAACATATTATATTGGGATGCATCACCATTTAGTACATTTGTCTTAAAATTTGTACCTATGCTGAGGATTTAAAAGTCCCTTAAAATCATAAGGGACATCTGCCAATTATACATGAAATACATGTAGTAAAGCCATAAATTAAGTCCAAGTTATTCAAATCCTGCATATGTGCCTTTTTTCAGAACCAATAATCACTGAACCCCATTCCCAGTGCTCAATGTTAGGCTCATCCTCTTTGGCATTATTTGGATCCTCTGGTAATATGACTGGAATAGCACTGTCCTGAATTGTACCACTGGGTTTTGATACCTCAGTGACTTGACATCAGACACTGCCTTTTTATAGACCTTCTCAGTGCCATTTTTAAACTAGAGTTTTCAAAAGCTGTGCGGTCTTCGTCTCTGACCAGTCTGTCCCATACCATGTGCATCCTCAGCAGACAGATTTTGGTGGGAGCTGTAGTCCTCCCTGAGGTTCTGGATAAAACTTTGGGCCTTCTGCAGGAATATCGAGTTGGTTTGCACCTAAGATGTTGCCAAGGTATGAAGAAAGTAACTTGAGTCCTGAATCTAGTCAGAATCCCCCAAGAGAGGTGGAAACCAGTGCTGGTGTAGCTCTTCTGAGTGAATGGGGATATGCCTTGACATTGAGGTGGGACAGATGGGACCTGGTACCATTTTGCATGGCCAGACTGTGCACAGAGTAGCCCTACTCAATACTGGCAGGGACAGAAGCTGTGTAGGCATTTCCTTGCCCAAAGGTGTGACCCCAACGGCTGGGAAAGTCAAACTGAAGTCCTGTGACTGCCCAGCCAAAGGCCTTTCCCCTCATGGCATGGTACCCTTCTTTCGCCCTCAGCCATTCAGGGACTGGCTTTTCTTTGGAGGTGACTGGCTATATGTCTTGTGGTAGCTTCTACCAGTTTCTGCATTGTGATATTCTGTCTTTTCCTCCTCCACCCCACCATGAACACCAGTAATACCTCACCACTGTCTAGCATGTACCATTGCCACTGCTTTCACAGACTGAGGCCTTTTCATCCACGTCTGTTGGCTCATTGTACCTCTGCTAATTAAAGCCCAAACAAATGCTACATTTAAAAAGTCTTTTCTCCTGTTAAGTAACAGATAGAGTGGGGCAATGTGCAGCCACTGAAGTGCTGAAGTCGAGGTGGTGTGCTGCCATTTGAGACACCTGGGGAGGTGCTGGTGGCCTGCAGCTGGGGAGAGTGGTGCTGAGGGTGCTGCTGCCTGCAGGAGGCCTGGGGCTGTGCCCTGGGGCTGCCCTGCTCTCGGGGGTCTGCTCTCCTCTCCAGGAACAAGAGATGTGGGCAGACAGGCTCTGTACAGCTGCAGGTCAGTGGGGCTGGAGGAGACATGCAGGGCCTGCGGGCTTGGCTGTGCTGGGAATGTGTGGGTTTTTTCTGCCGTGCACAGTCCTTTCCCCCTTCTTTTTTTTTTCTCCTGGAGAATTTAAACTGTACTAAACATAAGTCTGTGAGGAGGCCATGCTGATGATTTCTGGTTTGGACAGGATAGATGAGCTGCCTTAGAATTTTTCCTTCTTTGCCTCCTAGACTGGAAATTTTGCTGTCCATTGTGTGTTTACAGAAAGGCAGGGACAGGCTTAAAGCAAGTGCCTGGGACAGAAGGGACTTTCAAGAGGAGTGACAAAACAGGGAATGAAAGTGGGGCTTTAAAGCCTTCTTGTATTCAGAGTTGTAGCCTATGCTAATCTTTCTTATGATGAAACTTTTGAGAAACATTTAATAACCTAGGATGCTAGATGGGTGAAACCTGGAGTTTACTTTTATTGTCTAATGCTACTTACTTTCATTATGCTCTAGTGCCGCACTTATGAGACTTATTTGTGGTTGCGTGTCCTGAATGTAACTGAATTTACTCTTCCAGCCCTCTCAGCTGAACTTATAAAAAATTCCCAGTCAGTTTAAAGCTCTCTGGGTCCCTCCTGCTTTCCTGGCTGAATGTTTCATTGCTATCTGCTCTCTCATTTATATACCTTTTACTTAGCGTAGAGAATTTTCTCCACATTGGTGTGGGAGGGCTGCACAGCTGGGCTTATGCTCAGAGCTCTGCATTCCTTATGCCTCAAGGTGCAGACTGGCACCACTGGAGCTGTCACAGCACATAAGAAGCTTTCTGATTTACTTGAGGCACACAGCTGAAACAATATTTTTCTTTGTATTACACCTGAAATGGTATATTTCAGAGGGCTGTTTTAGAAGAGGCAGCCCTACCTGAGAGCATGAAGTCTTAACTGCCTCTTTCTCCTTCCTTTTCATGTGTTACTCATTTCATTAGGACAGACAGTAGCCTGAGAAACTCCTGTAGTGTGTTATCAGTGGAAGTAATTTTTTTTTCACCAGCCCTCCTGACTCACTGTGTTTCTGAAGATATGCATTTTTCCTTCCTCTGCTGTCCCCATTGTCTGCTAAGTAGCATGTGTAAATGGGGATGAAAAGAGTCTAAGGAAATGGTTCTTGATAGTGAGAAAGGTGGTTGAACACAAACGGGATGAATGCAGGAAAACAAGGAGGAAGAAGGAATGAGTAGGTGACTAAGAAGCAGGTAAAGCATTATTTAACATAGGGGGGAAGAAAACTAACAGAATGAAATTAGTAAGCGGCAAACATTGTAAAATATTGCTAAATATAAAAGCTCAATATTACTGGATCAGTTCAATTTCTAAAAGTGAGAGAAAATGAAACACTGATTTCATCCATCTCTGTGGGGGAGTGCCCCTCATCTTCAGTGTGTAAACAGCATTTGTGGCTGTGAACCTGCGTCCATAAATTGTAAAGCCAGCAGGAATCATTATGACACTGTAGCCTGAACTCTGATATATCATAGGCCATCACGCTTCAGAATTGCTTTCTTTTTGCTTTAAAGCTTATTCTGAAGAAAATAAGATAACCTGGTCTCAGAAAGTCTCCTTGAGTTTAAAACCATGTCTTAAATGTGAACTCCAATGTGTATCTGTTTGCTACCAATGGTAACTATACTTACCCTCACCTTTTCCTGATGGTAAGCTGCTGTTCTTGTTTAGTGTTTCACCGTTTACTGCAAATAATGGGCTTAATAATTAGTTTCTGTTCTGGGAGTTCTTCCCGTAGAGCTTAACTGGGGCCCTCCCATCAGGGAGCAAGGGTTCTTTATTTTCTGCATGTACTGTGACTAGAGCAACCTAATGGAGAACATGATAGTGGATTTGGATGTGGAAGTCAAAACCAAAGTACTTCATGTAGCTCTCTTGAGTATTCAATGGGAATAACTTGCAGTTTCTGAATTGTTGTATTGAGACTGGTGATCTGTTGTTAACTGGACCTGTACCCAGCTGTTTTTATTTTGGAGGTTTTCTTGATAATGTTATTAAGGTTTTTAATCAATAGGCATGAAGTAGTTGAAACTTGATAGCATTTGAAGAAAATCTTCCTACAGAGGAAGATTTTATCTATACATTGGTAGCTAGCTGTGCAGCATTTGGGCCACAACTTTCCCTGGGTCTCTTTCTGACTTGGAAGCTGAAGGATTTCTTTCTGGAGAAAACTACATAACGAGTAATGTTGCATTTTTCGATGCTGAGTTCTGAACCAAATGTATCTGGGCTATGTGGCTATAAAACCATGAGCCTTTCTTATTATATTGACGGAATATATTTGTAAAAATGATTGGCATTTTCCTCCATTTTATGTGGCTGGGACATACAAAGGTGATGAAGTACAATGTTAGTTAAGATTGACTGTGCATAGTGAAATGTATGAAAGTCCTTGTTTTCTGCATGGTGCTTAAACGTGCTGTGATAGAGTTACAGAGTATGGTCTTTTTTGGGGTGAGGGGAAGGAAATAGAAATTGGGAGATTCAGTGCAAGCAATTGAAAAAGAAAGCTATAGGAATTACATGTGGATTTGTTTAAAACACATGAAAGCACAACAAAACCAAACAAACACAATAAAAAAATACCTCACCATAAACTTTGCTATAGTGAATAAGTTTTAATTCTGAAAGATTTATTTAATTAAAATGTTTCCATTATGGAGTGTGAGAGATGAATATCTAAAGTGATCACTTGTAGTGCAGAGAAAGGAATGGTAATCAGCAAATACCTTACTCTGTATTTGGAAAAGTGCCACTTATGATCTTAAAATAGTTCAGTGGCAGTGATCATAGAGTATCCTGCATGTGTAATGTGTACTGTATATATGGGTCTTAAGCCTCAAAGACCTAAATATTTATTATAAAAAATGTTTTTTAAAGGTGAAACAATTGATCTGTAAAATATCAGTTCTGATTTCTAGAAAAGTCTAGGCAATGGAAAATAAAGTGCAGTGTTGGTTATAGCTATGGCAGTGACACCCTTGAGGAAGGGGAAAGATAGCACTGTGGATGATGTGTGCCATACATGCACCACTTTATTTGATCAAGAGCATAGAAGTGTGTGTAATGTTATGAGCAGATAAAGGACACAGCTGCTAAAATTACCAAAAAGGTAATGAAGAGACAAATACTGATGTGGGAAAATCAATCAGCCTAGATCTTTTTTGAATAGCAGGTGAAGTGGGCTCATTTGGGTAATTGATTTCTTAATACAGCCTGTGGCAAATTCCTGTTTCTAGTAACAAAGAGCGTTTCTTACTTTGGAAGAAGAGGTTCTGAAAAAGGAGATGAGACTTGTTTAGCCAGTTAAGCATATGCCCCTTCTAATTGTGTAGCTGAGAAAACTGGACTATACCAGTAGAGGAATATTCATGCATTGGAATTACCTTGGATGTGACATTGGAGACCATTAACAAAGTAAGGATTTAAGGTTTTGTCCTTTGCGTCACAAGTAGCATTTCCTAGTAAACTTGAAAGGGTTCAGAAGGAGGCTATAAAAATTATATGATATCTTACTTCTTAAGGATGTGTACTTTAGGAGTCATAACTTGAGTAGTGAGACAGGTTACTTCAACTCACTCTATGAAATTTATAGAAGTGAAGGTTAAGAGGGGAATTGAAGACAGCCTACAGATACTTGTTCAGGGAAGAGGTCTCTTGATTGTAGAATGCTTCTTAATCTTTTTGGAGCAGAAAATGTGTAATGAGGATTGATGACTGGAAGTGAAAGCTAGGCAAATTGAGACTTAAAATAAGGAACCCATCTCTAACACTGTGGGTAATTAATCACTGGAACAATTTTTTTAGTTGGATGGAGGATTTTCCATCACCTGAAGTCTCTAAATCGGGGCCAAATGTCTCTCTAAAAGATAAGCTCTGGTTCAAACTGAAGTTATGATCTGAGTGTTGAAATTACTGGCTGAAGTGCTGTGGCCGGCATTGTGCAGGAGGTCAGAGCATATGGTCCTAATACTCATTCTGCTCAGAAAAATGTATTAATCTGTTCCTGGCTCTTCCGGAACTGACCTTGTTCAAACTTGGTGATTTTTATATGTAAATGAATGAGTGATATTTACCTCCCTGAAGGTACAAGACCTTGGTTAACAATAAAGGTTGTGAAGGCTGCAGAAATACTGTCAGGAAATATATGGAACTAGAAATCCTGGTCTCTTTGCTGGTATGGCTGTATGTATAGCTTCCCTGAAGCTACAGAAAATTGTGTGAGAACTTTTCTCCTGGTCTGCCCCTGCCCAACAATGCCAGGAGCTTCTGTAGCAAAGACTATTTGAAGGGGAGGTGGGAACATGGCATCACTTGGGACACCTGGTACTTGCTGCTCTCTCTGAACTAGATACTTGCCAGCTCTAATTACAGTTTAGCAGCATTAATGATAGATGTGAGTACTCTTATGGGTTTGTTAACAAGAAGCTTGCATTTAGAAATGAAAAGGCAGGTCAACCAAAGTCCCTGTGTTCAATCACTTTTAACTTTCTTATCACTTCAGTGGTGTAGCTGTAACGGTAAGCACCTGGAAATCAGACATGTTCTGTCAGGGTTCAGGGTTTGCTGACAGAAGGAAAGGTTGTAATTCTTTCTGATGATGGCATTAAACTGTAGTTTGTGATCTTTGAGCAATAGTGAATGAATAAGTGAATCCTGGGTTATGAGTGGTGTGCACTTCTGGCCTTTAAACACTGCTCATGTCTTGCAAGAAGCGAATCTTCTTGTCAGGCAGTGCTCTAAGTCAGGCTGTGCCACCCTGTAATGTTCAAGATCATTCTGACAAGGCAGAGAGGGCTTTAAAGACTCTGGCACAGAACTCATCAGCTCCATCCAGCTTCAGTAACTGCTGCTGGCTCTCTCTATAAAATTTCACCCACAGTATACCAGGTATAGAAAACAACTGTTAGTTTAGTTTTAGCTAGTGCCTTTCTGTATTCTGCAGTTCCAGAATGTCCAGGGGAGATAGTTTCCATAATGCTGGAAAAAAGCATAATATTTTGACTTTTAGCAGGTTTATAATATATGCAATCATTATACTTCTCTGTACATTATACCTGTACATTATACATAACAGAAACAAGCCTTTCACCAAGCTGAGAAACAGTTCAGTTTCTATCCACAAATCAAAACCTAGTCCCTCCTGTGCCAAAAAACTAGATTACTTGCACTGGAAAGGCAGTTTCATATGTTGAAGAGAGAAACCCATGTCTGTTTGCTGCTCTTGTGCCTCTGTTAAGTCCTTACTTCCATTTTGGAGTCAACATGTAGATGTCTCTGTGGTCCACCCTCTCCAGTGCATGACCTGTCATAGAACTGGCCCTTCTTATTTCAATATTGAAGGCACCAGTGTCCAAAACTTACTGACCAGTACTGCCGCCACCCTTACAGTATGCTGTGGGCTACTGTGAAGCACTCTCAGGCCCAAATGAGGTCAAAAGGGCACAGTACATAACTAAACTAATCTAAATTTTCTTTAATTGAGATTCCTTAAAATGAGAGTGTTTGCTGAAGCCGCAGGATTGTCAGGCTTGGATCTTTGTATTGTGCTTACTCCTATAGCAATTTGGGTGTGTGCAAGAGGGACGGAAGTTTTCCATGCTGCTGGGCCGGTTTCTTTCTTAAACTTGCAGGAGTGTTTGCAGAAGACTGAGACCCTCATGATACTTGTATGTCTTGCCCCCCTTCTCAGGCAATGGAGAAAGAATCCATCATAACCGTGGGCCTACTACCAAACTGAGTGGACAGAGACAAAAGTTAAAATAGTTTTTCCTCAGGACATTTGACTAAAGGTGAAGCATATTGGATTTTATTTTTAGAGCAGAACTTGCCTAAAATAAAGGTTGGAATGATGGATGTTTTTGATGTATAGTCATTTTATTGCTTTGACTATTAGGCCTACCTTATCCTTTCTCTATAATGTTGTCAACAGTCTACTATCTTTATTTTATGCTTAACTTTTTTGACATTTCCAATTTTTTCTGTCTGAGCATTTGGACAAAGCTTCCCTTTGCTGGAGTTTATCTAAACCAGATGGAAGTTTTCTGCTGTCAGCACTCTGATAATTAGTAACTGAACAATTGTGGTGACAACTTGTAGTTTTGCAGCTAGCACACTTTCCTCATTCATTTGAGGTACCCTTCCTCTGAGAGACCATCTAAGTGGTCCTCAATCTTCTCAGTGTTCTCTGGGGTATGGCACTACCTCCTCAAGCCTCTGTCTGATCAGCCATTTATTTTCATGTTGATACCAGAAACTTCTCAAAAAAACTGGATGATACCTGTCTGATATAGATTGCGGATGCAGCTACAACGTTCTGGTGTGATAGTGCAAAATTGAATAGACACTAGATGAGTGCTTTTATGTAAAAATGTGCTTCTCCAGCAGGAGACTAATGTCTAAATGACCGTATGTCATGAAAATGAAGCTAATAGATGGGCTAGGCTGAAGGTATAAACAGCTGTTCCAGGTCTGATAGAGAGAAAGCAATCATTTTCAACTGGAGCAAGGTAATTAATAACCAAAACATCCTGAAAGCCAATCTGGTGAAAAACTGAAGAGTAGGATGGGCTCATATGAAGTCCATTTTCTCCTCAATCTTATTGCATTGTTTACAATAAATTTGGTACTTAAAGCCAGTTTTTCTTAATTTGGAAATTGAAGTCTTGATATTCTGCTGCACCTTGCCACCAAATATGTAGCTTAGCCAAGTTGCTGAGTGTCTTACAGGTGTTACTTTGCATTTCTGGGGAATAAAAAACATTGGAGGGTAAAACCTCTCAACTTTCCTTTTATAAACAGGTGTTCAATACAGTCACATTTCTAGTTTTTTTTAACGTTCCCTCACAGTAGAGATTTAAGAGGAGATCTACTGGGTGCTATTTCACTGCTATCCTGTAATACCTTTGCTGAGTGATCTAGCTGGTACTGTAAATGCTTGAAGTCTGTTTCCTTTGGAACACAACTAATACTAGTGAGAATGAGCATTTTTTAAGGTATTGACTTCCACAGGTGTGGTTGGGGAACAGTCTTGAAGGAGACTGTCTCAATTTGAACATTTCAGCGATGCCAGGTAATTGGTCTTTTCATCTATGCTTTAGTTGTTTTCAGTTTTTGTCCATCCCACCAGTCTCCTCCAAGGCTGGTTACATTATCATGCGGTGCAACTTCTTTTGGCACTTTTTCCATAGTGATTTGTGCTCTGTAATTCTCTTTATTGTTTTGCAGTGTTCGTATTCAGCCTTTGATTCTTCTTTTTCTAACACTTGCTAACCACTATTTGGCACTTCTGAGTGTGAAAAGAACTCCACTGATGTGCTAACCCAATTAAACAGCTATTGTTCTTTGCTTGCCACCACCCACTGCCTGTGTGCTGCAGAACACATGACAGCTTTTACACTTTTACGGTAATGTAACACGCAGGTCCTCTTATCTGCCCTCCCTTTTTTTTTTTTTTAATTAATAAAATTAATCTCAGCTGGCACTTTTCTGAGGTTTGATTAATTTTGTCCTTTTGTCCCATTCTTCATTCTAATCCAACTGAATGTATCTTCCTATAGCTGAAAGTCACTTTGGCTTTGGTTTCAGTCTTCACCAATAAATAGTTTCTTATACTTGGTAATTTTGTATTTTTTTCCTTTGTTCCTGCTTATTCCCTTCAAAGTATGTTCCTATGAAGAGCTGTTGATTTAGCTCAGCAGACTGATGTGCATGATCTCCTGAATGGCTTCCATAGACTGGGCACAGCTTTCTCATTGTGCTAGGTATTCTTCTAAGCATTCATGGGACTCACAATTCTCATTGTTGGTAAACAATCCACGGGTATTACTTGTTGTTTCCTTGACCTGTTTCCTAGATGCATAAACACTGTCCTTGTTTCTTTGGAAAAATGAAGTTTTAGATAGCTCTTTGCTCTTTCTGAAAAGCAGAGTCATATGGGAGAACTCTCAGAATTGCACTCTCAGAGGAATACACACATTGATGGTTGGAGAAAAAGGTCAGAAAACAAAGCAGCTGAGTTCAGTTTATTTCAGGCAGTATTTTATAATTTACACACACCTTAACACTTTTCAATTTCCTGTTTCGTAAAATGAAAACAGTTAAATTTTTTGTTAGTGTTTATTTGATTTTTTCTAAAAGAAGAATTAAAAAAGTTAAAAAATATTCTTGGTATGTTTTGAGTGTTGGTAAATAAGTGAGAGTGGAAATTAACTGAAACTAATCTTTGCTTCTAAGCATATTTATAATTTTAAAGCTGAGATGAATGCTACTGATGTGAGATTTCATGGTACTGGGGAGAAGATAGTTCTCTTCAAAGCACTTCAATTTTTCTTTTATGCAGTCCTCCCTGAAGTGTTTCTGTAACACATGATTGATGCACTCTGTTATGAATACTGTACATCTCTGTGGATTGATTTCCTTTACAGCATTATATCTTCTTACTGAGAAGACAAATGATGCAAAGGATCGTCCTGTTCCTGTAGAGACATGAGGGACACTCCCCTGCTGGACACTAGATTTTTGGTTGTTTGTGTGAAGGTGTATAAACACCAAGAGGAGCCCTTAACAGCATAGAGAAGTATCATGCACTGTTTTTCTAAGAAAAAGTTCAAGTGCTTCTGTAGGCTTAGAGATTCAGTCAGGCTGTGTTTGTCATACAGAAAGCAAAGGGTACTGCTTTGTTAGTCAATATCTGGTCTGAAGCTGGTCATAAAATGGGAACTTTAAGAAAGTTAGTTTCATAGGAAAACTTTGTAACATCAAAGTGAGAAAAGCCTGGGGATTTGAGATTTTTATCTTTACGATATTTTGGATTGCTTACGAGGAAAAAGCGTTCAATTTTCCTGCTTCAGTCAGTTCATTTGCTGTCTAAATGGAGCACATCTTGGCCTTTGTGTGTGTGTTCAGCCATAATTAGTAGTAGAACAGCCTATCTATGTCTGCCATAGTTTTACTTACAGCCTTACTATTTTTTCTGATTGCCTTTCTGTTTCATCCGTATCACAAAATTCTAGGAAAAGTTTAAAATTGTAAACATCTAAGTAGGTGTAGCCTAGAAATTTTGAATTAGGATTTCCTGAACTTATATGAGAGAGCCTGTATATGCTGTTGGCTGTGTTTTTATGATATTGTCTGCAGTCCATGGAATCTCTAATAAAAGAAGACAGCATTGTGCTTTTGCAGGGTAGATTCACTTTCTGTATTGGGCTTTTTCAAATTACACTGCTTTTATGTTAGACAGCAGTCATCACTGGCAATTTGCTTTTCCACAGTGGTATACTGTAATTTTAGGGACCCTGTACAGTGTGTAATTTTAGGGACCCTGACACAGAAGCTCTGCTTCTTGTGTCTTTGCCCATTTCTTTATGTCAGTGTCACAGAGTAAGATTGTAACGTTGGATGTATGGAAGATCTTCTGGTGGTCAAAGATGCTACCCACAAACTATCTGCCTTACTACCCAAAGCATTTTTTAAAGCTTTTAAAAAAACTCCAAAACTTTTTCTGTGGTTTGGGTTTGTTGTTTTTTTTTTTTTTTTAAAGATACCTGAGGAAAATGTAGGAGTTAGTTCTACTATATTGTCCTTACATTTTTATGGAGTTCTAATTCATAGACTTGCTGTTAACAGAGGATGTACGTATGAGCCATAGCTTCTCAGTTTTATTTTACTCTGCCTGTAAACTGCTGGGAAAAAACAATTTGATTTAAAAATGGCAAAAATTGATTTCTGAGTTTGAACGTCACAATTCTAAGACTTCCATGCAAAGCACTGAGAATTGCTAAGGATGTGGATTTCAGTGACATAATAGGGTGCTTGACACTGCTGGACATCGGGAAGGCCCCTTAAAACCAAGTCCTGAAAAACTTGTCAAAGCATTAGAAAGTTAATCCATCTTTTTCTTGTTTTTCCTGGCTGTAGAACAATGGATTTTTTGAGGAATTGGTGTATCTCTGCCTAATATTCTTAAACAGAAGGTGCTGTGCATATGCAAACTGACTCTGTGTTATAATAAACAGAGCTTCTACTGCGTATATGCACTTGATAACCTAGACTGTAGTGCATGGAGATCAGCTTATTTCACTGGTATTAATAGCTCTCATGAGAAGTTAAGACAGAGGCAGGTGGAAATGTTGGTTTGACTTTTGGTGTTGTCCTGGTCTCAGCTGGGATAGAGTGAATTTTCCTCCATGTAACTGGTACAGAGCTGTGTTTTGGATTCAGTATGAGAATGATGTCAATAACACACTGATGGTTTTAGTTGTTGCTGTGCAGGGCTTTTAGTTGTTGCTGTCAAGGACTTCTCAGTTTTCTGGTCTCTGCCAGCAAGCTGGTGCACAAGGAGCCAGGACATGTTCAGGACAGCTGACCCAAACTGCCCAAAGGAATGTTCCATACCACAGAACATCACACTCAGTATATAAACTGGGGAGACTTGGCTGTGACAGGCCAGATGCTGCTGGGGGGCCTGGCTGGGCGTCGGTCAGTAGATGGTGAGCAATAGGCTAGGGTTGTGAACCCCAGTGATACTGGGGTTTTGGGAGTTTTGTTCCTCTCTTTTTCCTTTTATTATAGTATTTTACTTTATTCAATTATTAAACTGTTCTTATCTCAACCCATGGGTTTTACATTTTTTTCTCTTCCCCATCCCACAAAGGATGTGGGACAGGAGTGAACAAGCAGCTTGTGGTACTTAGTTGTTGGCTGGGATTAAACCATAACAGGATTCACCTGCTCCAATGCTGGATCGACAAACTTGATTTTGGCAAAGTTACATTACATTAGAAAAGGTCTGAAGTATATCTTAGATTGAATAGTAAGTAGGAAAAATGAGCTATCCTTACACTATAGAATTGAAAGTACTTCAGAATTGTCTGGGAGGTAGGTCATGAGGTCATCTTGGAAGACAAATATTTTTTAATCTGGGGAAAGCCAGACTGTTAGGATCTTCCTGCATAAGAAAATGTGCCTTTCTGACTTTTTTTGGAGGAAAGCATGCTTTATTTAAACACCCATTATTTTGTCATTTCTAATTAGCTTATCTTGCAATGTGTACTTGATTTGTCCTGAAACAGTATAGCAGCTAAGTTAAGGTGCAATTTAAGTTGTGTTTAAGCATGTCAGTTCTGTATATCCCCCATTCCCCACCCTTGATCCCTCACACTCCACTGTTTACAGCCTTTCATGATTTTCTTGGAGTTATTTCAGTAGCCATATGGATGTAACATATGGCTACTGAACCAGACCAGAACCTGCAGTGGTTTTTGGAGGCACGTGGCCTTGTTTCCTTCTTTCTAAAAACCAGGTGCTGTGCTTGTGGAGCAAAAATCAGTGCCCCATTAGTGCAGCTTCAACATCACTTGGGCTTCCTCTGTTTGTGCCTAATAGAAAGGCTGTCTTGCAAATGAACAGAGAACACGTTATTTGATTATCTGTTTGTTGGGGAGGATGAAACAGGAAAGCCTTGTGAATATGATTGTCTAAGTTTGGAGAATATGAAACCTGTAAGTGAAATAGAATTAAGGGCAGAGTTCGATATCTGAAATGCCAAACCCCAGTTACTGAACGACTGGAAAACAATGATATGGTCAGCTGAAGTCTATCCCCCTTAAAGTGAAGGATGCCTCTCTCCTTATCAAGAACTTGAAGGACACATAGTATGGTAATGTAAGGATTCTCATAGGCTGTATGTAAATGCTATAGGACTCTGTATCTTGTACTAGATTGGTCAAATAGACTAGAATATTCAGTAGAAAGAAAGATAAAAGGATCGCGAAGTTCCAGTCCTCTCTCTTTGTCTTCTCTTCTCTACCGGCGCCTGTTCGCCTGCTCCTCTTCGCCACCTCTTCTTCTTATCAGCTCTCTACCTCGGCCCTGCCCAGAGCTGCAGCTGGCAGCTCTCTGCAGGGCCTCTTCACCCACGCCCTAGCAATAAATCGCTTGCTTCAAGACAACTTTTGACTCCAGAGCTCTCTCATCGTTTGTCCTGACCGTCCGAACCACGTGATTCTACATCTGTTGACATACCATCTGATCTATGAAAGTTATCTCAGCCTGTGTGCTGTCCCAATAAATTGCTAACACAGAGAACCAGAATGAAGGATTAATTACTAAGAGGTACTAAGATGCATCAGACAGCTCAGATTGAGCTATGTAGAGAAATAAAATTCCCAGTTGCCTTAATCTTTAAAAAGTACTTATGAGACACCTCCCATCTGTCAACAGTCATGGCTCTGGAAATAGCCACAGCACCTTTCATACTCTTCTGGAATATTGGTAAAAGCTGTGCTAAATTAAAATGCGTTGGGGTGATGGGTTTGGGGGTCTTTTTAGAGGTTTTTTTATTGTGCACTGGGCCAGTAGGCTTTTTCCCACTGCCACTTATTTATTTTATTTTGAACCCAAAAATGTTTTCAAGTGGGGAGTCATAAAGAAAGAATCTTTTGAGCATTGGTTGTTTGAAAGTTTATATGTATGGAAGAACAGATAGCTTTGGAACCTTCTTTCTTTGTGGAGGATATGGAGAATGCTGTGTCCTCGCTACATTCTTCCATGCTTATTATAGCATATTCCATTGATAACAATCCTCCACCTGGGCTCATCATTTAACCTGTTGAGTTTCATTGTCTAGAGTGATGCATTTATTTTTTATATGGGGCATGGGTGTTTTTTTCCCCATGATGTTCTTCATCAGATATTTAAACTGTATTTTTAAGAGATTTTTTTCCTCATGGTGTCACAGTTTACCCACAGATCTGTATATAACTAGAGACATATTTGACTGCAGAGCTACTTTCCTCTTCCCAACCTGTAACACCTGTTCAAGGTCCCTGTATGCAGCCAATACATAGGATTCAAATATTTATTAGTAAAATCTGTTGTCATTTAGGATTTTTGAAGTCTTCCTAAACAGCAATCTCCTCTGAGAGAAAACCTTCATCATGTTGTTATTCATTGCTTCCCTTATGGTTTTGCTGATGCTAATGCATGCTCAAGGAAGGAGAGTTCTCTGTGATTCACATTCACTGATGCGTTTTTTTCCCCTGCTCTGATCCATCAAAGATCTGCAGGTGAAAGATTTGGTTCTTTTGAAAGAAAGAAGAAAAATATGACTATGCATATTTTCCCTAGTGGTTTCTTTTTCTTTCTGTCTTCATCTTTAATCACATAAACATTCATTACCTGTTTGTGTATCATCTCCGCTCTGATCTGAACCCATTTAACCAAAAGGAACTGGTGAAGTTTTAATTTTTTCAGTGTCTGCCTGAGGTTGAAATTATGCATTTTGAAGTTTTAAAACTTTGAAGTAGTTGTTTTCTTTACACCTACAGGTTAAAAAGATCCAGCAGGGAGTGTTGTATTCTTGTTTTAGGATTTCAAAAGCTCTGTTTACTTTTAACATGCTTGGGTTTACAGCACAAGACTGTGTAGTGGAGAAATGCACACAAGTAATTACGTCAATTACCATCAGCTCTATGCAATTCTTCTGCGATGCTATGTGATTTAAATGTCATTATGTGTCTGGAAAAGGATGGGAAATTGTTGTTGTTAGCTTCTGTTTGCTGCTAACAGCTGTTTTTATGACTGGTTTTGCTCATAAACAGGTGTTTAGAACATTCCTTTGACTGAGTGATACAGCTTGCGCTGCTGTGAATTAAATTGTCTTGCTTGTCTATGTAGCTTGGATTTCTTTTGTTTTCACTTCTTTAAAGAAAAGAAAAATATAAACGCAGGAAGGCTTCCAACATCTGAGGTTGTTTTGGTAAGTCATGCTTGGAGACACTGGAAGTTTATGATGAGAAAGAATGTGTCCTTCAAGAGAAACCCATAGCAAAACATCTATGGCCTCCCAATTAAATATCATTTTATGCTGATTCCTGTCTATTCCTGTTGAAGGAGCTTTCTGATACTTTCTCTACGTTAGTTAGAAGTACTGTGCCTGGTGTTTTATTCCTGAAGCATATATGTGGTAGGTGATGGAGGAATGGATATATGCACCAAAAGTAAGTATGTGTTCAGTAATATTCCGTGGTGAAAACTTAAATCCATATAAAATGCTTTTGAAAAGTATCATCAGATGGTGCTTCTGAAAAGGTAAGGTTAATTCTTCCCCTGTCCCCCATTCTCATTCTTAACATCTGAAAGCAAGGAGGGTGTATTTTGTGGACTTGACCGTACTTACAGGTGAATGAAAGCCTCAAAAGATCTTGTTGGGTCCTGTTTTTAAGCCATTTTCTGTATATATTTTGTTCAAAAATTACTGATCTCCATTCCTTGCTAGTTAATCAGAGACTAGAAGAGCAGAGTTTTCAACCCAGTTGGGCACTGTCATTTAATATATGATCCAGAATGTTTAATTTCTATTACCAAAAAACCCCAGCCAAACCCAAAATCCAAACAAAAGGAACCCAACATTACAAAATTTGTGAAATTATAAATAGAAGACAAAAAATGAAAGTCATTGATTTATGTGCATGGTATGATGCATTACTGAGAATGTGGTGTGTTGTGGCTGCAGCTAAGTCATTAGAAAAACAGGACTTTCATGAAGAGTGATCTTAATAATAACAATAACATAAGGAATGAAGATGAAAGTTGCAGGTCTACTGGGCAACAAGTAGCCGGTGTACAAGCCAATCCTCCCTCTGTATCATCAGTGACCTTGCTGAGGGCGTTCTTTGTGCCGTCATCTGGGTTATGAAGGCAGATATTGAACAGGACAGGCCCCAGTATCAATCCCTAGGTGTATCATAGTGACTTACCTTTGAATTGATTCCCTGCTGCTAATCACAACTGACTAGTCTTTAAGTCTCACAACTTACCTGGTCTTTAATCCAATTTTAAGTGCACCTCCACTATGCACTTACCTAAACTGTACTTTGTCATCTTCCCCATGGGGTTGTTGTGAGAGATGGTGTCAAAAGCCTTATTCCATTAAAGTAAATAACATCCACTGCTCTCCCTTGGCCCACCTTCCTGTAGAAGGCTATCGGGTTAGTCAGGCATGATTTACCCTTAAGAATTCTTTACTGACTACTTCCAGTTGCATTCTCCAAAGATGTGAAAAAGCTGTGCAGAAGGTTTTACTCGATCACTTTCCCAGGGACTGAGGTGAGTCTAACTGGCCTGTACTTATCTAGATTCTCTTCCTTGCCCACCATGTGGACAGGAGAGACGTATTCTCCTTTCCCGACTTCTGGACCTTTCCCAACTTCTGGACCTTTCCCAACGACCATGCTCTTTCAAAGACAGTGTAGAGTGCCCTAGCAATGGCACCAGCCAGCTCCCTTAGCAATCACTTTATACCATCAGGTCCGTGATCTTGTCTATGTCCTGTTTCTTTAAGTGTTCGCTAATCCAGTTGCCTTCCATTGAGGGTTATCTTCTTTGTTTCAAACTTTCCCTCTGGTCATGGCACCCTGGGATTCCTGAAGACTGCTCTTTTCTGGTCATGGGTCAAGTGGGAAGAAGCATAGGTATTCTGTCTTCTTTCGTCGGTGTCCTTTGTCACAGTTAGAAGTGTAAGATATTGATCTTCTAATTCCAAATGAATTTAGCAGGAGGAATGCTGAACATGTAGGTACAATTCCTAGCATGGAACCTATTCTATTGTCTCTTTTAGAGTGAAGCAGTACTGACTATTATAACTGTGAAGTAACTTTAGCCTTTCCTGTGCATATCTCTCAAGTCATGTGGGAATGCACAGGGACTTGTGGAGTTTGAACATGAATGTCATCATGCTTGCACTTTATTACTGCAGCCTTCTCTCTGGAGTTCAGTTTGTGTACAACAAGGACTGATGTTTTTTGACGTAATGTTTTATCTAATTCAATAACAAATAATTGATACAAAGGGATACTTTAGTCTTAATGCTTCTGTTGCATACTTAGTCTGCAGGCAATACTTCTCTCCTTATGGCTTTGTTGCTTGGCTTTCCTCGGACAGACCATTTCCTTCTATGTTTGTAAGAGATGTCTATGTCTTTTGGTGATTGAAAAGGATTTACCCATGCGTGTTGTTCAAGTTTATGTCAAGCATATGCCTGGGGCAAAATTTACTCTAGATGTGTAAATCAAAGCAAACAGAATAGAGGTCACGTATGCTAGCTTTCCTAATGGCTTTAGTCACTGAAGGTCACTAAACTTTACAGATTAATTTTTGTTGTATTTTTATTGTCTGTTCAATGTTGGTGTCATCTGAGCATGGGACCAGGGTTGTCTCTACTTAAAAAAAATTAGCAGCAGCCTTCAGGGTCTGCTCAGCCATCTAAAACATGCAGAGGCCATCTGCAGCGCTCAAATTGATACCTGAGTGGTGGGGATCATCTCCTGCTTCAGTTGCATGTGTTGTGCCATTTATTTCTGACATAGCTATTGTTGACACATTTCTGATGCATTTAATATAGTGGTATTTCATGAGAGAGAGAGAGACAGTATTGTCTCAGTTAATAGATTAAGGATGAACAGATAGAGGTTTAAAGGGAAGGTGGGGAAGAGCTTAGAAAGGAGCCTGGACCGTATTTGTGTCTCAATCCACTGCCTAATCCATATGACCATTTTTTAAATTTTAGTTTGGACAGAAATAACAGATTGCCATTGCCTCATGGTCACACAGTGAAAGGTCACACTTTGGCTCTCTGTCAATCCTTACCAAGAAAACTGAGAATATTTGCTTAAAAGGTGGGCATCCCAGCTTCCCCACCCCAGCTTTGGAGTTTTCACAGGTTTCTCTTCAACAATGCTTTTATGTGGAACGACTTCTACCTCTGAGTCAAGGTCTGTGTGAAAAACCTGCAGAAATGGAGGGGAGGCTTCAGTTAAAGGGATATTTTCACCATGAAATGGGGTGTGGTGGAGACACACAGAAATTGTACAGAACCAAGTCACATGCCGTGTCAGTGTAGCTAAGTTATGGGGTTATACAGACATTGGTTGTCATTTTTTGAAGTGGTCTTGTGTCTGCTTGGTTGGTGATACATTGAGAATCTGCACACTGTGCAGCTTTAGGAGATATACATCTATCTGGAATACTCATCTTCTCATATATGCCTGCATTGCTATTGTCTATGATTCTACAAGGCATGCCATGTACTTTTCTTTAGACAGTGGTTGGGTGTTTAGGCAATGTCTGATTTTCTTCCAGATATAAGAGTAGATTTCAATGTGCATTCTTTTGATGCCTCTTGTTTGGTTTAAATTTCATTTGGGAGAAAAGAAACTCCTTATTCTTATTTATTCATATATTTTTATGTTTTATCTTTTTAATTGCTGTTAACAAAAGCAAAGATCCCTAGAGCTGTTTGTTGATTTGAAATAAGAATAGCAGGAAAACAATACAGCTAAATTAATATTTGTACAAGCCAGTGAAGCTTAGCAGGGGCAGTGTAGTACATGGAGATTTCGGTCTCTGGTACATCAATAAATATCCTATTACAGTTATCTGGATTTTAGCCTGTGCACACATGTTCTGTAAGATGAGGTAGTAAACTCCAATTTATGTCTTGGTTTTCATAGTTTGGATGTTGTTAGAGCCGTGTCCTCTTTCTAGCTCTAGGATCCCAGAGACTTTAAAATTACTCCTCCTGAGATGTGTAAAATACTTGAAACCTTTGCTTCTAATAGCTCTGCTCTTTTTTTTTGTGAGAAGAATGGTAGTGTACAGTCCATCCTTGGCCCCTCAGGATGGTTGATATATACCCATTTAGAAAGATTCCTGTCTACCAAGTTTACCAGTCCCATTATCACCTAAGTAGCTTTTGATGCTACCTGTGTATGCAGTGATGTCTGGACTCAAGGTGAACTCTTTAGTGGGTAATTGTCAAAAAAATACTGTTCTTGGAAAACTGGATGAAAAATCTGTGTTGTAGGCAGGAGGATTAATTGCATCTTAGTACTTGTTATGGACAAGTGAACACCCCTAAGAAGTAGAGAACTCGTATCTTCAGATTAGACTTCAAAAAAGAGATGGGGAAGTTAAAAGCGGAAGGACTGAAATGCAAGAAGTTTGTGCTTGTTTTCAGACTGATGTTGACGAAAACTAAACTTTAATTTGCATTTTGACTGGCAAAAGGAATTTACATCAAAACAAACAAAAAAATCAACCCTTACTAAATAAATACAGGAAATTCTGTAGAAACATTCAGTGTTTCACTAGGATGGCAAAGGTGTGGATTGGATGGGATCGACTAATCTTGCCTTTGGTTTTATAAGTCTTTCTCACCTTATTGCAAGTGTGTAGGTGTAGGGATATTGAAATTCACTGTGATTCCTTCCAAGCCAGTTATTCAGAGTGGAAACCTGCATATTTTTACCCATTAAATTATTTACAGCTCTTCCTACTGTAGTTGTGATCTTGTCAGACTGGGTAGTCTGGGAGCATGGCAGAGATGATTCAAAATTTGCATTTGTTGTAAGTTGTAGGGCTGTGGTGAAAGCTGCTGGTGATGCTGTGGCTGACTGCTTTCATTCAGTTGTGAAGCCATGGTTTTTTAGTGTTTCATACTACCAGTGCTAAAATCCATTGTACTATCATCAAGTTAAATTTCATCACCAGAATCTGGAGTTCTGGCCTAGATGAAAAGTGTTATCTTTCAGCTCTTGGGCACCAGTGGATTTCACGTGTTGGAAACCTGTTTCTGGGGTACTTCTTTCCCAGACTAAAGTATGGATAGGAGGACCCCATTCATCTCTCCTAGGGTTCCCCCTCTCAAAAGCAACAGTCAATATCAGCAGTCTCCTTGGACCATCCCCCACCATGAGATGCTTTCCCAAAGCCCATTCATGTCATTTGTTCAGCAGCAATTTTTCTCACCGGTACTTTACCGGGAGGAGAGCTGCTGGCTGGGGGAGCAGCAGAGGAGTGTGGGCTGCCTCTGCAAATTGTTGGGTTGGGATAGCTGAATAGGGATGTGATTCAACTGACTGTAGGGGGATGTACAGTGTCATTTTAAATATCCTTTGGTAGCTAGCCTGGCCTGTAGTTGGCACTCCAGGAGAGCATGCCTTTCCTTGTCATATTTGCCAGTGCTGTGTAGGTGTCTCAGATAACACTAGCGTGTTTTAAATGGTGCAGACATACGTGCTTAGGCAGCAGTATGTTGTGATAACTAAAATTTTATGAGCCTGGCAAGACCAGGGCAGATGGGAGATAAATATATAGTAGGGCTAGCTGCTGCTGAGAAGAACATGTGATTGTTGAGGATTCTTCAGAAATCTGGGTAGTAATAGCACCTCATAATTTTAATGATGTTTTTAATGTGATTTGGTGTGGTGATACACTGTGTGACTGTCCTCTGATTCAATAGCAACCTGTGTATCTTGAGAAAGCAAACTTGGCTCTGTTCAACTGGCATTTGCCAAGGATGGGAATGTTAAGTGGTACACCTCATCTCCAAATTTTCAATTTTTTCTTTTTCAGCTACCCTTATCAGTGACAGTCTTTACTTGCAATGCTATGCTGTAGTATTGCTTTGTGCTCCACTTAGAACTTAAATGCAGTTTAGTAGTATGTGAAACTATTTGTGTATTTAACCAGTGGAGTATCAGTATTTTGGAGTTCATTTAGATGTCTAGTGATATCTGTTCATGGTTAATATAGTTGTTTATTTTTATGGCAATAAAGCTTTTACCTAGACCTGTGGCTTAAGTTTCAACTAATTGAGTTTGCAGTGAGCTTCTCATCTAAATGGACCCATTTCTGAAAGAGGAGTAATGTGCTGTGGAATGAGCTGGTCAGGAAATCCTCCCAGCACTCTGCTGCTAGAGAATCTGATGTCTAGCAGGGGCAAACTGTCACATGCAACCCTGAATGCTGGCTGAGGACTGAGAACTAAGTCTAGAAATTATCTTGGGATTTACAGCAGGAATATTTCTCTTCTTGTGCCTCTGACATAGAATGAGAAGGGAAGTTTAAAACTTAAGTAATATTTTAACATTACTACTTTTCAGTCTATTGTTCAATTTCCTTTCTTCCCTTTCTCTATTTCCTGCATGTGTTGATGCTGGATAGTTGCCAACAGGACTAAGGGTTTTTACTGCCTCTATTTATTTTTTCCCTCCATTTCATAGCACTCTAGGGTCTTTTATTAATTTTTTTTTTTTTTTTAACTGAAACAAAGCCCAAGAAAGGCTGCTTTATTCTCTGCTCTTTATTTCCCTGGAGGATAAGGAAATAGAAGGGACAAAAATATCCATTGGGGCTGGAGTAATCAAAATTGTTCTTTGGAAAAGCTTTACAGGTTTCCGTTTAAACATGAGAGGAGGAATGACAGGGGCAAAATCTGCTTCAAGACTCCATCTAGTTAAATATATGCAGCACTTCAGACTTTGATTTTAAAACTTGCAGGGTTTGGGAGATGCAAGGCACTTAAAAGCATAATATCTCTTTTTAAATTTTTAGTGCTAGTTTCTTTGCTCTAGTTAGTTGCAGACTAATTTTTCTCTAGTTAATTGCATCCAGATGCTTGGAATTCTTACTTTGTGAGCAAAGGATTCTCTAATTTTAGGGCTATGTGAACTTACTTGCTTCTACAAATACTTGGTTCTCAGTTTCTAAAAAATCGGAGACTGTGTTTCTAGATAAAAAGAGACATTTTGTGTTGTGGAACTGTGTGAAGATAAGATGTGAGAGAGATTTTTCAAATTTTAAAACACTATTTTTCAGCAGAAATTAAAGAAGGACAAAAATACTTAAAATAATAAAAGATAGAGGAAATATAGTTTTATGAGACTAATAAAATCCTAACAAAATCTTGGTAAAAATGGAAGGATACAAAATGCAAAATTGCTACAAGAAAACAGTTTTTAAACAATTGATGGACTGTTGCAGTCATTCAGATTGATGCTTTCAAAACCTCAATAAATTCCCAGTTTTCTGTATAGATGATTGGACTCTATTTCCCTGTTTGTCATAGAGGTTTGAGGGGAGTTTTATGGCTCAATTTCATAGTCAACCTCTAACAACAAAAAATTTGAAAAGAAATGTGATGCAGAGAACAGTGCACCACTCTTGTTCTTCCTTATAGCTATGCCATTGCCTCTGGCAACAGCCACAGTTGAAAATAGGAAAGTGGATTAAGTGGATTAGAGCTTGTTTGTTTTTTAGCTGCAAGTTCACTGTAAGATATAGACTCTCACCATACTTAAGGTTTGATTGTAGTTTGTTACTCACTGTTTGTATACCTCCCAGTGAGGCTTTTCCTTCTGTTAGACGTGACAAGGCTTCCTCTTTTCCATCTTTAGTATTCTGTGCCTCTAAATATATTTACCTATTTAAGTAAAATTTAGCTGCAATAGCAAAATGCCTTCAGACAGTGTAATCTTTCCTTGGATTGGTTTTATTTTTTCAGAAACAAGCGATAACATGTTGGCAACAAAGTCATACTCCTAAGAGAAATCAAGAATATATCAGTTAGATAGGGTGCGAGTGGCAGACAATGACAGAGCTACTCAGTCATGGATGGTGATAAGATGCATGGGATGCTCTTTTTTTCTTGAAGTAATGGAAGAACACAAATCATGACATTAAAACTGAAAGGCAGCAGATTCAACAGTAATTGATAAAATAAAATACTTTTGACATGTTTCGTAACTAAGCAGTGAAACTCATTACTGCAAGATAGCATCAAGGGAAAGAGCTTAACTGCAGCTCTTTAATAGAAAACTCATCTGCTTAAAAGTACATCTAGGATTAGGTTATAATTTTGTTTTCATGGATTAGAATATACATCGGGGACATATGAGACTTGAACTCATTTAGTTTTTATTCCAGTCTTTCCATCCTAAGGGCTTGGAAGATACTTCTCACATACAGAGATTCCTCTCTTGATGATGAGACTCCTCTGTGATTGCTTAGTGCTACTTTCCTTTGTACCTGCACTGGTACTCTGTTTTGGCTGTTGTTAGGCATAGGGTACCATGAGCATACAAACCAGATCAAGAGAGGGGTCTACTATGGAAGGCTTTTTGAGTTTTGTTCACCTTTCTTCTCTTAACTGCTTAAAACCTGTTCTGTCTGAAATTTTCTGTCTGAAAATCTTTAAGGTTTTGAGAAAGGTCAAGCACTATTGATTACATGTTTTGCTATGAAAGCAATGCATGGGGAATAAAGACATTGCTGCTTTCTTGCACTATGTGTCTTTTCGACTTTAAGTCACTAGAGAAGACACTTTGTATGTGCAAACTGCAAGCGAGGCCACGTAAGCATTTGCAAAGCTGTCCATTAACCAAAGAATGCTGTTTGCAAACCTTTCTGACAGCACCAACTTGTTAAGGAAAGTCGTCTTATTTTAGAAACCTCTCTGCTCTTGGCACTTCTGTTTCTTTGCAGTCCACAATAGCCATGAAACCCTTTTTCAGCTGTTTTTCTCCAACCACCCACTGATAACATACTGAGAGGAGATGAGGCTCTGGTTTTCAAAAGTCTTACTACGCTGCATCCTGGTCTTTTAAGAATAGATAGCATGTTTTTCTGGAGCCATTTATCATTGTTAAGAAAAAGTCTTTTTGATTTAGGCAAAGGACTGTACACCTAGATCTTTTTGCAAGACTAGTAAAGCTATAAAATCCAGGCAGATCGTTTAGGTTTTAATCCTCAAAGGTTATTGACATTTGGTCGCTAGTGAAATTGATGGGAGTTTGTAAATTTGTTTGAATATCTGGCCTACTGAGGTTTAATTTTTGTAGGACCTGAAAATTTTGTAGTTTCAGCTCAAGCTTGGAATATGTTAAGTATATACTGCAACTGCAGAATTAATTCAAAATGGTTTCAGATTTTGATGTTTAGCCCTGAGCTTTCTAGATTTCAGTTTTCTCATCTAGTAAAGTAGGAATTTTAATTTGGATTTACCTCAGTGGAAAAGATTATCCCCAGAAACAAGCAGTTAAGGCATAAGTTCCTTTGCATGGGCATCAGTTAACTTGGGGGTTTATATGCATAAACTACAATGTGCAGAGAACGGAGTTTTACCTTGTGCCTCGTTTACTTCTCTCTATGTCCTATCAATCTGCTGAGATTTATGGTTAAGAATGCATGGAACCATTTTAAAACACGTAACAAGGAAGCAGACCAACTAATTAGCTTGCCTGAACATAAATTTGGTTGATTTACATTGTTTCTCCAACTTCTGCTTTACGATCCTGTGCCGTGTGTAGCTTTCGCAGGTGATGAGCTCCATCTAGTGACACAGGGCCCGTGTGTGCTTCTGGTGTGAGCAGTAAGCCCGATGCATGGCGTGTCTGCCTGGCTGGGCATCAGCTGTTTGCCTCTACCTGTGGTTTTAAAACACCCATAATGGGCAGTGCCATGGCACCTCACAGGAGAAGAATGTAGAAAAAAATGAAGTGATTCTCTGAAGGGATTAATTATATATATATAATATATATTTGGTAGATATTGTGTGTGCTTAAAAAATTGTTTTCCTTAAAAGGCAAAAATAATCTGTATTGAGTCGTATTGAGTCTTTCAGCTTCATATGTATGTGTATACCATCAATACAAACACTAATACTGATGATTACTGATTGAAAGTTCAGAATCACTTGGAGCTTTCCCCTCTAGTTTGCTGTACCATTGTATTACTGTTGTAATCATCTTCAACAGAAACTGGTCTTTCATAGTAGTGATTCAGGGGTTTTACTATTGCAAGACTATGAGCAGCACAGTGCGTAAATATTAGAGAGGTCTAGTGCTTTCATGTGCATGCTCTCTTGGACAGCTCTACTGTGAGTTCTTGGCTGTACATTATTCATACTTAATAGAGCATATCTTTTAGCTCATTAACTGAAACCTCTATCTGCAGAGCAGAAATGTGAGGTCTGTGCTGGCTGCTGCTCCTACAGAGGGGAGGCTTATTATGTGAGAGTAATGTGGGCTGACTTCAGTGTGCCTCTTACTAGGAATACAGATCTCCAGGCTGGTTTTCAAAGACGTTTCTGCATGTTGGTTATGTTAGAAACTAGGCTAACAAGAGAGTCCTACTCCTTTCCCAGGTAAGAAGCTGGGGTGCCACAATGCTGAGACTTCAGACCTTGGCCTGCAGACAGAGGAAAACTGTGGAGCCTCTGCTGTAGCAGGATGCCCTTCTGTACCTCATAACCTTGAAGATCATCTGGGGAAGCACATAGACTGCATAGAAAATGCCATACAGATTAGTAGGATAAGCTGGGGGGCTATACTGGCAAGGTGGTCTCCTTGCAGCAGTTGCTATGAAAATAGTAGGGGTAGCAAAGCCCAGTAGCTGCTGAGTGGCAAAGACTCTCCCAGCCCTTATGGGTATGTATTTCCTGAGGTTCCCAAGCTAGATTTAGACTAGGTCAGTTCAGGTTAGCTTGGATATTGCTGGCATACCAATATGGATAGATGTGGTGATGGGGTACACTGGGGTACAGCACCAGGACTTAGTGTGGGCTCTGGAATGGTCCTAAGATGCAAGGCAGGCACTGTGCAGGGTTTTGGTCTATGGCAAACAGCTTTCTGCTGAGTATTACCAGTACCTGTGGCTATGGTTGTGACCCTGATGTGAGGATCAGAGCACAAAGTGCAGTCTCAACATAACCTCAAGAGTGAGAGGGGAAGACTTTTGATAAGGAAAACAAAACTTTCTATTTTAAGAAAGATTTTCTGGTGTACAGCCCCTCATGCAGCGTAACAGCCATTTCCTAGGCATTCTGCATGGAACTGACATCAGACTGGACAGTAGAGGAAGATGCAGTTAAATAATTCTTTAGAATGTATCAATCAAACACAACTTTTCCTCTTTCTCTTTTATTTCGCTTCAATTACAATTGTGTGTAGAAGAGAGTTTATTTATATCCCATACACCATCTGCTATAAGGGAAGAATCCAGCTATCCTGTTCAAGTTGACAATTTTTGTATTGTTCTTTAATGCATTTTCTTCAATATTCCCTGGAGGTAGAAACAGAGGTCTGCTCTTGCAGAAGGGCAGCAGAAAGTCCTCTTGCATTCTGTGTTTTACTGGCTCACTTTAACAGGGAACTTGTACAAGCACCCGTCCAAATCTGTACAATTCGTCTTTGTCTGTTAGAAGAGGAAGAAGGCTTCCCTGAACTATCTTAATGTCTTGTCACATCTCTTGCATAAACCAAGTATTTTAACTGTTTTCCCTCGCACATACTCATATTTAACTGTGAAGTATATTTTATGTTATCACTTTTTTGCTAAACTTTAGGTCTCAACTTTTTTCATTTCATCAGTTTGTCTTATTGCCTCTTTCTTCTGCTTTTGAATTGGTCAGGTTCCTCTATTTATAGGTACTAGCAACCATCAGTAATACACTGTGCTACTTTTCTTTTTTGGTATGTTTCTGACTGAGCCAGTAGATTGTGAAAGGGAATATTTCTTGTGTTATTCTGCTGAAGTCATTGACTATTTACATGCTCATTGATGGCATATAGGGCAATATCTTGGAGCTTCTTGGGGAAGTGTGGAGAGCTTCTGTTATGCAGCATATTTGCTTGAGAACAAAAGGAGGGGTCACAAGTCCTTGAGCAGTAACAGGGCTGTGACCTCACCAGGATTGTGGAGGCATGGTGGGATGGCTTACATGATGAAGGGCTGTAATTAAGAGACAGCATTTTTAAGGAGAACAGGCTGGGAAGGCAAGGAGAGGAGAGTTGCCCTTGATGTGAGAGCAGCTGTATGGATGGGGCACTGCTTTGAGACCAGTCAAGGCTCAGTCAAGAGTTTGCGGGTGAAGACTAGTGGGCAGACTGACATGGGTGGTGTTGGAGTGGGTGTCTGTGATTGAGAATGGAGCTTAAACTGCCTTCAAAACACTGGAAGAAGAACTTCATTCACAGGCCCTGATTCTTTGGGAACATTAACCACTGTATTTTTTGGAAGGACAACCCAGTATAGCTCAAAGAGATTTCTTGAGGGTGTTCATGACAATTTCTGGATACAGATGATCAGGGAGACAACATGGAAGGGTTCTCTGCTAGACTTGATATTTGCAAACAAGGCAGAAGGTGGTCATGGTTGTGAAAGGTGAAGGCAGACTTGGCTGCACTGACCATGAACTGATGCAGTTTGGGATCCTAAGTAGAGAGAGCAGAACAAAAAGCAGGACACAACCCTGAACTTGAGGAAAACATGCTTCACCCACTTCAGTGATTTGCCTAGAAGACTCCCATGGGATACAGCCCTGAAAAGAAGAGAGGTGTAGGAGAGCTGGTGGAGATTCTATGGTGATGTCCTCCAAGCTTAAGCAAGGTTTGTCCCAACAAGTAGGAGATGGAGCAAAAACAAGCAGGAGGCTTGCACAGATTAGCAGACAACTCCTAAGCGATCTCAGACTGGATTTGGCATAGTAGCGGGGGGAAAGAAGAAGACCACAAGAGATTCAGGAATTAGGAGGGGCTAAAGAAGCGAGGAGTGCAGTGCCCAGAGATTTAAAAAATAGAAAATTTCCATGGGTATACCAGATGAAGAACAATTTTTTTTTTCTCCCTGAGAGGGTTTTTAAACATGGAAACATTTTGCCCAAGGAGCTTGTGGAGTCTCCACATTTAGAGATACCAAAAACCTGACTGGACATTCTCCTGAGCAATCTGCTGTAGGCCACCTTGATTGAAGCACAGCTATTGGACTAGATAAGCTCAAGAGGTCTCTCCTGACCTAAATGTTTCTGTGAAAAGGCATTCCACAAAAATGGGTACTAGTGAATAAACCATTGCTCCTCCCCAGTGCTGTCACACCTTGTCTGTACATCTGAGGGGTTAAGGTTGGTAGGGGACAAACTTGTGCTGGAACTGCTGCAGACCTTTTATGGTGCTGCTTCAGTGGAATTGTTATTTAATCTTGCTTTAAGTATTCACTTTTTTGTCCTTTCATAACTTTTAAAATTAGTACCTTCTCTTCGAAATTATATTTAGTTTTAAGAAGCTGTTTCTTTTGATCTTATCTAAATTTACTCTTGTGTAGTTTTAAGGCTATTAGCTTTTTTGTTATGTTAATATACTTAATCAGTCTCTAATTAAGGTTTGTTTATTTCAGAGTTCCATGCTGAGCCATTTTTGGAATTTGGAAATGAAAAGCTGTGAAATATATCTTTTAGAAATTAAAGGTGTACCAGCCCTCCAAGGCCATCTTCTTCCTCCCACAGTGCTCCTACTGACAAATGAAATGAAGTTGATCCTTGAGAAAGAGACAGAAACACTTTTGCTTACGTGGAGATATTTCATGATTGCAGCTTCCTAAGATCAGAGCTTGGGTGCATATAGACTATGGTGACAAAACCAAAAGAAATGCTGAGAGCAGTAAGCCAATAATACATCTAAATTCTTTAAAAATACACTAAGTTGGCTGTACATTGTGTATTTGCTGCTTTTTATAAGTGTGGTAAAAGTGGTTGAGCAGTGAGAGAGGAAGGAAAGGGGAGTTTAGATATGAAATGTGGAGCTAATGATTTCATTATCTATGCATTTTTGTTTGGTAGATATTTTTTAACACAGTGTTTAGTTTTCCTCATACCTGAAAGAACAGTCTGACGGGCATTTTAGTCATGCATACTGATCTCAATTTAATATTGATGTGGCTTGGACTATTCTCCGTCTGTTTTTTTCAAAATGTTCCAGTGCCTCACTAACTTAATTTTGCTTTCTCGATGTATGAATAGATAAGTGCTTTGAGGGTAAAAGCAGAGGCAACAAGTCCTGTCATGTGCTGGCATAATGGTGAACTGAAATTATTGACGGAAATCAGAGATTGTCCACATTGTACAGAATCTGAATAGTCTGAAGAAAACAATGTATGCAGGTTATGAAAATCAGACAAAAGGACTGGATGACAAGTACTGTCCTAGCCTCCTGCAAGTTTTATTTTTACACAAGGATGAATAGACATCTTATAACAATAAGTATTTGCTTTGGAAGGCTGAAGAGGGAAAAAGCAATTGCCTCTATATATAGGTTTCGTGACCATTTAAATAAGACTTCAATTATAAATCATAATGGGAATAGGTTCAAACTGAGTGTTGAATGCAATAATTGAGGTACTTGTTAGAGAAATGGACTAATAAAGGGTTGGGGCTACTTTTTTTTTTTTTTTTCTGTTTTAATGTTCACCACTTTTCAGGAATATATGCCTTTTTTGTGATGTCTGTATAGGCAAATGGAAAGAAAATGTTTAGATTGAACTAAACAAAGGAAAGTGAGTATAATTTTTGGATAAATGAATTTGAATCCTGAAAAGGAGGCCTATGCAGACTTTTCAAATGCTGAGCTAGGTAATGACACATTTTTATGGCAGATGCATTAAGGGATATTGGTATATAGGAAAGACATTTTGTTGTCCATATGAAAATGTGAACAGCTTGCAGATTTGTAGAGGAAAAGCAAAAATTTCCTTTGTGTTTGTGCTAGTGCACACTGTGCTGTGATGTATTTTTTACTTGCACTGGATAGCTTGGGTCAGCATTTGTTTACTTCTCTCTCCTCACCTATCAAAATTTTACTGTTTTTCATTATTTTGAGTGCTTTTGGGGTTTTTTTTTTTAAATTTCTTGCAAGGTTTTACTTGATTTAACTAATAGTGTAAAGGTGATGACTTGTTCAAAGTAATGAAACCTGTCACTGGTGTTAAGAACCTCATCCAAGGGGTTTCTAAAATTTTGATGAATATAATTTTGTTGTCCGTAAGCAGTGGTGTTGTTCCCATTGTTGGTGGTACTCCAACACTTGATTGAATTTACTCATTCTCTGTAGGCTGCATAGGTAATTGCAAGGAGTAACTGTGTTTGAGTAGTTTGGGGATTTAGAAAGCTGTCGTGAATACTTAGACCAGAGCTTTTATAAAATACTCCTGAAGAAAATTGAAGAGTGAGAGCAGAAGGTAACAAAATACTGATTAAGAGCTACTGTCTGATGTAATGAAATGTATCTTCGTAGCATTGGAGTGAAGGAGAGAGCAGTTGCACAGATGGTCAATTAGGAAACAATTTCCACTTGTAACTACTGAAATCAGTTGATATTGATGGTAATAAAACTCGAGTCTCACAACAGTGCTTGTTTTTTGTGTGTCTGCCATATTGTTATATTAGATTGTTTGGTGATATTCTGATTGTCTGTATTCTTCTAATGTGCACGGTGTATGGCTGGTTGTTGAGAAGCAGATTGTGCAACCAGTTGTGTAATTTCAGTGCTGAAGTTGGGGAGGGAAAAGGCAAGATGAAGTCTCTGCTAACTTCCTGCAATACTTTTCATAACTGACAAGTGAGCGTGTACTTAATTCATTCTAGTGAAAATGTTGCACTCAGGTGAAGTGTGCATGAAATGCATATGTGGGAATAACACTCATGTTCCTCCATGCATGTGAGCCTTATATATGGCACCTTGCCCAGTGGGTGTGCATCGTGTTCATTTTTCTAGAAGTTCTCTTTTGGCAAGTTAAACAATAAGACAACTAATACACCAAATGTTGGTGTCTTCTAGGTCCTTTTCTCACGTTCCTGAGGCATCAGCAGCTTGTACAAGATATTAGAAATCCTTCTGGAAACTTAAGGAGATGGTGTAAAATTATGTAGAGCACTCAGAAGTTTCTAAAAACTGCTATTACTTATAAAGTGATCTTTAAAATAAATGTGTATGAATGTCTCAGCAGGGAAGTATTCTGTTCGAGTAGCAAAAATGCCAGTGTAAACAATCTGATTAATCTGTGGTGAGCTAATGTATTTGGGAAACTACTGTGAATGTTTGAACAGCTTCAAAACTTACCTCAAGAGCTTGTCATGACTAATCTGCTGAAGTTTTATTTTATCACTATTTGCAGTAGGTACTAGCCCACAAAAAGTCTCTACACAGATATAAGGTTCCACCCCTAGAACAACTGAAGAAGTACAGTCACTTGTCTTCAAAGTGTTTGTGAACCCACTGCAAATGCATCCTACTCAAATGAGGAGAAACAATTTCCGGGTCTTCTGATATTTTCAGAAGCTGATGGCAATGCTGCTACTATATCCTTTTGGCAGTACCATTATGTATGTTGAAATTGCAGTAAGAATGCAAAAAGTAGATTTATATGCGTGTGTATATATGTGTGTACACACTGCTTGCTGCACTTTTATGTAGAATATACTGTCTGAAGGGAGTGCGAAGCTTCCAACAGAGTTGAGATCCTGAGTGTGGTGTTAAGTTATGCACAGAGAGTCGGATAAAGTGTTGCCTGTGGGCTGTTCAGGCAAAGTGCTTTTTGTGATTGGCACATCTGAAGTGCTATCTGTAGGTCTGTTGAGAATGTCATATAAATGACAAGAAAGTTGTAGTCTGCAGTGTGACCGAGTGTTCTTTTGTGATGTGACCCATCTGAGTGGTAGCTTTATTTACCAAAAGATCTTTGCACATTATCCTAATTTAATTATCTTCAGTTGTGTGATGACAATATCGTGTAAATGGTAGATTTTTGTGTTTTGGTCATCCATAGGTCATTATTCCCTAGTAACTCTGGCATTCTTTCACCTGATATGGAGTTACAGGATGTTTAATGATAGCAGTGGTGATATTTTGCAAAATAGATTACATCCCTGATTTGAAGATTGCTGTGTACTTGCATACAGACAAACATTGAACTCATCTTTGGTCACAAAGTAGACATTAGTGTCTGTATTTTATAATAGTTAAGGCTCATCCATCAATGCTTCTTATATAGATTGAGGAACAGAATGTCTTTACATTTAAATAATGTCATTGTATAATGCTAGAGAAGTAATAGGATAAAATATTTCCCTGCAATGCACAGAAGCTAGTCTGGGACAGTTCCCTTTTCTGTCAGTCATAAGCCCATTACAAATGCTTTTAAATATCCGCATGTTGTACTGTTGTTGATAATAACCACTGATACTATCCCCTGTGTTTGTTCATTGGGTTGTTTTCTTTTCCTTTTTTTTTCCTTTCCAGTGATTCCCTCTGCAAGCAAAGCTTGTAAGCTGTGTTCCTTTTGTGGGTGATGCCTAGCTTCTCCTGTTCACAGGAAACCAGTCAGTGAAACCTGTAATCCCACCTCAGAACCTCAGAATAGGCAAGGTGGGAAAAAGCATGGGGAAGTGAAGTGGGACATGGGAGTTCAACTGACTTCCACTTTGTAGAGGTGGTGTTAACTCAGAGGGGAGATGGTCAAATGTAGCTGAAAATTGTATTTATAAAGCAGGAAGAAAGAGATAGTGGGATGACTTAAGAAGTCTAGTGATAACACAAGTTATCATTCTCACCAAAGAAGAATGATGTGAGCTTTCAGAAATGTGTTAGCTTGTTCCCTATGAAGAAGTAGGAAGATTTTCCTTATTAAAGCACAGATTTAAACCAGAAACTTGTGTGGAAGTCAATTTTCATTAAGAAAGAGGTTACAAAACCTTTCAGTTATGAATGGGTAGTGACCAATTTGACATTTTTCTAACAGTTCAGTTAGACTGTTAAGATATCAGGACACTTCATCTGCTTTACACTCTGAGTAAGGAAAATTGTTAGCTGTCAATGGAAAGAAGTTGCTTTTACTTTTTTCTGTCATTATATGTTACATTGGCAGACAGGAATTAAGTGGAGAAGCGGTTCTGTGTCGATCTTTTTTAAAGCAAAGTCATGGACTGGGAAATATTTGCCTTAATTGGCTACAACCATTCTCCCTCTAATTGCATAGTTTTTTTAAACAAAAGGTGGAACCAATGGCAAAAATTCTGACTGGTTTTGTTTGAAAGTCATTCATGCTAATTTATTGATAGGAATTGCATGTTGTTATTTTCTGCTATAGCTCAGTTTGATCAAATCAACATTTAAACATATTCTAAACAAAATATTCAACCTCAGGCACATCAGTTGTGTGAACTGACATTTGAAAACTTTCCCTTGGGAAAAACTGTGTTTCCAGTATTTCCATCCAGCATATCAAACATCAGTGTGAGCTGTCAAAGTAGAAGTAGCACTACAGCAAGGTAACTTTGAAAAGGAAAGATCATGTACTGTTACTGTCTCACAGTATCAGATGTCATAGTCGATGCCTTGGATAATCCTAGGTTATGTGGGACATTAAGTGACACTCAGTGGTTGAGCTGAAGGTGGGCAGTCAGACACACTAGGCTGGACACCCAATACCCATGTATGTGAGCATACTGCAATACAAGTTTCTCAACCCTGAGGTGCCCACTAATGTCTTACTGAAGAAACCTGTTTGATAAGGGAAGCCTACATCTTGTCTTAAGATTTCCGAATGCTGTGACCAAAAAAAAAAAAAAGAGTTTATCCTACAGTGTGATCGGAAGTTGTGCTGTGGATTTGTGATGATAGGACTTATCTAATTGTCTTAGAGAGATGGTGAAAGGAGTTAGCATCTCTGGTCCACCTTATATAGCTGTGAAAAGATCATATAGGCTGTGGGCTCTGCTTTTCTTTCATTATTTACAGAAGCGCCCAAAGACAATAACTGTTAAACACACAGTCAATATGCAATTAAAAAAAAAGCAACAAAATTGGCTACCGCTTCTGTATTGCAATTTAAATAAAGTCAATTAATAATCTTACCTCCTTTCAGTCATGGTATACAAGTTGGTGTTAACTCCTTGGGGGTCCCTAAGCAGCTCAATAGTAATTTTGATAATACTACAATCTATCATTACTACCATTAGTAGTATTGTTGCAACTCTGTGAATAGCAGAAAGTTGATCCATGAGACAACAATGCTGATTAACTTGGCATATTCCATATACTATATTGTGAATAGTCTCTCCAGTATCACAGCTTCAGTGGTGAACTGGAGAGTTGCCTTAGAACCAAGGTAATTTACAGGCAAGCAAAGGAGATTTTTTTAGGTATTTATGCAGGGAAGAACCATGTACAAGTAGCCCACGTGTCTTCAAAGATTTATTTGTATTCTGCCATTCTCCCTTTCCCAAACTAAAACAGTCTTGACATGTCCCTGCTGTTTTCTTTCTCCTTGAAGAGTTTATGTTCATTGAATAAATGTTGGAATAGACTGTTCAAAGAATGACCATTGAAGGATTGGTGGGATTTTGTATAAATGCACACATAAATTCCTTTAATCTCTCTATTAAATTGTCAATGGGTCATTACCAAACAAACATTAAAATTGATAGGAATAAAGACTTTATTCCTTTGGGAAGGAAGTATGTAATACTTAAAGGGCTTCCCCTCCCTTACATTTTATCCCAAAATAGCTTGGGCTTTTAACTTTCAAAGCACTGACTTTTTTTTTTGCAAGAATTGAATTGTGTAACAGAGACACTTGGATTTACATTTAGTAGATTATACCAAAAAAAAAATGGTATGGATGTTGAAACTTACTTGTCACTTCTCAGACATGGCAGACTAAGTATTGATACAATCATGTAAGGGTTTTCTGATGCTTTATGGGGGTAACCTGCATAAGGCATTTCTGGCTTTGCTGCTACAAGAAATCCAAACAAAAAGAAAAAAAGCCCACAAAGAAAACCAAAGAAAAATACACAGCTCAAGTATAGGGTTGTTTAACTTCCTTGCTCCACCTTAGATGCTATATAATATAGTTATTTATGTAGTAACTTCTTCTATTTTAAAAAACGAAAACTATAAGTGGCCCTGGTTATCCTCCTTCCCAGGGGCTTTTCTCCTGGGACTCTCATTTCTTCATGTGTAAGAGAGGGGTGGTACTTTATCATGGTTTGCTTCTGTTTGTAATCTCTTTCTGATTCTTGCATTCATTCTCATTGTCTCAAGAAGTTGACAGATACATTTCTGTTGTTCTTATTTTCTCAAAACAGTTACAACTTACAGTCATGACTTGAAGCTGTTACATTTCTTATAATTAAGAGTAATAGTTACATTTCATTCGCTGACTGTGTTTCAAAGGCATTTAGAAAGAGCTCTTCGGTGTCCCATAATGCCTCATTTAATTATCTTTTCATCAGTTTTTCACGTTGCAGGCAACCCTTTGATTTGATCAAGCCAGCCCCAAACTAGCAGTTATGTTATGAACTGTCTCTTTCTGACAGTCTCAACTGTTATTGACACACTGTTCTTAGCTTGTTTCTAAGGGTATGAGGGTTTTTTAGAACCTCTCCTTTCCTAACATGGTATTCAGAAGGCCCAAAAATTATTCCCATCCATTGTGTGGAATAAATGCTGTAGAAACAGAGACTAACCTGTCAAACCCCCTATTTCCTACCAGTGGTGCTGGTGAAGGTGTTGGGGAGGGGTTTTCTGTGTTGTGTTTTTTCATTTTTTTTTTTGTTTTGGCTTTTTTTTTTTTAATTTTGTTTTTTATTATAACCCTGATTTAGCTTAAACAAGCCCTTTTTTGGTCCAAAAAAGATACAATTGGTACCAGGTAGTGTTACTAGGTACCATGGAGAGCAGTCTTATAGCTGATTATGAAGCTTGAGGTGCATTCAATACCCCTGTGGACTGGATACTTGCTCAGTCTGTAGTTGAATGAGTTACTTTTTATCAGAGATGTCTCATGAGAATTCCAGGGATAGGGAGGCTGACAGGTAAATGAAATTTGCAGGATGAAGTGCTGAAGAGCTCTCAAAGAGTGAACATGAGAGTTGCATGGAGAGTTGTGCAAAGCCCAGAGATTCGTATTGCTCAGGTTCTTCAATCCTATTGACTTTTGAGGCAGTGGATGTAATGAAGCACCTGCTGTGAAGGACTCCTGTGTCCAAAGATGTGAATATGAAGTATCTTCCTTTGCTCAACAATTTTTTCCTTTTTTCTTCAGCACTAGTGTCTCTCTTTGAGATGTCTCTTTCTGCTAGTAATTTTCTTTGGGAAGTGAGACAGTTGCCTTCAAGTCCTGCGAGGGATGCTGTCATGTGAGTGTCAAAACCTTCACTTTTAGCTTCCATTATTGTGTGACTGTCCTTTTGGATTTGGAGCTCCTTCAGAAAATGTTCTGTTGCAGTGTGGTGGGGCGATAATTCCTTTTTCTACTTTTCTTGAGCATTTTAGCATCTGTAGTGTATAATACGTAGTCCATTCTGGATGCAGTTCTGTACCAGGTAGATGATAAGCTGCAAGACCTAGAAGAGCTGATGTTGAACAGGTGTTTAATATTGAAAGATCGATATTAAAGAGAAGACTAGATGAGCTTTGCAAAAAATCTTAAATAGTCCCTACTTAGCATCTCAAAATGCAAGATACAAAGGGACTAGTCACTTCAGTCAGCTTCATGGCATTCCGAAGGTGTTTGCCTGACTTGAAAGATTTGGGTGCTGAAGATTCTTTGGAAGTAAAATCAGCTTATCTGTCAAATTTCAAACACCATTCTATTGTGACTCCTCTTCAGTAATATGGTAGCAGTCCAACACTTAATTTCAGTGCGATATAATTGGGTTTATGTTAGTTTTGTAGTGGTCCCACAGCATGAGTTCTTATTTATTTTTGTCTCCTAAAGTGCAATCCAATTTATGTTGTTATTATTCTACCTCTATGTATAATAAGTCAGTATTCTAAAGGAAGCCTCTCAATGGTTTTTCAGTGAAGTAAATTAAGCAAGCATATTGTCTGTTCTTCATAAGTTATCTGTGCCATGGTGAGTCCATTCACATTCTGAAGTTTCATTCAATAAGGTTTCCATGCGACAAATATAAAAATAGCAATAGTGGGTTATTTAATAGTGGGAAAAAATCATTGCTATTTTTCCCCAATTATTTTTATTCCATAGATCTTTGTGGCCCAAGAAATCAGCACATCTACGTTTCTGTTAGAGAAGCCATAGAATCTGCAATGAACATCACTAACAGGACAGATGAGTTCTGGGCAAGGTGTTTCCTGCATGATTCCCTGGGGCATTGTACTACAGTGACTGTAGTTGCTGTGTCATTTCATCATCTTTATGAGAGAGATAATGAGCCAAATTAATCCTGAATGCAGCTTCACTGAAATTACTTGGAGCTTGATTCCAACTCAAATATGGTGTTTTTGCCTAGCCTCCTGTGAAGAGGCCTACTGTGTTTCAGGAGGGTTCAGTAAAATGACTTATGTTCTGCAGACTTAGTGCTGAAGACGGATTCATGACTGGGTAGTTTGTGGAAAAAGAACAGGAGTTATCGGTAATTTAAATTAATTTTTTATCTAGCACTTTTGTGAAAGGATTTAAGAAGAAGTTACCACCCCAGCAAAAACTGCAGTTGCTTTACTTCTGTTGATTTTCCCAAGTGTGTACCTAAGAAAACAAGTAACTCTGTGTACAGTTTCCATATAAATATCCAAGTGTTTAAATCCCTGCATGTATTGTTAAATGCAGCAGTTAATACAGGATTATAACTATGTGTTAATCTTCTCAGTACAACCCTCTCTTTCATTCCTCATGCCAATAAAATATACATGCTTGTGGTAATGCAGATTTCTGATTATTTAGTTGTTCTTTGGCTGCTCCAAAGAGAGCATGTGTACATGTGAGAAGGTTACAGTGACTTGGCTGTACTTATATGTCTTATGTGAGTGGGAGGGCAGTATTTCCACCTGAGAGATGGTTGAACATTGAGCTGTGCTTTGTGGAGCTGCCTAGAGATGCCCAGGATGCTGCTTACCATACTCCCCTTTGTTGTTTGGCACTCTGAAACATTTTCTTTAGAAGAAAAGCTGGAGGTTACTTGCAAATGCTATTTTCAGTGTGAAGGCCTGCAGTTTGTTGTTCTTCCTCAGCTTTGTGCTTTAAAAAAGCAATTTTCTACCTCTTTGTGTTTGTTTTTTTCTTTTTCTTCCTCTTCAAATATCATGTTTGGACCATGTATCTAGCAAAACATTATTTTTAGCATTCTTCCAGCTCCTTTATTCCCCAGGGTCTTTTCAAATTATGTAGTCTTTTTTCCTGTCACCTATTCTGTATCTCTTTTGTACCTCAAAGCCTATCTTTATTGTTTCTTACAGTGATTGTTCTTGCTGTGGGCATGTTCTCCTTTGTTCTAGTTTAATATGTCATTTTACACCACTTTCTATTTCATTGTATTGTCTCATCTTTTATCTGCCCATCTGCTAACTTATTGTGCCTCTCTTGATTTCCAGCTTCTCATCTGTCTTCCGGATTATCTGTAGTTTTAAAAAAAATCATTTTAGTGTACAGGTCTTGAGTTACTGGGAGACGTGTGCTAGCCAGGCCAAGTAGTTCTTCCAAGTAATATGGTGCTGTACCCAGGTTAGGGCAAACCCCAGTATCAACACAGTTTGAGGATGAACAGATCGAGATCAGCCCTGCCGAGGCCTTGGAGGTGCTGGTGAGTGAAAGGCAGGACAAGACCCAGCAGTGTGTGCTCACAGCCCAGAGAGCAAAACTGGGCTTCATCCAAAGCAGTGTGGCCAGCAGGGCTGCTCTGTTCTGTGCTGTTGAGACCCCAGTTTTATCAGAGAGCTGTGTCCAGCTCTGAGAGCCCCAGCACAGGAGGGACATGCACTTGTTGGGAGCAAGTCCAGAGCAGGGCCATGAAGATGGTTAGAGGGCTGGAACACCTCTCTTGTGAGAATAGGCTGAGCGAATTTGGTCTGTTCACTCTAGAGAGGAGAAGGTTTAGGGATGACCTAATTGTGGCCTTCCAGTGCCTGAAGGAGCCTGGGGATGGGGAGGGACTTTTTACAAGGGCGCATACTGATAGGACAAGGGAGAATGGCTTTAAACTGAAAGAGAATAGATTTAGATTGGATATTAGGAAGAAATTCTTTTCTGTCAGGGTGGTGAGACACTGGAATAGGTTGCCCAGGAATGCTGTGGATGCCTCATCCCTGGAAGTATTCAAGGCCAGATTCCACGGATCTCTGAGCAATCTGGTCTTGTGGAAGGTGTTTCTGCCCATTGCAGAGAGGTTGGAACTAGATGATTTTTAAGGCCCCTTCCAACCCGTTCTATGATTCTGAGAGACAAGAGAATTTTGAATAATTTAGCTTGAAAGGGATATCCTGGGCCATTCATCTGGGGTATTGTGTGAAGTAGGTTTGATTAGGTCAGTCTGCAGGGCCTTATCCAATAAAGTTTTGAATATCACTAAAAACCTCACCAACTTGTGATTTCCACCCTTATTTAATCAAAACCCTATTCAACACCTTAAAGACAGATAAAAAAGTTCTCTGTCTTGACAACATTACAGTCAGATGCTATGGTGTGAGATCAAGTGCTACACGCAGGCAGCTTTGTGAGAAGTGGCAGAGCCTTGCAAGCAGAATCCTCCACAGCATTCAGATGATTACCTGTGGAATTTGAGATAAGGAGCTGAGAGAACATGCCTTGCAGCTCTAGTAAAATTAATGCAGTTTTGCTTTCTCATAAGGAACTCATCACATTTATACAACAGTTATGTAAGTACCTTGCTATTACTATTAGAGAAAAATCTAGTCAAAGTAGAACATAATAGCAACGTAAGAGATTAAATTTAGAGGATTGGATGTAAACATCACATAAAAATGATGAAAGGATGCTGAGAGCTGTCAAGGAGCATATCTTGAAACAGGATTGACAGTCACAGTTCTAGAACCCACTGGAAATTTTGTACTTTGGCTGTTCTGTGAGAAAGTCTTTGGTAACAGCACACAACGGTGCCCTTATGTTTGTTGGGATTAAACATACCAGAGGCAAGCTTTGCTTTTTTAAAGTTATGCAACATTGTTAGGACACACATACCAAAAGCGTGAAAAGATATTAAATAAAAGTGAATACATCAGAAGAAAAAGGCCTGAAACAACAAAAAAAACCCAACCAAAAACCAGAACAAACAAATAATTAAAGGGTCTTTGGTTATTTTTCTCAGTGAAGGTAAGTGTTTCAGCCATTTTTAGATCTGCAAATCAGAAGCTTATTGTGGTTATTGAAAACCATAAATGAGTGAAAAATACTACATTTTCTACTGTTTGTGCTATATTTATTATAAATGTTGAAAGTGAATTGTGAATTTTGGTCAAAGTAGACAGTTTCAGTCATTTCTTCTTTGCAAGTTGTCTTCTCTGGGTAGTCACTCATGGAATGACTACTTGACTTGTCCAAATTGCAAGCATTTTTTTTAATCAATGATTTTATGAAATCCCTAAATACACTGGTAAGTGTATTTAGTTAACATGAACTATGGACCATAATGCCTGATCATATGCCTCAATCTCACCAGATTTACATTCCATGCTAATTCACTCCTTCCTGACGAGATTGGTACTCCTGGATGACAAAGATACTAGAGATGGGTTTAATTCAGTTCCATCAATACATAAACCAAAAACAGACTAGCTCTTCCAGCCCTACATGGCCTCCCCATGTTGCATGTGTGCACTAAACTTATGTTTGCACCATTGCAAGTAGTTGCTTTCCCAGTCAGGCTTTCTTACCATAGTAAAACTTGTGATTCCTCTGGAATCTTGCAGGGAGAGAGTCACATAGTTGGAAAGTGACACAGACTCAATGAGAGAAATAATTTTGGAACCAGATTTCTCCTTGTTTTCCCCAATGACTGTGAGGGATTAGAGGAGAAGTTGAGAAAGAGCTAATTCAGATCAGTCAACTCCGAAGAATGTGCTGGAACCTCCCAACATGTTTATAAGTTATTTCTTTGCCTTGATAGTTGTAATGTTTCCTAACCATACCTTGAGGTTACCAGCCATTATCTGTGGAGAAAAATAACACTGATGGCACTTGAGAAATAAGCTACTTGTGCTTAGACTGATAAACAGCCATTTACTTTTGATAAACACCCATTACAGAGAGGCATAATATTTTGCAAGATGTCTCTAAATATTGCTGTATTGTAGGAAAAAAACTGTTAATCTGTTATATCCAGAGAAATATGAGTGTGAGGACTTCAGACTCTTCTACCTCTCAGTTCTGTAATGCTTCTGTAAGAAAAAGAGAAATGCCTCTGATTTAGTCTGTGGCTATTTAAGTATAAAGCTCTTTGAGGTAATTTCTTCTTATATCTGTTATATATCTGTTGTGACAGGATAGCGTAAGGTGTCAGCTGGAAATAACTCCATGTGTTTGTTCAGTTTTGCACGTTTGAATACATTTTGAACGGTCCCAAGGGCTCATGCAGTCTATTTGTAATGTTGAGGTTTTTCCCTCTGAGCCTTAAGAAATACATATTTTCCCTCTTATTATTTGATGCATTTAATTCTTTTGACAGGATAGGTGAGTGGAGAAAGTGGAGAGAAAATTCTAAAATAATTTAAAATTGCAAGGTAATTGAAGGATTCTGATAATTGTTAACATGGAGTATAATTGGTGGTGATTAATGTCTTAGCACTGGTATACTTAGGTGGTAGTTAGCAGTTTAAGCTGTTCAAATGGCTAACATCCAGCTGATTCATACTCTGTATAGGATTGGCTCAGTGTAGTTCCACATGAAAGTATCAGTGAAAGGAAAGATTTTTATTCATATATTTTCAAGGTGTTCCTTCGTCCCAGTTACTGTCTGCATTTCTTTGCAAGAAATTCTTGACCTGTTTTTCTATTGTAAGACTATCGATGGTTAAGTTTCACAGATATCTAAGTTGTTCTAAATGCAAATATTGTTCCCAAACATTTCTAATATTTTAAAGGTTCATAGTGGAATTAAAGCCTCTCTGAGGCTTGCCGATCTGTGGTTGTTTGCTGACGTGCTTTACTGCTTCAGTCTGGTCTCTGTCATTTCTGAATGAGGGAGACTGAAAGGCAGGACTTTTCTGACCAGTTGTGGTTCTGTTGCACACCCACTATGTGACCCATATGGACAGAAGGTATACTAACACTAGAGAAGAAGGAGGGGGTGGAAGAGGAATTTCCAGGATCAGCACATTGGGAAAAAAACCTTTTTTTTGCTTTGCATCTCCCCACCGTGCCTTCCCACAAACATGCACATGCTTCCTTTGCTTCAGAGCAGTGGCTAGCAGAAGCCTTTGTATTCATGAAAGCCAGACTGCCAGCCTCATGATACAATTTCACCACAAAGGCCAGTGACAAAAGGTGGTGCTAGACCTATTCAGAGAATTAGTTTAGCTGTAGATTTGCCCTCCTGAAACTGGATGTTAACTGAATATATGATGCATGCATAGTAGGGGCTCTGGCCTAAAGCCAGAGAAGTGTTTGTGTAATATTGATGGCAAGTTTGCAGCCAGCCAGAAAAAATTATCTTTCCTTGAACGCATATAAATTCTGGGCATAACAAAATGCCTCCTATGCTAGCTGTGGTTATTTGCATAAATCATGTTATGTTAATAAAGGGGTTCACACTGTCAGGAAGGAAATTGAAAACTGCCACAAACAAAACCTTGGTAAGGAGATTCGGGCGTTTCTCTGCACAGTCTTGCAATCTGACTTTAAAACTTGTTCCCAGTGTTTGTTCAGGGTGAGAGGGCTGCAGGACAAATGTGTCTGCATGCCTTTTTTTTTTTTTTTCAAAGGAAAACTGTCAGATCAGGTGCACTAGAGATACAGCCCATTTCCCTCTGTATGGGAGCATATGGAGAAGTGGAGGTGTCCAGGCTTCATCCTGCTGAGACGCCCTGGGGATTGCTCTGTTCATGTCTAATAACTGTGACTGAAGAGGGCTTGAACTGAATCACTGCTGTGATGAGAGGCACCCAGAGAGAATGTGGTTGACTTAGAATGGTTACCTGTTCAGGGCAGACTTGATTTCCTCCATGTTACTCTGGTATAGTGTCAGTGATTGGACTATAGGAACCATCCCTGCTGTGAACACAGGTGTGGAGTGTAGGAAACATTTTTGACAGACCTCTCACTATGAAGATAAAAAGAATCAAAATCAGTTTGGTAAGGGCAAACTCTGCCAGCTGATAATTATATGCAAAATCTACCTGTTTCCTTAGGGATCATTCTATATGGATTTATACTGTAAGCATCTGTACCATCTTATGAGTGCAGTCCAAAAGAATAACTTTGATGGAAAAGGCAGCTGCCATTAGTGTGTTCAGAATGTCAGTGCTCATGGTACAGCAGAGTTGCTGGTCAGCTGGAGTTCACAGACCTGAGTTTGTCAGATACAGACTTGCACTCAGTTGTTTTCATGTCTGATGCTAAGAATAGTTTTATGTATGTTGGTCAGTACTTTAGATTAATAAATATTCGTAAATAGGGACATTAGTCTATAGGCTTTGCCTGAGGTACTTAATTTTATATGTAGTTTTTCTGACTAGAAGTTTTTCTTACAAACATTTTGTTTTTTCCAGAAGTAGTATTGCTGAAAGCAGCTGCCAAGGACAACTAGATTAAGTGTTTTCATTTGAACAGTTTATTAGCTGAAACGTGCAGATTTATGTTGACTGCATCTATTTGTCAGTTTAGTTTGAACTTGGCAAGTATTTAGGAAAAAAGAAATGGGAGACATAAAAATATTATGACATTTAATATAAAAATATTTTGACTTTTTATTTTTAACCATGTCTCAATATTTAACTTATTCTAAAATTTCTTTTCCCGGTCAGTGAAACCAAAAACGTCTGCTTGCCAGTGAAATAAAATGTTTTCATAGAACAACTTAGGTTAGAAAGTGGTCTCTGGAGGTCTGCAGTCCAACTCCCTGCATAAAACAAGGCCAGCTTTTAAAAATATTTTTGTCACTTTTGAGACCTCCTTCTGTGACTGCAGCCTTTCAAAGGTGATTGAAGGTGTTCTTTCATGGACAATGGCTGGCTCCCCCAGTATATTTGGATGCAGCCTTTCTGCTCCCATGAATTTATATGTGTCAGAAACTTTGGAGGCCTGACCTTGCCATTGAATATCACAGCGTAGAAGGCACAGTGTGAGTACTTCAGCCCCATTTGGCTTTGAATTAAAAACAACTCCATGCAGAACATTTTTTGGGTTGCTTTCTGGGGGCAATTTTTGGTCCAGAAACCTAGGACATTTTCAGATTGGCATGAAGTGATTTTTTTCTTCCTTCTGCTAATGTTGCAAATTTGTTCACTGAACCAAAAATGCCTCCTGTTCTTTTTATTTCCTGGGTGTCAAATGTGATCTGTGCTGTGGCAGCACCTCTGTGGTCCAGTTCTTGTTCTGCAAACATGTGTTTGCATATAGTATAAATATTCACCTTAATGTCATAATCCAACATACGTGGTATTTCTGTTCTTGCAGCGAGCATTCTTCAGTAGATAATCAGATGTGGCTTATGAAAGAGAAGAGTCACAGAAAAGGTGCATTTTCACATTGCATTCGTTTAAATGCCGAAGGGATATTTCTTTGTGTTGGTGAGAGAGCAGATGTTCTTTGCATCATTTTTGACTGTGTGGCTATTGCTCGTATTTGAGTATAAATATAAAAGAGTAAATTTGCTGATCCAGATGGTTGTCCTAGATTGGTGTTCGGATAGAAATAGTCTTTTTATTGTTCTTTGCATGAAACCACGTGTCTGTATTTGACACCTCATTAAAAGTCAGCATTGGTATAAAACTAGAAGCTGTTTTGATTTGTGATGCTAGTGATATTGAATAAGAAATTAGAAGTCCCTTAATTCCAACTCATCTCAGTAGTACTTGACACATTTTTTAATCTGTACCTGCTTGAAATTGCAACAGTGACGTTAAGGGATATTAAATGTGACCCAGTTGCCTGCAGGCTTGTACAAATGGCTTGGTTTGTGGGTAAAACTTCAGCTACCAATTTGCTATTAAGCATGCTTTGCATTAAACAAATGTTTAGCAACTTTTAAAACTGGACTTGGGAGTGAACGAGAGATGCCGCATCTATAAATACATCCCTTCCTATAAAATTGCTCTATCATTTATTGAGACTTTGAATTTATATACCAGTTCATCTGATTTTCCAGACTGATATGCTTTATAGCTTCCTTTCAGCACCTCTGAAAATCAAGCTGCCATTGAATTCATGCACGTGCATTTGGTAAAACTGAACTGCTGTCAGTTGGATATACCATTAATTAGTCTTTGCAGTGAAAAAAGGGGCAGAACTAGTTTCCATCTCTTCCTTAAAAAAAAGAGTAAATAAAAGAGGGAGCAAGAGAGAAGCCCTGGGGCTTCTTCCTAGCAAAAGGGGGTTCAGCCCAGAGGCGGGGTCGTTTAACCACTGAGTGATAAACCCAGGCTGGTGACCGGGGATAATTGCTTCTCACTCACGCGATTCAAGTTTCAAATGAGCCATCCCGCTCGTTTCCAGACTGCAGGTTGGAAATGCTGCGCTTGAGAAAAGCTCACAAACCAGTTAGAGGGAGTAGTTTACAACCAGTAATCTAAAGCACCCATTAGCAATACAGGTTAAACAAATTAAAAAAGCAGAACAAACAAACAAACCAGAAGAAAAAAAAAACCAACCCAAACTTGATCTTTGGTCCTACAGAGTGTTACCAGTGCATTATTTTAGGAAACCTTGGTGAGATCACGCTAATATGACACTTGCAGATGAAAGTATTTATTTCTATGAGAACTTGACTTCTGAAGAACCAGTACTTTAAAGATACAGAAACAGGAGTCTTCTGAGGTCTAATCCTCATTTTCCAGGCTTGGCTATTGCTTTGAATAATCCATCAAACCCTTACTTCACCACCTCATTAATGTTCTTGGGGGTATGATGAGCTAAGTGATGGCATTTGTTTTTCCTGACTGATTCTGTAGTGATTCTTTATAAATCATCCTGAAATGCCTTATCCTTTTGCATTTAAAACAAAGCAAAAACTCAACATCTCCCCCCAGCCAAAACCCTTCTTGAGACGAGTGCTTATTCCCCTTGAAGTAGTGGGAACTATAGGAAACTTAAAACTCTTGTATAGTTGTGCCAGTCATTTGTATCATGGCCTGTATTAACCGTCTGGTGCTGTCCTGGGAATCAAGTTTCCTCAGCTGATTGACCCACAGGGCTTGATGGTCTCTTCTACTTACTGTGGTGTTTATCTTGCACTGATCGTAGAATCTGAAGATCCACATTTTAAGAAGAATCTCTAAGTGTTCTGCTGCTGTGATAGTATTAAAATTATATGTTTGCTGACTGTATGGACTCTGTAAATGCTACTGGTTTGCAGCATTTTTTCAGCATGGAATCTGAATGCTTTCTAAACATGCATGGATTCTTCCTCACAGTGCTCCTGTGAATGATAGAAATTAGAGAAATATTGGTTTGATGAGCATTGCAGCACACCAGCTGGTCACCAGCTAGAAACAAAGACATGGTGGGGAACAATATATAGGGAGAGAGGTGTGTATAATCTACCCATGTCTGTAACAATTGCTACCTCCTTTTTTAACAGACAGATGGGGAGGGAAAAAAGATTGTGTTGAGGTTTTGTGAGTTTGGTGTCTTTGAAAAGGCAACACACAAATAACCTTTTCTCAGAGGAAAAGTATGTCTTTTCAAACTTGCAATGGTAAACAAAGTATACTCATCACTAAGGTTGCAATGAGAAATGGAAAGAGTTAGATGTTATAGAGAGATGTTTGTGACCAGCTTATGCCATTAATCAAATTCTACAATTTTTACAACTTAGGCAGAGGTCAGCATATATACTATTACTTGATAGTCAAATAACCTTATTGCTTAAATTGTCTTTGAAAGAGCTTGAACTCATATGTAATCCCAATACAACTGGATTTTTTTATTTCTTTGAAAACTTTCCTACTATTTTAAATGTGGTGCACAACAACTGATAAACCTTGATTGTAACCAAGATGGCTGATGAAGATGGGCAGGCATCAGTTGATCTCAGGGGTTCTAAAGTCACCACTTTCCTTCTTTGTGTTCAGCTCATGATTTGTACACTGATGTTGCTGTCAGAGCTCCGGCCTTTTTAAAGTGATCATTAACTTTTCTCTGTGTTGGGTGCGAAAAGGAGATCCCCAAATGCTGGTGGTAACTTTCCAGAAGTAAGTCTACTTCCTGTGGGAAGAGATCTGCTTTGTTTCTCTTTTCTCTTTCTCCTGGTATGTTGCTGTTTTAGGATGACTCCTTACAATTAATTACCTGGCATACTCCTATCCAATATTAACAATATTAGAATTATGTGTAGATGTTGTATGAAGCATAGAGGATTTTTATGAAGGTATACATATGAAATGGAGTGAGTCAAGAGGTATGGCATCCTCTTGAGAAGAGGGATGGCATCAGTTTGGATCTTAGACACTTATTGGGAGCATTGAGGACACAGAGATAGGGATATGTTTAAAGCTCTGTGCTTAAATTGATCATTCTCTCTTCTTCTCCCAGGCCATTTTTTTCCTTTACATGCTCCTTAGCTGACATGAAAGCTGTGACTTTTAAAATCTGAATTTCAAAGGAGTTCTCAATATTTGCCTCAGATGTCATCTTTATCTGTAAATCCTCAACTACCCTTCAGTCTGCATGTCTGATCCCTCAGCTTTCCAGAAGCCTGTGATCCTTCCTTGATAGCTCCTTAAGCTAAATAAGGAGTCTCTTGCCTGTAGGTCTACATACCACTTGTCTTCCTCATCTGGGTTTCTCAGTTTAGGTAGAAAGGAACCAGTCCATGATATCAGAAGACTGGGGATTGGTGGTGTCTGTAAAGCACCCGAGGAGGATTTTCATCAGTGGATACAGATCTTTTTGCTATGACTGTGGTGAGTTTCTGCTAGCAGGGTCCCAGTTCTTTTGGGAGTATGCATTATGGCTACTGTTGGCAGGTTTTTGGAAATAGAAGGGTTAAGTGTTGTTAAACAGATTATTTGCAGCTAGACTTCTAACCAGCATCTTAACTGCTGGATATGTCTTAATCTTTCAAGTCAGTCGTCAGTGTAGATCTGGCTTCCAATAATTTTTTATCCATTTTTGAAATGTTTGCTAAAGGAAAAGGAAAACATTTATTCAAGAGGGTCCAAGCTTTTGCCAGCAACACAACTTTGTCCACATTCTGCCTCCTAAAACTTTATTTTAAAGTTGCATCAGCATTGTACTGTCCTGGATAAATAAGGAATTCTGCAAACACTAAGATGAAAATGAAAAGCTAAGAGGATGGCAACCAAAAAGAGGTATTTAACTTGCAGCTCAGGAAGACAAAGGATAAGAGGGCATTTGGAGAAATTTGTCAGTGTCTCTACTCCCTGTATAGGTAGATTCAGTAGAACTTCTCCCTGAAATGTTTTTATTGTGTTGTACTTGTTTTCTGCTATGTGACCTGGAGATGTGGTTTCTCTTAAATAGGTAAAATATATACCAATGCCCTAGTTATATCAAGAAAACTTGCAGTCACAATAGTGTCATCTATGTTGCTATACGGTCACTATCTTGTGCTAACCATTCCTATTTAAGAAGTGGGAGAATAGTCAATGACTCTTCAAAAGGTAACAGCAGCTGAGGTCTCTATTCTGTTCCCCATGAAAAACATTCTTTGAGGTGGGTAAGCTTTTAAATGCCTTTAGCATTAAACACTCCAGTCTGCACTACTGATCCCTCAGCTTTCCAGAAGCATTTGATCCTTTCTCAATAGCTCCTTAAGTGAAATAAAAAGACTCTTCTGTGTTAGGTCCAAGTAACCCTTACCATCCTTCTCTCAGTAGTTTCTCACTTCAGGCAGAGGACCAATGTGCATTACCAGTTATGCACACATAGCTTGCCTGTAATATCTGAGAACAAAAGATCTCCACTTGCAAATTTTGGTTGCTGTTTGTACTTGTTAATAGTATGATTTCTATGCATTTTGATGTTCCCCCTACCAGTACACCCAGGGTTTCCAGTAGACTTATACATACTGGTTAATAAGCAAGTTAAAAAACTCCAAAGATTATAAAAAAGAGTGGCACCCTTCAGAATGGAGGTAGCAAAAAGAGAGCTAAACCTAAAGAGCATATGCAGAGTTTTGTACCCCCTGCCGAAGACTGGAATCCTGCTGGCTTTGTAATCAGTCAGACATAATTCTGTGATGCTATTATGCTCTTAAAGGGACGCTGAAGCTAGTTCATGTCACACTCCTAGCAACAATGAAAGTAACTGTGTGTGCATTTGTAACACCTCCGGCACCCAGGTGCCACAGGGAAAGGTACTTTAATTGAGAGAGAAGTTTAGGTCCTTTGAACATGTGATGATGTTGTTCTTTGCCCTTGATATCTGGATAAAGAAGTGTTGGTACCAGGACTGTCTTCTGTTCTAATGCTATGCTGTTGGTGAGGATTGTGCAGTGTGTCCTAAAGAGCATTAAAAAAAAAAAAAACAAAACAACTTTAATGCAATATTTGGGACTGGATCTTGAAGGAGCTTTTTTTTTCCTTTGACTCAGCTGCCCGTTCAACTGCCAAGGGTGCCTTTGGGAAGAGGAAACCCTTTCTTTGGTATTATTTTCTGTGTTCTGGAAGAGGGGGACAAAGATGCTATCCTCTTGTTAGAAAGTGGTCTCGGATCCTTTTCTGAAAGACACGTGCAATTAGGCACACGTAAGGCACTGTATTGCCACACTGTATGATTTATCCATCTTTCTGATCTCCTTGCTTTTCAGATTTAGATGAGAAGTTGCTACTATAATACTTAAAAAGGGCACAAAAAACCGCCTCTACAATAAGAATCATATCATTCCAAAATTCAAATAATCCTTTCAAATGAAGTAATAGAGGCAATTATAGCATGAGAACACTCACTAAATGGGATTCAAGCTTTTCCAGCTTGTTTCTTCCTGTTCCTTAGTAACATAGCAAAAGCAAAGAGTTTTGAGAAGGGCTGTGTGGGAGAGGGGTTGGTTCTCGGTTTAAAGACTCATACATTCGATTCATAATTTTTTCCCCTCTAAGTGGTTTGAATCTCATCCAGGCAGTTAGCAGTCAAATTATTTCATTGCTGCTATGTGTGTCTGTATGATACATATGGCTCACTCCAGTTGTCTCAGCCTCATTGCCAGCATCTTTTTCTCACTGTCATCATGATTAATCCACTTGTTTTGTAGCGTTTATAGAGAGACTTGAAACTAAACAGAAAGAGAAACTTCAGTGGTCTTACTGTTGGTAGCACAGTCTATCTATGCTTCAAGTAAGGTACATCAGTGGGGATTAGTGAGAAGCTGTTTGGTTTTGGTATCTCTATTATTGTATCTACACGGGAATAAAAAGAAGAATTAAATCTCTAGCTTTGTCACTCCTGCCTCTTGCTTTGATTGGCACTATATTACTGGAAAGCTCATAAAATGTAAAGCTTCGCTAAACCAGAATCTCTTTTCCTCTTTATTACTGTTGTGGTGTACTAAAGTCTATGCATAATTGTTGCTATAATGGTTACTTTAAAATTCTTTCTTATGGTAAAACTTTGTGAAGTTCTGCATATTTGTAATTTCTGCATATACTCGTTTCTTAGCTGGCAAATCACATCCGTTAAATAAATATAACCTGAAATCAGTGGGTAGTTGCTATTATGGAGGTGAAGCTGGGCTGAAGTTTTAGAGTTATTTTATTAATTGCTGGGGTGTAGTCATCTTCAAAGCGAACTATATTAGCGGGTGAAACTCTGGAAAGCAGCCATGAGTACTGTAAGCCTTCTGTTCTCACATAAGACTGTCTAAGCAGCAGCTTCAGTGAATGCGGTTTCCCTCTAGTGGTGCTCCCTGCGGTAGACGCTGCTCCTGTGATTGCCTGGCTGCTTAACTTACGCTAAGAGTTGCCTTGAGCTTTGCTCTCTGAAAATCCAGTGTGTACAAATATTTCCTTAGGCAAATTGTAAATGAGTCACAATATAGCAGCTTCTGAGTTCTTTATACCTACGCTGAAGTTTTTGTTGCCCTGATTTGTTAGGAACAGCAGTTTAAGGCGTTTGGCAAATGTGAAGTGGTTCATATGACAGCCTTATCTGAAAACAAACATGGAGTCAGCATGACTGAAATCACTTTGAAGTTAATTTAATTAAACTCTTGTAAATCTTAATTTTAAAATCATGAATACTTGAGGGTTTTTTACATACTTCTGTGTCCTTTTTTGACCTCCTCACTGGTTGTGAATATAAAATAAAATCCCTTTCCTTAAAAGTGAAAAAAGCTCACTCAATAAAAATGGGAAACCATCTATTACCATTAAAAATTAATAAAATCTTGCATAGATAATAAGAAATGCTTAATTTTATTTTTAAACAGTGGATTTTTTTCATTTAGCTTGAAGTTGAAATATTTTGGATGTTTTCTAAGTCAGAATAAAATGATTTTTGGATGAACTGAAATATCCTTTCATTAAAATTGTAATTTCCTATTTAAACCCTTTTGAGGGGATCAAGTTTCTATTAACACAAATGTTTTCCTGTTAAAAATTATTCTATTCTAGATACCGAGTAGTTATGTAGTGTCTAAAGGCATTAAAATTCAGCAGCAGTGAAACTGAGGTAGACAAGGAGCATAAACCACTGCCCTTGATGGAAAAACCTCAACATAAATGCAGTTTGTGTCATGTGTGACCTGTATGTTATATGCAATCAAATCATCTCCTTGTTCAAGTTAACTTCAACAAGTTATATTCATGTCACCTGAAAGACATGCAACTAAATTTCCACACTAAGTTTTGTTTCAGAGCCTTGTGAAAAAGCTGCCAACATGTTGAATGCTGCCTGAATGTGTTGAACTTTATTACAGCTATTGGCCAGGGTGTCTGCAGGGAAAATAACAGCCATTCAATATGGTGATGCATGTATTCATAGCAAAAGCAAGGAAGTATGTTGTGTTTTGTTGGGTTTGGTTCTTTTTTAAATGAGGGCTTAAAAAAAAAATAGATTGCATCCAAAATAGTGAAACCTAGCTTAACTTATTTTTTGTCATGTTTATATGGAGATGGGGGGTAGGTTTGAGGGAATGAGTAGGGTGGTCTTGCTACTTTTCAGTTAGTTGCTGAGCTAATTTCATGCACTTTATTAGCCTGGGTGTTTCAGGGAATTCTTACTTGCACTTGTGAGACTAATTGACTCTGTGGGTGTTTAAAGATGTCTGTGTATGCACTTTTTACTGCTGAATGGATGTAAATAATTAAACTTTGGTTCAGGGTAGACTGATGTAAATCATCTTAGCTTTATTGACTTTTCACAATAAAGCCACTGTGTAAAGCTGTAAACATAAAAGTTTTTAGCATGCCTCACAGAAAAGTTGTTTTTAAGTGCATGCTATGTTTAACTTGTGGGGTAGTACATGGACATGATCCTGTTCCTTGAGGAAATGGAAAGACTGGTGCAGGTAAGGTCCTCAGTGAAGATATTCAGTATCTGTAGGGGAGTGCAACTGCTTATTCCTTGTTGGCAGCCAACATTTTCTTGAAAAGAGGAGTTCTAAAGCCTGTATATGAGCAAAACAAGTGTGTGTGTATGAGAATATAGGTTTCTTTGACTGGGATGTCTACATAAATGTCTTCAACGTACAGAGTCTGAGGTTGCCACTTGTTTCTTAGCAATCAACAATGCTCCTGGTGTTGAACAGCAGATCCTGGTGGAGGAAAAGACCATCCTAAAACACTTTGTCCATACTAGTGCTGCTTGAAAAAACCAACAAAATTTACACTACTGATTTATATTTAACCAAGACTGAAAGTTATTAAAGATTTTCAGAGCAGCTGCCAGCTCTGCTTTTGAGCCATTCTTGTGTTTTGATACTTGACCTGTAGTAAGTGGGAACTTACTATGTATCAGGAAGCCATAAAGGTGTGTGAAAAATTGCCAGCATCTTTGTCCTTACACCCATTTCTTCCTTTTTTGGGGTCTTGTGATTCATTCTCATGTTTCACAAATCTCTGTGCACACATTTTACACAGCAAACTATAACTTCTCTGGTCATTATGTAAAGGTGTAAATAAAAACAACCAATGCCCCTCCTCCATCACAAATGAAAAAAAGAGCAGGGGGGGCAAAGAAACTTCCCCTTCCCAGCCCCTCCTTGCCTTGGGACGCTAATGGCATTCCAGCAGGATGTTGCCCTTTATAAAAGAGACACAAAAATGCATCTTTCCACTGAAAAAATCTGAGATGGTAGCTAGGCATTTTAATTAAAAAGTAAAAGCAGAGACAACCTTATTACTGAGGGTCTTCTTTTCAAAGCTTTAGTATCACTGTAGAATTATTTATTGTTGTAATTGTACTGAGGGAAGCCCCTTGTCCATTCTCATCAATATGGCAACATCCTCCTGTTCAGCTCTTGGGGCGTTCTGTAGACTTCAATGTTCGACTTCTTCTATAATGTTGGATAAGATATGTAATAATGAAGATAGCCTGGTTTCATGCAGGTCATTATAATCTTATAAATGGATCAGATGATGACATCCTGCACCAAAGTAAAAGCCACTTTGATCCACTTGTGGGAAACTGCAGAGGGGATTAACCCTCTTTCTCCTTTACCTCATAGGAGGAAATTTCCGTGTGCTGTTAGCCACTGAGGGTGGATAAGAAATGTGTTTTCAGAGGTGTTGTCAGAACTGCATCCCTCTGACCAGTTTGTTCTAAACAAGTGAGTTCTTGGGGAGCATGTGGAAAGCAATTTGGCATTTTTTAGAAGGCATGATTTGATTCTTTATGCTTTGGCATGTGTATTCTTGGCACTTTTATATAGTTTATTTGAGCCAAGCTATTAATTAGCAGCTTTGCACCTTTGACACATAGATAATGTTTGGGACACTCTGGGCAGGTTGGATGGAGTTCTTCCATGTTTGAAAGCACATACTAATTGTTTTTTATGAACAATATGCGTACAAGTTTGAGTAGATGTTGGAGGATTCATGGGAGAATGAGGAGGAGTTGCTGTGGCTGAATCAAGTAATATTTGCTCAAGGAGCCTGAACTGCAGCTGAACTCGTGCCCAGAATTTGGGGATGGCTAAGAGACAGATATTTATGCTTCTGATTAAGCAGTGTTTGCCGCTGCAAAGCATAAAAATGAATATTCACTAGCCTGCCTCATTTGAGGTAGAAAATGAAACGTACCGATCAATTCTGTATGATGCACAGTTCCTCAGAGAACATTAGGAAAGGGGATGGAATGACCGAGACGGTCAGAGACGCCAACAGGAGTGATGCTCTGTCAGCTTAACTATTAAGTTACTGCTACAATAAAAACTTTCTTATTCTCTTTACTGTTATGTTGTCCTTTACTCTTTCTATGCATAAAAATTAAATAAATTGCAGAAATTACCTAGTGCCCAGTGGCCCAAAGTATTATAAATAGAAAGTGTTTCCAGGTGTGTCATTCATTGCTACAAGAGCTCCTTGTCTGCCTTTCCTTGTCTTTTATCATAAAAGAATGTTGTACAAAGGGAAGATACAAATCTTTAGCTTTCTTTCTCTGCCCATTTAATCTTCTGCTTTGCTTCCTCCTATGTCTGTTATCCTTGTTGAAGGATGATGCAGATAGCATGAAAGGAGGAGAAAACGTAAACCTGCAAAGCATAAGACCACAGAAATGCCTGACCAGACAGGAGATTTCTTAGGGACAGCATTATGGTGCTGGTACCTGTGGCCCATTTCCTTTCTGTTTTCCCCAGCATCAGCAACTGTTGGATTAGGAACCTTCAATTCCTTGTTTAAAAATTGATCACATATGCATGTCTGTATAGTAACAGCACATGCAGTAATCATGCTCAAATGAAATGAATTTGGGTATCCAGATGTGAAAGTCCCTGTATACATAGTTCTTGGAGCTACTCAGAATTCAATGGGAGCTTACACAAGAAGCAGCAATTCATTTGCACACTCTCAGCTGAAAAATGGGGACACAATTTTGTTGCTTTTCAGGTCAACCCACTGCTGCATAAATGTCTTGAAAGCATTTGAAAACAAAACATTTTGAATAGGGTAAAATAATGTTTGTTGAATTCTTTCTTTTAAGATCAGATATGCGTGGTTTGAAAAACTTATCTGAATGCTAATGTATTGAGTTTTTCTATGTAGTATTATTTGGGTAACCCTACTAAAAGAAGCCAATGCCCATTTTTACAAAAGAGAGGGTGGTAAGTGAACAAAAGTATTAAAACCTTTTTTTTTTTTGTTTCTACTGATCAAATATAAAATTGGCTGATCAAGACAATAACAAAATAATAACAAAATAATTCATATCTGTGGTGCTTAATTTTCAAATTTTCAGCCCAAGCTATTAACCAGTTACTTCTAAGTGGCCAACCTTACTCATTTGGAAAAAGTGGGAATGCTGCAACTTTCTACTCATTTATTTGTGAATTACTTAAGCTACATTTTCTGAGAATATATTCATGTAACTTCTGTTGGTGTCACAGTTCCATTTTGAAAGTGTTACAGTGGGCATTAAGACAAGCCAAACCGCAGACTGATTTAGCTGATCCCTGTTTTGTCAGGCTAGGGTTGAAAAATGGGAGCTAGAAGGTCAGCAACTGAGTTACTCAACCATGCTGAATACAGAACTATTGCACAGAAAGCATTGCATTGTCAGCTGAGCAGACTCCAGCACACCTGACTATTTCTGTTGGCTGAGCCCTCCAGAGCTCTCATAGATATGTGGAAAAGATTGGGTTTTTTAAAAAGCATTTTCTGCCCCTCCCCCCTTTCCCCTGCTTTCAGGTGGTGTTACACAAACACACAGGACCGGGTGACCTCCTTCACCTTCCTACCTGGGAAGTGGCTGTGTAGAACTATAGTAACTGATGCTGTATATTTTGATGTAGACGATAATTTTGCTGGCCATCCAGAGATATAATTGTGTGAATTCTGCTCTAGGATAAAATGTACTTACTGATGTAAATCTAGCATAACTTTCTTGGATTCTTAGAGTTTTGCTTGTCTGGTGCCAAAGAACTTAAACTTTCTGGCTGTGATCTAGCTGCTTTGTTCAGCTGTATTTACATGTGTGGTATGTGACTTTGGCACATGGATGAGGGACAGCAGAAGTTACGGGTTTCTCCTGCTAAGGAGATAGTGTCTGTAACTTCAATGTCTGACTCCCCTTCCTTTTAATCCAAGAATGACTCTTATCTTTCAGGTCACTAGAAGAACTTTTCCTCTTAGCTTATGGTAAAATTGGCTGGCAATGGTGTTTATTTTAAAAGTTATTATTCTCCTTTTTTTATTAGCATGATTTTTAAAAAATAATAACAGAATATTTATTTTGCTTTGGTCTCCTTCTGAAGAATTCCTCTACTACACATTGTATCCTAGCTGAATGAGACACCACCTTCTTTGCCCATGTTCCTCCTTTGGTGAGAAGCACTTATAGTAATGTTTCTCATTAGGCACTGCACATCCTGTGGGCTATGGACTATCTGACATTAGTTTTACCAGTGCAGTAGGATGAGCTGTAGCAGTGCCTCATTGTCCCTATCCTGTCCCTTTTAATATGTTGAATATGTGTTGTTTTTTCTTTCTTGGGTCCCCCTTTTGCCAGTTTGGGCAGTGGGTCCAGACCCAGTATGCAACAAGTTTGTCTGCCTTCATTCTACATTTTCTGGTATACCTGGACCAAAACCCCCCCACTTCAGTACTGTAGTGAAATGAGGATAGATGCTTTTAATTTAGCACACACCATTATTCAATTTCACTTACTATTTGACGTGAGCAAGGTGTTCTGGTCCTGTAATTTGAACAATTAATTTTTTAAGTAATTGCCTGTCAACTGTGATGGGTGAGCAGCAAAACTGGACAGATATGGGTAGCACTAATGCTGTTTTCCCAGGAGCATTGTTTGCAAGGGCAACTGTGGTATAACCTCTTGGAGAAGACATGGTTCCTCTTCCTCTTTTGATTGTAATTCAAGGGGTGAAGTAAGCACCTCGAAGCTAGGCTGCTTTGCCAAAGAACCTTAAAGCAATCAGCCAGGTTGGTGAATGGTTTTCTTCTTGAGATTTTAGTTTTTTAAAAAATTATTTTTGAAGGTGGGATTTGAAGCTCTGTGGGGTTTTGTTTGTTTGTTTTTTGGGGGGAATTGGTGGTTTGGTTTTTTTGTTGTTGTTGTTGTTTTGGGTTTTTTTTTTGAGACTGAAACCAACCTGGTGTTTGATACTGAAATGTTGAAGGACCAGTGTGTTTAACTTTGGAAAGAATCCCAAGTACCTTGGGGATGTTGTAAATCCAGATTCTTAGGAGAACAAAATGCTACTGTAGTGGCTCCACTTTAGAGATATTTCAGTCATCAACTTGTTTTCCTGTTCCTGTAGTGTGCTGTACAGTGTGATGTTTGGAAATTAGTACCACAGAACAAGAGAGATTTCTACCCATTTTAAGTGCATGTGACCTTAGGGCTCTGTGGAGGAAGGCACCTGACTGAGTGGAAGGGTTTGTGATTGCCTGAGCTGGGAAGGTGTAGGTATGAGGGTTGATTACAGGTTGTTAAATGCCTGTACACTCTACTGGTCTGTATCACACCAGGTTGATTTTCATGACTTTTCCATTGAGCAAGTATTAAAGTGATTGTGGGCCTGGCTTTAACTGCTGCACCTATCACCCTTCCCAGGCAAGGGACCTGAAACTCTTTATGCTGGGCAGAAACTTAATGACAACGAGTGGCACACTGTCCGGGTGGTTCGGCGAGGAAAGAGCCTCAAGCTGATGGTGGATGATGATGTTGCCGAGGGTAAGTGTGATGTATCGGTATTTTTTGATCACTATCTTTGTATCTCTATTTCTAGTCTTTGCCATTATGCCCCTTCTCCTTGTTCTTGTGTGTACCTTTTGCCCCGCCTTTCTGTTAGCACTTGTGTATTATTTAGTATTACTATGTTGAAAATGAATGTGCAGGTCTGAGAGACTGTTCTTAGCCAGCACCAGAAACTTCTGTGACAACTATAACGACATGAGATATGGTTTTAGGGTACAGATAGGCTTGCACATATCTCAGACTGCAGAGGTGTTCAGCAGAACTTTCTCTTGGTCCAGGCTCTTTTTGAGGTAGACTGAGTACACTCCATTCCTGAGTTAACATGATGGTTTCCAATGCTGTGGAATCAAAGCCAAGGCTCTCTAGACCATCCCTTTGCACCTCTGCACAAACTTTTCCTTGATGATAAACCTGCACGCAGTACATGTGTTACAGAGCATGGATTTATGTCTCTGCCGTTCCTTGTTTGTTTTGTTTTGTTGGGTGTTTTTTGTTTTCCTTTTTGTAGTTTGGCTATTCTTGATTTTTTTTTTCCTGCATTTCTAAACAGTTTTTTGAGCTCCTACTTCTTTTTGCAGAGAAATGTAGTTGAAGGGAGGAAAGAAAAGATCAATCACTCAGGAAAGCTGGTCTGTCCCAGGTTGAGATTTGCATTGAAATGATCAAAGTACTTTAGATTTATCCTTTTCTAATTTCAAAATTTTAGAGATGATACCTTTCTGGTCCATTTCTCCATGACTGCAAGAACCAGAAACATATCTTTCTTTTCTTTTGAAGGTCTAAAATTCTCATAGTTGTATATAACCTTAGGAACTGGGTTTTTGAGGAAAACATCAGCGGTCTGGAGGCTGATAATAGAATCAAAAAGAGCGGGAACCCTGGATGCAGAACTGATGCGGGTATGATTGTTAGTTGACACCCATGATGGTTTGCCAAAAGCTGAAATCGTCTTTTCTGAGTAGCTTCTATTCAAAATGAACTAGAAGGAATGGCTGCCATACATAGTGCCAGAACACTATATCCTATCTCTGCAGAAAGTTGTTTTCTTCTGTATGAATGTGAATTATTTTAAATATTGTGGTAATTTAGATTATTTGGAAAGCCAGGAGTCAGAAGTCTGAAATAAGTCCAAAGAAGTCAGCTTACAGGAAAATGCTTTGAAATATGTTTTATCTCTGAAGTAAATATATGCTGTGCTATATAAACTGTGATTTTGCAAGACAGAACAAGAAACATATGCAAAAAAATCATTCCCTCTCCTTGTTGGAAGTCAACCTTGGTGGTGGCTTGGTCAAAATTAGCTTATAGGAAAAATTAATTTTATTTAAGAGGGAACTTTCTGAGTTGGTGACACATGCTGGCAAACAGTTCATCCCGATTACTTCTAAATTTGAGAACAATTCTTCTGGATATGCTTTTTTAGGAAGCACCAGGAGGTGGCACTCTCTACATTACCGAATCGAACCTCCAAAGCCATCTGGTTTTGAAGTCTCTTTTTCACGAAACTGAGTTTATAAATAATAATGATACAATCCTTTACTAAAATAGGATACGCATATGTACATGTATATGAATTACATAATTAAAGATGCATTACAGCTAAAAATATCAGTTAAAAGAATGCCTTCATGGCAAAGTCAAAAGTCAGAAAAGGCAGAGTTCAGATTTTCTGTATAATCTGCATCCCACTTCCTTGGGCAGATGATGACAGTCTTCAGTGATGTGGTCACATAGATTTTTCCACAGGATTCTTGCTGTCTTAGGCATAGATCAGAAGTCTAAATTGGGCCCCCCATAAAAATAAACAGCCTATTTGATTTCCATCTTCTCATTGCTTGTTTGGAACAATGCATGCCAGGTGAATGTTGCTCTAAATTTAGACCTGCTTTTTTTTTTTTTTTTAATTAAAAATTTTTTTGTGTGTGTGTTGTGGGCTACTCATCAATACGTTTATACAGAACTAAGAAGCTTTAACTGGATTTATTACCATGTCTGTGTTATGTGAAGTGAGTGGGCATCTTTTTCCATTTTGCCGGTTTGGAAACAAGGCACCAAATGAAAGTTGGATGTATTTGGTACTGATTTGGCATGTATTTTTAGTCATTTGCATCAGAATGATTCAGCATGTCTGTAAATTACATCCTGTAACTTAGTTCAACCCTGTTACTTGAAGAATTAGATGAAGACAATTAATGACCACCTATGAAAAATCTGTAATGAAGCATCTGACTTGGTTTCCTGTAAAGCATCTAAGGCAGAGACAGAATCATACTCTTCTGGACAGCATTTTACTGTTTAATCACAAAACCTTTGTCCCACATTCCTCCCGACCTCAGAACAGACCTCAGAACATCAGTGGTCAATGAGACACAAATATAGCAGATATATTCCTCCCTGTGACATCTTGCTAGCACCCAAATACCACAGTGGAGGCTGGAATTTTTTCCGTCTGCTACCACTTGAACTAGAGAGTTTCTGATTGCTGTAGTAGGTACAGTACTCTGTAGAGCACAGTGGGGGATCTAGAGGTGAGCTCTGCAGGTGGGGCTGATAGCTAATGAGATCAGAAAACACTGGATTGTACTCCATGATTTCCTAGGAAATTACATCTCTGTCCTGATTCTGATCTTGTATTGCCATGTCCTTTTCAGCTTTTCACTGAACTGCTCCTAGCTTTCTACACTAGTGCTTCTAACACTATTTTTTTTTTATTAAGCCAGCCCCAGTTTCATCATTTTTTACCTTTTCTAAGATTCTGGGCTCACCTCCTCCAAACTCCCTCACTCTATTTTTAATGCCTCCTATATTTGGGCTCCCTGTCCCAGTGTACTCCAGATTTCCCAGTCTTGGCTTTTCTCTCCTGTTCAGGCCACAACTGCCTTGTATTTTTATACGTGTAGAAGAACAAAGGATGAGTTTTCTTGCCTTTGAGCAGTGACATCTCCTAATTTTATTTTTCTAATTTTTTGTTATTTAAAGTTACTTTCTAATTTTAAGAAAATACACTTCTGGTTTGGAAAAATCATGAATTTTCATTTGATAACACTGAAACTGAAACTTTAAGCCTCTAAGAATCACAGCAGTGGAAGTGAGAAAGCTTGTCTAAACAAATTTCCCCATGTACTATTTCACTTTCTGGAAACTGCCATTTTTCAAACTAAAATAATGTTATTTCTGGTAAAGATCTGTTTCAGGATTTAAAAACATTTGCATTGGTCCTGACACTTGAATTTCTAAATAGTCAGAAATTTGTGATTGCCTTCAGCTGCTTCTAAGTTTGATCAGCTGTGTCTGCGTGGATTGAAGTTTTCCATGGTCTTTGTATAATTGCATTTATATTTAGATCCACTGGTAAAACTTGGAATAAGTGAAAAAGGTGAATTGGTTTGTGTAATATTTTTTCTTCATATTTGAAATAGATACCCGAAAACATTTTTTCTAATAACAACAGTGCTTGTTTGCTGTCTTTGAATAAAACTTGGTCACATTTGGACAGAGCATAAACTGAAAAATTGCAGTTTGTACATGATCATGAGAGGTGAGTTAGGAATATTTCAGTGTTTCCAGAGACTCTAAGCAAGAAAATGACCATCAGTTTATTTAATCTGACTCTCTATACACTACAAGCCAATATGTATCATCCAAGTGTCTTTATAAATGTGTTCAGCTTTCATTCTATCCCCAACAGAAAAAAAAAAAAAGAGTCACAATTAGTAGGAAAAGTCTTGAAAGGATTACTGTCATTTTGTTGGTAGGTTGGTTGATTTTTTTTTTTGTCTTTTAATGCCTGGAAACTCTTTAGGTGAGAAATTTCTAGGAGATATGAGAAAGCTTAAAAGTCCCAGTTGATACAAACCAAGGGAATTGGAGGAGTTTGTCCTGGATTCAGCTATGGTGATTGGAATGAATCTCAGGTATAATCCCAATGACTGACAAATATCTCTTGCAGTGACTGGTCGAGAGTTATGTATATATGCTTGCTGACCAGTAGATGCAGTCAAGTAAGATACTGTTGCTAAGTTTTGTCTATCTATAGCACACTGGAAATATTTATTCAGGTCTTTATCCAGTTGTCAAATTTCACAAAACTAGTGTGAATTTAAATATCTTTGTTCATGCTGGTTTTTAAACCTGGTGAATTTGACCAGCATGTTAAAGTGCTGGAAGAGGGACCAACAGGTACTGTGCCTGTTTGCTTTGGAAAACCTTCTAAAAGAGAGGACTTCACCTGTGCAGTGATTATTATCATGGACAAAACACACTTGACTTGGAGAAAAAACTAATTTAATTTGCTGACAATTAAAAATAGAGTTGAATGGTGAGAAACAAAGACAAAAAGTAAAACAGTGTCTGCCACCCTCTTTTACTTGGTTTGCTCCTTCCTGCCTCTCCCACCTGCCCCCACTAGGCGGAGCTGGGGGCTGGAGAACGGTGGCTGCAATCAGCCTGCAACGGCTCCTCCCTGACGCTTCCTCTCTCTTCCTCCTCACGCTTCTGTCCTGCTCCAGTCTGGGTCCTACCCACGGAATGCAATCCTTTATGAAGTGCTCCAGCATGGCTGGTCGCCGTAGGCTTTCAGGAAAACCTGCTCCGGTGTAGGCTCTCCAAGGGCTGCGGTTCCTTCAGGAAATATCCACCTGCTCTCGCACAGGAGTCCTCCATGAGTTGCGGTGTGGTTGTCTGCACCACAATGGTCTTCTCTGTGGATGCCGGAGAATTTCCACTCTGGCTCCTGGAATGCCCTCTCCCTCTTTTCAGTTCTTGGTGTTCATAGGGGTTTGAGTTGTTTTTTTCCCCCTTTGTTCCTTACTTGTTGGTAGGATTATGTCCTTACTTACACGTATTTTCCCCCAGGCACCACCATCTTGGCCAAGGGGCTCAGCTGTGCCCTGTGGTGGGCGGGTTGGAGCCATTTGGAACAGGCTGTATCAGGCATGGGATAGCCCTGGCCTCTCCTCACTAAGGCTGCCCTGCAGCCACCCTACAGCCAGCACCACACTGCGTAAACCCAATGCAGAACTGCAGAAAATTTCATGAGAGGAAAATATAATGGCCTTTATGTAGTAGAATTCAAATAGTGATTGTGCAGAGAATGATAGGAAAACAATTTCTTAGTATTTAGTTCAGTTGTTTACTTAATGGACCAAGGCCTGTTTCGAAAAGATACTTGCATATGTGAGTGAATAGTTAAAACTACCTTAATGAAGAACTATGGAGGGCTAAAATAAGATTGGATGATAGGGTTTTCATTCTGATGTTGCCCAACTTGTCTTTATAGCATACTGTTGTATTTCATCTATCTATATGCGCTCTATGTCTGCACTGGTGCCTAGCATACTCAATGAAACATTTAAATATGCTGTAGGAGTAGTCTGACGCTAGTATTTGGTATACTGAATAACTTGTATATTTTGAGAGGTTAAAATATGTCATGATGTGGTAAATAGCCCAAGTGGTAGGATGATGATTTAAATTTATGGAGGGCTTTTTACCTGTTGCTTTTTTGTATGTTTCCCTCCTGCCGAGCTCTTAAAAGAAGAGGAATAACATCAGGCACCAGGAGAGAACAAAGGAATAAATATCAGCAATTTTGTGACTATTCTCACTTCTCTCACTGCTCTATTTATATTAATCAGTGTTTATCAAGTGTTTTCAGGAAGTGCACTGGGAAAAGTTGCTTCAGAAGTGTTTGAGTTGTTTGGCAGATGGTCTGCTGGATCAAATAGATCACTTTAGGCTTTAAGGGAGACACCTGGTCTTCTTCACAAACGAGAAAGTCTGTGAAGCACAGGGAAAAGTACAGAGCTTGCTGCCCATGGCCCTTTAGGGGCCTGTCTTTCCTGCCAGGTTTTGGCAACTGCTAGACTCATGCATCTCCACCAAGCCTTTTCACCAAGATTCTGTACATTCTTGTGGAAGCTAATGGACAGTGGTCAGATAGGATTTAGTTTGGCTATTAGTCTGGAAACTGGAGCATGAAGGACTCCATATAACCTATTGCTAATCTGCAATATTCCTCCTTGTTCTTGTCCTTCAGGCACAATGGTTGGTGATCATACCCGCTTGGAGTTCCACAACATCGAGACAGGGATCATGACAGAGAAACGGTACATCTCTGTCATCCCCTCCAGCTTCATCGGCCATCTCCAGAGCCTCATGTTCAATGGGATGCTCTACATTGACCTGTGCAAGAATGGTGACATTGACTATTGCGAGCTGAAGGCACGCTTTGGTCTCCGCAACATTATCGCTGACCCTGTGACATTCAAGACTAAGAGCAGCTACTTGAGCTTGGCCACCTTGCAGGCTTATACATCCATGCATCTCTTCTTTCAGTTCAAGACCACCTCAGCTGATGGTTTCATCCTCTTTAACAGTGGTGATGGCAATGACTTTATTGCAGTTGAACTCGTCAAGGGGTAAGTGGTTTTCTGTTATTTTCTACCAGATTATTTGTAGGTAAACTTACTTATAGGCAAGCTTAAAATACTTGCATGAAGGGAAATTCACATGATATTCATGTTTTCTCTGTTTGCTGAGCTGTGAGACAAAGCATTTAAACATAAACGCTGAAGCTTAAGATTCCTGGTTTTATCACCGACTTCCTCCTGTGGCTGTGGGAAGGGCATTTTTACAGTGTGTAACATTTGTATTTTAAGTCATTTGGACATAGTTAAACTAATGTTTTGTCCTGTCAACATCACAGATTAGCACAGAGAAGGAGGAAATGTGCTGAGGGCTCTGTATCTCTCTTCTTCTCTGCTCCCTCTCCCCCCCCCCCCCCCTTTCTTTTTCTATGGTAATACTCGTTTTTCTGCCATCTCCAGTGAAGGAAAAAGAAAAAGCATATGGACTGCTGAATTTGTACTTCTATTGGTGATGCTTGACGAAAAGTGAACTCAGCTTGCTTTTGTGCAGCTATATTCTTTCCAAAAGACCAATAGCTTATTAAAAAAAATTCCTTTGTTAGCTGAACAAATTCTGATCTCTTATGATTTAGTCATGGTAGACATATTTTCCACAGTTTACTAGTCCAGTTTAATTCAGTTCAATCTGTTTTTGTTTTTAGCTTTGCACATACTTCTGTAAGTGGGACATTGAGTAATAAAAAAAAGCAACAGTCATGAGCTTCTGGTGCTCTGTTGAGAGTTGAATTTTGTTGTCTTTTCTAAGTAGAATACTTCTATTCTCAGGTGGATTTCTGTGTTTGAGCTATATAAATAATTCAGGGTAACACTCCCATGACTTCAGTCATCGTTAGGGTCTTTATTTTTCACCAAAAGCATTGGTAATTGTTTTTCAGCTGTTAGAATAAGTATAGGATCTCATGTGAATTTTAGTACAATATTTCAAGTGAGTTTCCCAATTGACTTCTAATGGGAGTTATTCAAAACTCAGAATGAACCTAGGGAATATATGCCCCAAATAAGCATGTCTAGTGTTGCTCCCCAGTACATTTATCAATATTATCAATTTTAAAAAATCATTATATGCACAGACAGTGTTTCTGTGGATCTGAGGGAACTTTGTGAAAAAGAATGTTTTATGGTTAGAATCTGATTACTTGAAATGCTGTCATCTCGAAATACTAATCCTTACACTTTGGTGGAGAGGAAACAACTATATTCTTTCAAAGCAGCGGCTAATATTTTGGCTTATTAGAACTTTCTTACCTGGTGATATTTCCCTTCATGACTTTCAAAAGTTAGTTTATCAGCTCTGGCTAGAGTAAGGGTCTGGAGTTCTTCCAGAATTTTGACTAGTTCTTGCTATGTTTACAGGTATATACACTATGTGTTTGACCTTGGAAATGGACCTAATGTTATAAAAGGCAACAGTGATCGTCCTCTTAATGACAACCAGTGGCACAATGTCGTCATTACCAGAGATAACAGTAACACACATAGCCTAAAGGTGGACACTAAGGTGGTCACTCAGGTTATCAACGGTGCCAAAAATCTGGATCTTAAAGGTAAACTCTACAAGATTGACAGATTCCCCCTTTATTCTTGCAGGGCTCAACTAGTGAACAAGAGAAAGCTTACAGTAACCATGTGATATAAAACAGTAAATCCAGACTTTGCACATTTTGGCTTTCAAATTCATTTATCTCTTTTTTGTTTGACAACTTCTTGTAGCAGAATACTGTGTCATATTTTGCTTTTTTCAGAAGTTGTCATTTTGCGGTTTTTCCTAGTTAGGTAACAGTTACAACTGGGATTATTCAGGGGGGTTTGTGAGGGGTTTTTGTTTGTTGTTTTGTTTTGGTTTTGTTTTGGTTGGTTGTTTTGTTTTGGAGTTTGCTTTGATTTTTTGTAGTAAAGGAAACAGAAATGACTTCTTGTACAATATGTTGCTCTGTTTTTAACTTTCTCTGAACGTGTGTTCGCTTTGCTTTATTCACATTTGGTGGCAAGAAAAGTGACTCTAGAAGGTGTGTAACTTTCTTCTTCTTTTATGTTTACCCCTCCCTCCTCTAGGTGATCTCTACATTGCTGGCCTAGCTCAAGGCATGTATAGCAACCTCCCAAAGCTTGTGGCCTCACGTGATGGATTTCAGGGCTGTCTGGCATCTGTGGACTTGAATGGGCGTCTGCCTGACCTTATCAACGATGCTCTGCACCGCAGTGGGCAGATTGAGCGGGGATGTGAAGGTATAATTGATTTCAGAGAGGTTCCCTCCCCAGCACTCACTTCATACTTCATTGTTGCACTCTGTGCATCTACTTGTTTACCTTAAAGTCCATTTCATTAGTTTGCTTCCGTTGCAATATCCTTCACTACACTTATGTCTACCAAATGCAGCTTAAGGATTGCTGTGAGTGGCTTAGCAGCTCTTTTCTTGTATGCTTCATCCTCTATGAGTTGGTACCTTCAGTAGTGGGAAAGGATGGTACTAGGGGATGGACTAGGACTTACTAGTAGTTTTCTCAGAGTAGTTTATTAGCATTACAGTAGTTTTAAAATACTTTGGAAGATGTTCTGAGTGTTCAGTTCGTTTGTGCTTCAGAGCACCCTTTCTTGGGATCCACAGAAATAAGCGTTTTGAAGAACAAATAGAGACAGGGGAAATGGAAGGTGGAAGGAGCTGAAGGGTAAGGATTGGACCAAAAGAGGAGTTAATTTTTGATGCGCTGGGCCTCGAGTGAAAGCACTGGAGGCGTTGCCTCTTCTGCCTGGAAAACATTTCTTTTTAGTAGTTTATTTTTTCCAGCTAGTTTAGAACTAAGTAGTATGAGTTACTTTTTAAAGCATGTAAATAGTAGTGACTTCTTGAAGCCTCTTTAAATAATTTTCTGTTCCTGTAAGCTCCCATTAGTTAAAAGAATATTGACATCAGCATCACTGACTCAGTAAAATGCATATGGCTTCAATTCCCAAAGCACTTGGGATACTTACCATTCCAAACGGCAAGGTTTTGCTGTCTGGGTTAAGTAACAATCACCATTATGTCTAGAATCACTCAGTACCAGTCTGCTGTGTTGGCTACCAGTCACTAGAGGAAGATAGCTTTTTCTGTAAAGTTTGTATGTGTGTTTGCTAAGACAAGATATATGTCCCAAACTAATCCTTCAGAAATTTCACAAAGTGAAATGACTCCTTGATCATCTTGCCCTACTGTGTCAAGATTATATCGTGATGAAGCCTTGCCACTTGTCAAGACTGTCCCTTCTTAGGATTGAAAGTATCATCTTAGAGATAACTTTGAGTACCAAATTGACCATCCACTTAAATCTGATCCCTTGCTTGTGTCTCAGTGTTCTGGTTGGCTGGGAGCTCTTGTGTCCCAGCCCTCCTTCCATGCTCCCACAATAATACTCTGGTTTGTGAGAAGTTTTTGTCCTCTCACAGGAGCTCACTCCGTGTTGACTCCCATCTCACAGCATTGATGGGTACCACATAATTGTAGGCTGGGCTTTTTCTGTCTTTCTCTCTTTTTCTTAATAGTGTGTATTAACCACTTTGTTCCTTGTGGAAATGAGCACAGTGTAGGAGAACTTATGTCTTTGCCTGTTTGTGGCAGAGTCAACATGCCAAAAGAAGTGCACCTTTTCTGTATCCCTGTTTATAAGGTTCAAGGAAAGAATGCATTTGAGATTAATGAAAAAGTCTATTCTGTTTATCTTTGCTGCACTGAAAGCTCTTTAATATTAGCCTTTTTTTGATAACTCTTTTGTTTAAAATAATCTATTGGCTGTTTAGCTGGCATGTGATCTCTACTAGCCCTCCTCCTTCAGAGGACCTCCCAGTTAGACTATCCTGTTGTTCTGTGTGTGGCTCAGGAACAGAGCCATGATGCTTTCCCAGAAGACTCTGTCCCATTTTTAGAGGTGTGGTGTTTCCTTCTCCTGTATCCAGTGTAGTTCTTTGACTTAGTGTTGTGCTGCTGAGGTTGTGTAACATCAGTGCCACTCCTTAAACACATAACGTGGCACTTGCCTTGTCTGTGTGCCACTGTGGTATCAGCACAGCTGCTGCCTGAATGTGGAGATTGGTTCACTCTCCAGAACAAAAATTCCCTTTCTCTTCTAAAGTCTTTCAAACAGGACTCAAAATTGGAAAGAGACCTAAAAAAAGTGTTACAAGGTCAGTGATGGTCCTCATTCTCTCTTTGGAAGAACTTGATCTTGGAAAGCTGTGCCTGTGCTACCTTCCTGAATGGTTCCTGATCAGTACCAAGGAAACTGCTGAAGAGGAGCATGTTCTTTTCACCCACATATTTAGTATTAGTAAAAAACCTGAGAATTTGGTCACAGTAAAGCTGTTACATTTGTTGTTGGGGTTTTTTTCTTATTTTTTGAATCATAGCAATCTTCAGTCTTTCTTGCTGCGTGTTGGTGCCTGTTCTTACAGTTGCCAGTGAAAGTCACACCTATCTCCCATTCTCTAAGGAAAGAAAAACTAAGCGTGTTCAGTCCTTATTTACGTCTCTCTAGTTTGTTTCCATCTCAAGTGATCTTGGGTGCAGTCTTAATGTTTTGAGGGCAGAAGTCCTAAATAGTCCTTGCTGCCTCATGATGTTTAAATATGTTTTTAATAAACAATTGAAGGCTTTTTGTCTGAATAGTTGTTCTGTGATGATTTGCTGGACATCTCCATATTTCATCATGAAGGGCAGAGGGACAACATCCATGATGAGAACATGCATGCTTAAAGAAATGTTATTCCATTCCCACATATGAATCTTGTCTTTCAAAGGTCATGTGAGAGATTTCTGCTAGTGCTTGTCTTTTGTTGCGGCTTTGCTTTCAGAGGCAGAGATTACAATGTGGCAGTTGTTTTCTCAGAAGCTGTCAGTTCGATCTCAGGACAGAATCAAAGAATATGTAGAAGAAGAAAGCCTTAAGAACAGTAGAATATGAGATGTAGCTCAGCAGACAGCACTGTCTTGGCTAGGATGCACCAGTACCGCCACAAAGGGGTGACATTGTTGCATCCTGTTCATGTCTGTTTTCTCTGTTCATGTATTTCAGTACCCTGTTTCGTACTACCAGTTAAGATTCTCAAGTTTTAATAAGAAAATAATATTCCTTATTGTCTTGGTTCTGCTGCCACCTCCTTTTATTCAATTTGAGGAAGCCATTGAATTTCCTTGACCACATTGTTCCTCTCATGTGCTTAAGCATGATTCAGCCTCCCTGTGCACCAAAGCACACACCTACCACAGTATAGAATTATCTGTGTTCCAGTGATGAGTAAGGCTTCTACTTGAGCAGGAAGCATTTTCAATAAATTGTATTTATAGGACATCTTTTTCTTTGGAATCTGAAGAATTCCTAAACATTCTTAGTCATATATATGAGTCACTCTTGAAATGCAGGCATCCTTGAGACTGAAATTGGCTGGTGTTTAACAGTGTATAGTAGTTCTAAAAAAAAGCCAATTCAAGACTTAAGGCAAGAATTACTTCATCTCTGATGTCCTATCCGTTCTATTGCTATAATTTCCTTAAATTATAGGGGTTTGTTCAGGCTAGGAAAACTAAATAACCTCCTCATCCTGTTTGTTAGGTGACATATTAGGTTGCTCTTGCATCATGCAGATTCCATGTGTGCTGTACAAACTTATGGTTTCAGCTTTTGAAGTCTACCATTCAATCACCGGTGTGTTTGACAATATGATAGCTACCACACTGACATGTTTTGTGTTTCAGTGTGTCCTGTAGTACCATTGCTTTTGGCAAAGGATTTTGAGGGGGATTATCTGAAAGAAGAGAACCCAAGAACTGAAATGTCTGAAATGTCAAATGATTTTATGGAGTTAAAGCTTCATATCACACAAATTTTTATTTTTTTTTTTTCTGCATGCAGTGGTTTGGTTTATTTTCGTTGCTTTTTTGCAATTGCTACATTCCTGATTTTTCAGGAACAACAGGTAGCTCTTCACAGATCCTGAAGGTCTGGTCAGATCTGTAGTGGCAGCTTGTCTTTCCCTGGAAGGGATTTGGCAAAGCCGGAAACCACCTTGCTGCCTGGTCTGTTCAGGTGTGCTACACACAACTCTGAGGAGAATAAATCTTGGAGAGAATGACATGATACCAATATACTTGTTCATTTTTGCAGTTACTTGCACTCTCATGCTCACTGCAGCTTTCATCATTATCTCTGACATAACAAGAGGGCCTTTCCCCTTACCACCACCCCAAAAAAGGCATTGGTGAGAGGGCCTGAGAGAAAAGCTACCACAGGTGGGGAAGTGGCTAAGACTTAAATGACCCTTGTGTCAGTGTTGCATCAAGATATTAAACACACTGAAGAGACAAAATGAATTCTCAGAAAGGACTTCAAATGGGGGGGCCTCTTCTAGTGGAACTTTGAAGGCAAGTCTGCCACCTACTTTGGGCCTTGCTTTCCCCACCCATAAAATTAATCTGCCAGATATTAATGTATTTGTGATAAAAGTATGAAATTCATCTATGTCTTGCAAACCACTTTGAAATAGTGGGTGGAGGCTCCTACACACAAGCAAAGCATTAGAAACTGAAGAAAAGAAGTCTTCTATCAGGATGTAGTTTTCTCCAGTCTCCATCTCAACAGCCTATGAGGGGTGGTTGAAAACTTTTTGCTTCTGAGTTTGAGTAATACAGGCTATTCCTACATCAAACATACATAGTTTGAGAGAAAAGATGTCTACACTATGGTGTATATGAAGAGTTGGTAGATAGAAGAAGTTGTACCAGGTGGCCTTCTTTCCCTTCTTTAAACAATTTAAACTTGAGCTCAGCTTTTTCTCACTTCTAGACTTTTAAAATGAATTCTTCTTGCTGAACTCCTCGTTCCCAGTCTTACTACTAGATGAATGGAGCAGTTTATTCTATACACAAAAATCTAGACTGAGTGATTCACTGCTTTTTCTCAATGGTCCTTGAAAAAGTTAAGCAGATGTCCAACCTTTTGTGTAGTTTAAAGAGGATGCCCTCAATATTAATGAGTACTTTCTGCCTTTGAGGCATTTTTTCACCTCTTTATTAATTTGCCATATGTTCTGTGTTTTCCTTCCTTTTATTTGGACATCCTTATGTTGCTTGCCATGGGCACTAGAGCTATCTGAAATTCACCTGCACTTTCTAAATATTTTCACCCCATCCTGGCCCCAGCCAAACAAACCTAACAGCAGTGGCTAAAGAACATTTTATTTCTTCTGCAAGGTAGTTTTCTGCATTTTAGAGATGTTGCTTCTACCTCACTTGTTCCACTAACAGCTTCTCACAAAGGAGACTGATTATTATTAAACTGGCTGACACTATTCCAGGTGTTTTGGGACTTTTTTTTGTCCTAATTTAATCTTCTTTCCAGATCCCGCAGTAAAATCATAATCTTTTGCTACTTTCCATGAAATAGTATGGTTAACCTTTGGAATTTGCTGGTGCATGAAAAGCATGAATGACACATACAGACTGGATAATCAGAAACACATTTTGCATACTAAGCAGTATGTGGAAAACAGCAAATCTAATCTCATGCTTAAAATCTCACAGCAGGATAATGTCAAAAAGGATTTCACCCTTCATCTGCTCAGTAGAGAAACTTCAAATCTGGTCATACTTCACTTTCTCTCTAGAATCAAAGGTTGTCCATTGAAGAGTGGAGCATTAATTTGCTCCATGATGGTTTGACATCTCTCCTTTTCCTTGCTTTTGTATTCTATTCTTATAGTGCTACTGGATATATGGAACAAATATGAGCTTTTCTCTCAGCTACAAAGTAAATGAGGTGCAGGGAAGTAGGAAAAGTACTTGTTTGTTACAGAGAAATTACTTTTTTAGAATAAGTGTTGAAAATGATGCATGGAGAAATGCATCCTTCTCCTCTTTCTATTTCTTCCCCCTTTCTTTTGAATTTTGTTTAAGAAAAAAGGGATTTTATCGCTCTGTGTAGTAAAGCAGTTTCAAAAGTGGGAAGAAAAATCTGACTGTCTTGAACGGGAGGATAATTGCCATCTTGAGTCATTCATAGGCTGTGAAACAGTAGCAAAGAATCAAAATGTTAAAATTCTTAGGAACCACAGGAAATGGCATCTGTATATGTCAGTTCTAATTTATTGGGTTGTAAATGTAAAAGAAGACAATGGGGAAAGAAGAGCTACCAATCTTTCTTAAGTATCAACTGTGATATTAGAACTTTTAAGAACGGAAGGTTAAGAAGGTAAGTATGCACTTCTTAAATAACCATCTTTTGAGCAATGAGGTTGATGATTTGGTGTTTTCTTTTTCTTATTGTGCTGTGTAATAGAAATATTTAAACTTCAGTGGCAGGGGATTCAGGAGGTGCTGCCTTTGCTCCCATCTTTGTCCTCTACATTTTCCATCCTGAAAGAGAAAACTTAGAATCAAGGTGTAAGACACCAAAAATTTATGTGGCTTCCTTGTAAACTGGACTCCATTAAAAAAAACCAACCAAACAAACAAAACAAACAAGCAAACAAAAAAAAAAAAGAGGCCCAAACAAAATTTAAAAAAAAAATAAAAATCCTGTGCCTACATGGAAGAGCATCAGTGGTATTGTTTTGCTTTTAATGCTCTTCAATTTTCAGAAGGTGTATTTGGATCTTTAGACAGTCAGACTTAGTAGATCTGTGAATTTTTTTTTTGCCATGTGGACTATGATTTGCCCATAGATAACAAGATCATTCTGACCTAGGTGGAAGAATGAGCTGGTACTCTTTGTTTTTTTGACTGCTCTAATGACTGATCAAGACTGTATGGGTCTAAAGCCTGAGCTGTCTGCTTGCCTGTTGATGTGAGTTTTTTTAAGGATGTGTTGAAATCCGTGAGCAGGTGACAGCTTGTGAGGGGGCAAGCTGCTACTGTCACTTATATCCAGTGTCAAGTTCAGTTCTTTGGATAAACAGAAATTTTTGTCTTATAGAGTTATCAGTCCTCTATGGTTTTCTGGCAATAAATTCACTTTGGACAAAAAGCCAAACAAACTAAATATATGCTTGACTGAGGTACTGAAAGTCAAATAGATTTTTTTACTTAAAAGGATTCTGTGTATTTCTCAAATAAGATAAAATCTCTCTAAAATTATTGGTAAATGCTGAGAGATGGGTTTAAGAATGTGATGTTTTTTCTTCTCTTTTTATTATCTGTAAATTTTGTGATTTTGTGTATATGTGAACGAAATGCATTTCTTCTCTTTTTACTTGGTTTTGTTATCTGTTGGTTGCATTAATGTAGTCATTGTCCCTCTGCACCCTTGTTGCATACGTTGTCATTTCTGCATGCTTTGATTATGCATGTTGGCTGTGATAGTTACACCAGCTTTTATTTATTCAAAGTGATGTTACCCTGGTTTATCTGCCTTTATACTAACCTGTTGTTTACTGTTTTTGCTTTTTGTTTGGTTTGGTTTTGTTTTGTTTCTTTTTAAAATTTTTTTTGCTAACAAAGTTGAGTTGACCAAAGCTGACCTGCAAGGTAGAGAAGGTTGTTCTTTGCCATTACTGGTTTCAGTGAAAGATGCTTTTATGTAACATTTGATGCCTTTTACTGGATGCAGTCACACTTCTAAGACAGGAACAGAATGACAAACCCCAGCATCTCTGGAGGGGGATAGATGGGTTGAAGAAGAACACTGCAAACAATGGAGCTGCTTCTGACCTGGGGGGTTTGACTGTATCAATCTCTGAATAGCCATAAAAGCACCAGTTGATTTCCTGGAAAGCCTAATGATCAGGCAAATAGCTGCTGTGCATCAAAACGTAGAAGGCCCTTAGAGTTTTACAAAACAGAAAGCTGACTTAGTTTCTTTAGTACTGATCTTAAGAAGTGGGATCAGGAGGTAAAAACTGGTTGGTTTTATTTAACTTAGACTTTGAAAAAAACCCCACAGAAATAACTTTCTGGAATTTCAGTTTTAAAATAGAACAAAAACCCCCAAAATCTCTAAACTACAAACCCTCTTAATATTTAGAATGGCATTTTACAAGACATAATGTGGAGAGGAAGGGTCCCTGTTTGTAGGAGGGTCAGCACAGTAGCAGAAGCAGAGAGCAGCACATAGGAGCAGCTGTTAACACCGAGGGAGATGAGGAGGCCCCTTGTCCCGTCTTAGCAGTCAGAGCTGCCAACATTACGCTTATTCTGTGCCACAAAGTTCCTTCCCCAGCAGCTGTTGCCACACCAGTGTTGTCAGAGGCTTCCCCCAAAGAGACCTTCTGACAAGTCGATGTCTGCAGGCCCCTGGTGGTACAGAGTGCCTGGTGCCTGTCCAAGAAACTGGAGCTGAGTCATCTCCTCTGCAGAAGGTGTGTCCTTGTCGAGGAGATGTGTCACCAGGTCAAGGAGTTACTCGAGAAAGTCAGTAGGTTGAGTAGCATTTGTGAGAATAAGGAGGAAATTGGATATTCTCAGAGACCCTACAGACTATTTGCCTGGGACATAAGTAAGGAAACGTGTCTACTAGAAGTTAATAGCTCTTTGATACAAGTATAACTAGAGAGATGTTTTCCATGGCATTGAAAGTGTATCCTTTCAAATATGGTAATGGAAGTATACTTCCCAATTCATCTGTAAAGACTGCAATATAGAGTAAAAACTAATTTATTCCTGAATGCCATGAAAGTTAAAAAATTGTTCTTCCTTTTTAATGGAAAAGGAGATAATGATCTCTGGTATAAGGGGAAGTGAGGGGCATTGAACAATGTATCTCTGTTTAGCAGTCCTGAAGCCACAGATGGCATCTGTTATGGGGTCATCTTAGTCACCTTGAAATTTTATGTCTAAACCACTTTCTGTCTAAGGTTCTGTTGTGAGACAAAACATAGAATTTTCCTGTTTAGCCCTATGAGATAGAGACTTCCTGACATTTTACGTAACGCTGGAATTAAGGTTTTGTAGCTTTAACCACGTGCTTCATTAACTCATTTTCTATTCACTGTGTTTACTGTGAAGACCTGGTGATATTTCTGACCTCATCTAATGTAATAGATGCCATTTTCAAATTAAAATATTCTTGTTCTGTATTCCAGGTATAGGCAGGTAGCCATTACTTCTCTTTCAGGCTATCATCTGTCTTTTTATGAAGAGTTTGGTGTTCTATGGCTCAGTAGAAAAGGATAAAAATAAATTTGGAGGAATATGGATGTTTTAATGGCTAAACAGTTTATCACTGTAGCAGTTGTTGACAGAAGCATATTAAGAGGTACCCTCTCACCCAACAGATAATGATATTGACCGTCTGAGATAATTTTAGCAGTTGGATCCATATGAGACATTGAATCTGAAAGATTCGACAGCTTTGAGGTAGACAGAAGTTAATGTGATGTATTTTGCTTTATGCATGCAGTGCATATGACTGCAGCTGAGTTTTGTTGGCATCTCTGACCTGTTCCCAACTGTAAAAAGCTGAAATACTTTGTCTTACAAGGTGAGGGACATAGAGAGATGCTGCTCCTAGGGGATTTCTGAAGTTTATGTAAATGAAAGTGGTAAAAGATGAGATTTGAAAAAATAGGAAATATATTTGGGCTGGGACCAATGTGATGAGAAAAAGTGTCCTGGAAGTACACTGGAGTATAAATAACTTTAGGACTAAGATGTTGTGTGCCATCCACTCAAATTGTGGCAATGATTTTGGGACTTAGATTAGACATCAGCAAGTATTGTGTCTCTCTTGCCACAGCCACTGTTGTTCTCTGTTGTCAGTTATGTGTCCATCAGAATTCAGAATGCATGCTCGGGAATTTCTGAGCTTGATTTTTGATGTTTATTGAAGTGGATGCATCATGAACAGGAAGTTCTGGAACAAAGAGATTTGTTGTTTTGATTTTTCCAGAGTCCTCAGAACCAAAGGCGTGTTACAGCTGTGAAGATTATTTCATCTCAAGCTCAATTTTTTACAGAGGTCTTAACCCTGTAGGAATATTTGCCCTTCAGATAGAGAAATCTGATTACATTGAAGCCTAAGGGGAAGCATTTGTCTTGAGTACATGAAGTGGATTATTGGCTTTTCAGGAAACCAACCTTTGCTGAATAGGTTTGGCTATTTCAGGATAGGCCATGATGCCTCATACTTAAGAGCTGGACTTGATGATCCTTGTGGGTCCCTTTCAACTCAGAGTAGTCTGTGATTCTGTGATTCTTTTATAATGCTGTGATTTGCAGTGCGGAAGGATGCTTTTCCAATTGCCTCTGTTTTTCTTGTTCACGTACAGCCCTTTCAATTTTCCTATATGCTTTTAATTTCTGTGTCTGAATGTCCAAATACTGTTTGCTTCCTCGGCTTCATTTGCATCTCCCTGTCCCTTGTTGCATTTCATGTGCAGGCATTCTCCCTTTTATGCAGTTGACTTTTTGTTCTACTGTTTGGGGTTTTTACTCTTTTGGGGGTTTTTTTTGTTCTTCTCTCACCAGATGTGTATAAGCACGTTGATCAAGACCTTTTAGGTTTCTTAGAAATGGAGAGTGGAAGGGTGGCAAGAGGGAGGAAGATAGGTATATGCCAGCTTTCTTTGATGGGAAATAAATCCCACCACTTTTCAGATCCATTTCTATGGATTGCCATTGCTGCTTGATTCCCTTCTACTGTAACCTTGAGATAGATGTGCTTTCTGTGGGAGAAAGCACATTTGTGCATAGTTGTTATTTTAACTAGTCCCAGTTCCTGAACTTTTCAGACCAGCCACTTATTTGGAACAAAAGGACTCAGCACCATGACTTACATCAGGTGAATAAAATGTTCTGGCTCTGTTGAGGCACTGAAAAAAATGGCTGCATTTTTCAGAGGATGGAAGAATGCTAGCTTTTGAGTTATTTCTGACAATGAGTAACTTTAAATATGGAACCTGACAGATGCCTAACCTTATTTAGGTGATGAAGGGGATGATGAGTTCTTAACAAAGTATGAAACCGAGAGCTTGAAGAGCTGGCCTTGCAATCCTTGAAAATCTGTTTGGTTTTTGGTTCTGGTTTGCTATATTAGTCTGTGATATTCCTGCTTTCTGCTATCTGTGACTCAAAATACAGGATCTAACTTTCTGAATCATGACTGAACCTTGATTATTTGTGCGAAGTAAATGCTGACATACCACCATTATGTATTTGGCAGTTGCAGTGTATGTGGTATGGTCCATCCCATAAAGTGATGGTTCCATGAGATTCAGACTTAATTTTGCTCACTTTTTACTCAGAAAAAAATCTTTTTTCCGAAATGATTCTAAAATTGGAAAACTTATTTGGATTAACTTTGTTTCCTACTTAACCTGCAGGAAGAGTGAGTCCTGGAACAGGTTTATTTTCTGCCTGGTGCATATGGTTTCCAAGACCTGATGCCTCTCTGAGCTAAACTGCAACTGCACGTTGAATTAAAAAAGGCTGACTGTCTCTGGTTATGAAAGAGGAATGTTGACAGAAGTAGAGTGTAGATTTATCAAAGGTGTAAATTGATTGTAATGTGTGACTTGTAGAGGTAGAGATATTTCAGTGCTGGATGGCAGTTGTAATTTAGCAACTATAGAACTAAAGAAGCACGTTATTCTGAAAAGGCTGTAAAGATGTCTTGTGTATATTACTTTTCTATTGCTTCCTAACATCTCTGAAGATGCAAGGGAAAAGGATGAGAGCATTTAGGGAGATGAAGAATGAAAATGGAACCATATTGTCCTTGAACTTCACCTGTTGCTGATCTTCATCTTACTGAGACAATAATGTTAACACAAATGGTTGATTCCTTTCAAAAAGAGTGAATTTTTGATGTGTGGAGGAAGGTTTTATGTGCAAGACCAATAATGGTTTGCTTATCTAAATATTTATTGCTAGTTGTGATCAAAGCATGAAGCAGTTGTGTTATAATCCTGCAGCTGCTGTATAAAGAAACTGATTCCACATGTAATTTGAAAGAACAGTCAACACAATATTGTCTTTTATTTCTCAAGTTCCTTTTCCTGCAAAGAGCTTTCAAAAGATACAGAAGGAATAACTTTTCTTGCCAGTGAAACATGCCTACCTGTGGGATGAAACATGGAAGTTTTAGCAACATGCAGCAGTAGAATTAATTTTTTTTTAATTTCACGGCAAAGAGAAACCTACCATACAATTGGAATTATAGGAAAGAGGGTAGACCAAGCAATTTGTCTAAACAGAATACAGATAAGAGATCAGGCTATTATACTCTTCTAAGGTGATTTTCTTCAAATACTTAGTAGAAAAACTAATAAACAAACAATACATCTGGGTAGGTAGCTGAAGAAAAGTGTAGTACCCGTCTCTGTCCCAGGGAGGAAGACCCAAGAAATCTCAGATCCTGCAAGTCCTCGGATACTGAGCTGTTCCAGTAAAAATTAGAGATGCAGACATAAAGATAAAAAGGACATTGTTGAAGAATCCTGCTTTGGCATTTCATGTTCCAAAGGAGATACCTCTCTTGCTAGGCTTAGCCTGGACAGAAAGAGACAGAGCGAGTCATACTTCTGCTAGCAGGGATGCTTTTCTGCATTGGGGACTTTTCCACTTTTACTTGATACCTACTGCCCACTCACTCCTCTTTCTGCTGTGCGTGTGGCACGAAGAAGGCAATGCACCAAGCTCAGCCACAAACAGACAATAAAATCAGAGGTATCTCAGATTATTATATGAAGACTTGTTCTGAAACTTTGCTTTTAAATACTTTGACTATTCTAAGTGTTGCCAAAGGAATGAGATTAAAAATAGACCTGAGTCCTGATGGCACTGGTAATTTAGAAACAATTCTACTGCTTTATATATAAGTTGTTTGTCATCGTTTTCCTTGTTCGTTAGCGCTAAAGGGCATGTGCGTGGTATCACAATCTTCATGTTTTATAAGCCTTCCTGTGCTTCTGTCACTTTGCTCCCTAATCCAAAATCCTAATTCCCTGTGACATCCCTATTAGTTGGTCTGAACAAAATTCTGTTGCCACAGAGGATTATGACATCAGGCAATGACTGTTAGCAGCAGGAGTAGATGAACTCTCTGAGACAAAGATCCTTTTATGATGCAAATGGCCCATAGTACTAAGAAGTGAGGCCGAGTACCCAGCATCTATGCTGTGCTGTCACAACTGACTCTAAAGATGGCAGATCAAGCTTCAAGCTTCCTTGTGGTATTGTCAGGCTTTCAAAATTCCTCATCTTCGTGTTTTTTCCTTTTTCTTTTTTTCCCCCTGGCTGCTGAAAGTGCTGTTCCCATCTGCACAGTTGGTTTCTGTAAAGTACAATGCAGATACCATACGGGCCATGAATTCAAGTACTTTGGCTCTCTGGTCTCTATTGTATGAACACCTCAAGCTACAGGTACTGGGCCTTATGCAGTCCTATTCCTTGAATAGAGTCCTTTCTCTTGCAGCATCTAGACAAAGGATATGCCCATTGTCGAGTCCAGTTACTGATTAAAGTGTTCTCAGAAGAATGTAGGAAAAGTGGAGAAACGTTGTTGAAAATGGTGTTCTGCTCTGCTTCTATGTAATGTTCTTTATAGTTGATGCTGTTGCAAGTTTGTATAGAGTCACAGTTGTTTTCTGGTTTAATTTTTAAAATATAGATATAGATATCTGGCTTGTTTATACCTCTAGGAGTATTGGCATACATGTTTGGGGTTAGAGGTTAGATAGTGGGATAGTAATGTGTGGGAGAGGTATCAGTTCCTCATTCCTTATCCTCACATAATTCAGACACTTTAGGCAAAATGGCAACTAACATTCTATTTCAGACTGTTAAATGTTATCCCTTCTTTTGTTCGGCCAGAGTAAGTCTGAAGCAAGTGTCAGACCACAACCTCATGCACGTTTATATATATTTATATCCATAATTTTTACAAGAGTAAAGGCAGGAGGGAAGCCTGTACATACATGTGCCTACCGGCCCACACTGGAAAGTCTGTCAGCTCTGTTCTAATCCTAGAAGTGATCTGTTAATTTCACACTGTGCCACTGAGACCTCTGGGATTCATATGGCTGCAAATGAGAGTCAAGTGGGTGGGAAGAAGAGGCGGAGGGGAGGAGAAAAGTGTTGAAAAATGCTGCTCAACTTTCCTTCAGCATGGCAACATGGGGTTTTCTTGCTGTGGCTGCTGCTGTCATTTCTTTTCAATAGGTGAACTTTCCCTCAGGGATTTTGTTGTCATCTTCTATTAACCACACTTCTACCTAGAGGTTTTGGGGATTGTTTTGTTTATTTTTTTTAAACAGTGTAATAAATTCTGGAAGAAGCTCAGGTTTTTGCTAACGTTCAGTCAAACTCTGCTTACCAAGTCACATGTTCCTTCTCATTGCAGGAGAGATGAAATGCAGATAGCTGAAAAGGTGCTGAAATTCATCTATTCTGTTCCTACAGTGAGGAATGATGATCTGGTGGCGAGAGCAGAAACTCTGCACCAAAGCTATAAGGGTCCATTCCTGGCTTGGTCTTTGAATTGTTGGGAGGATCATGGCCTGACATGGGACTTCCAGTTAGATGTGGGTTCTACAAGGGCTTGTAGATATGGAAATGCCCAGGTGTGCTATCTCAATATCAAAGATGCTGAATAATGATGGGATTTAGTGAAATCGCTATGGATGGTGTCAGATGGAGGATGAAGGATTTAATTTTATGTTAAAATATTTAAAAATGCTGTCTCCACTTTGGTCAGTCCTATCTAATTGATAAAGTACAGATGGTGGTGCTGATGTGATGAAGAAATGAATGTGAGGAGTAGGATTGAGCCTTGTGGAGTTGCTTTGCTAGCAAAGACTGTGAAGAAAGATTATGGGTTATGTTGAACAGTTGTTTCTTTGTCCTTGTAGTATTGTCCTAGACTGGAAGTGGTTAATGAACTGATCTCAGGCAGCCTAGCCAGTTGATCCTTTATTATCTGCTTTATTTCTTTCGTTTCTTCTTTTCCAACACATACAGGATACAGCATAGTAGGTATGTCAAATGTATGTGTACATTCTATTTAAAATCCTGCTCAACAGGAGCGACATACCTTTGTCTAGAATGCTGAAGATAAAATACTTTCCCAGGAAGTGACTTGTAAACTCATGTTCTGGTAATCTATGACTTGCAGCTTCACGTCCGCTCTCAGGTGATTCAGAATCCAGCTACCTCCTATGTGGATGACATAATAGTTGTCATTCAGAGTCCCTCTGATCTGAAGATTACTTTTTTGCCTATTGCTTGGATTTTGTCTTTGCAAGGCTTATCTGAGTAGGCTAGCAACGGTTAGCTGCAAATCACAGAACAATGAAAGGTTGTTCTGTTAGCAGTGGCTGCTTCCTTTTCTGCTTCCACTGAAAGCATGGAAAGCAGTCCAAAAGGAAGTGTTGTAGACTACTGTCATGCCCTTCTGAGGACCTTATTAGCATGTTTCCAGAGGAACCTATGTAATAGGTCAGAGTCTTTGGTTTTTTGTTTGGTTGATTTTTATTAACCTATAAAGCCAAGTTGTAGCCAGTTGAGGCTTCAAAACTTCAGTTTGAATCTACGTTATCAGGATTCTCTGGGTGTGGTGAAGCATAGTTCATGGGCCCATTAATTAGCTTTCATTTCTAGAAGGGCATCAAACTTCTAGGGAAGCACAACAACCTTGCCATGTTTGTTGGCCTGGCATCGCCCTCTATTTTACTGAAAATTTCTTTGAGCAAGCTGGGAACATAAGAGCTGGGCCTGCCTAAGAGAGAATATGTTGCTGTTCCCCCTTCCTTCTTGCTCTGTGTTACAGTTTGCTGGTTTGTTGTGAGGTGTACACTTGTCTTTGTGCTCTTTTTACCTGAGTTTCTTGCATGTCCAGGAATGGAAGTGTTTGGTTAGTGCTTTCTCTCTTCGGCACGAGGATCGTGATGGTAATGGCAGTGATTAATTGAAGCTTTTGTGAGCCTGACCAAAGTGAGCCTCTTAGCTTTATTTCACTCTTTTCTTGTCATCCTTTCTCCAGGACCGAGCACTACCTGCCAAGAAGATTCCTGTGCGAATCAGGGAATCTGTAATCAGCAATGGGAAGGCTTCACCTGTGATTGCTCCATGACTTCATATTCTGGGAGCCAGTGTAATGATCGTAAGTAGACTTTTCAATGTTGGTGAGCTGTGAGTTCTGATATATGACAGCGCAGAGAACACAATTCGTTGTTCTTTCAATTGCAATACAACTTTCACAGTGTCAAAGCCAAACTTTTTCTTGGAAATGTCTTTAAAGCCTCTAGCAGGTTATTTTTTTTCTCCTTAAAATGAAAATATGCAATTCAGCATGTATTGGTTTTGTTGGGTTGTTTTTTTGTTGGTTTTTTTTTCTCCCTCTTCTTTTTGAAAGCTAACTTGACCAGGCCAGTGGTGGTAATTGATGTTAATGGAATTCCTGGTTTAGAGAAACTAGGAATGACTTGCAGATATTGTAGGTAATATTTGCATAGGTAAAAAATGTCTAGTTTTTATGTACTGAATTATGCTTTGGGATTTTCATTCAAACCTTGGTGAAAAAGACATGGAATGCATGTAAAATGAGTAGTGTTCTAGATAGTCTTCTACTGAAATACTAGCTGTATGCTGTTTGCTGGGTACTGTTTGCGAGAATGTTCAGTTAAAACCGGTGATCAGTAAAATACACAGCAGCACTGTTGTGCTTCTTGCTGTTTTGATTTGCTTCATTTCAAAACATTGGATGTTCTTGGCCAATTACTACTAGGATCTCTGATAAAATAATTGAACAAACCCCTTAAGTCTGCCTTTAGGGGGCAGGTAGTCAGCTGTTTGACATTCCCTCTGCTCATGAGGATTTGGCCTTTGCTCCTGCCTGGAGGGAACAGATCACTTCAGCTCTGCTGTCTGCCTGCTTCTCTTATTTGAGGTGACAGCCCCCTTTTCCCTCACTGTTCCAAGGCAGGGAACAAAGGAATACATCATGAGTGCTGTAGTAAGCATAATAGTAGGCTTCAATAATTTGGTTCACCATGTGTATAAATTTTAAACCCAGAAAAAACTGCTTTTCATTAAGGTGCTTGTGGTAGACTTAATTAGTGGTACCAGCAAGGTCCATGCAATATTGGTATCACAGCACTGTCATATGTGCAACCCTTCCCCTAAAAGTCTGAGACATGACTGAATTGATGGCACATATGACAAGCCGTTTAGCACATGGTGACAATCCATTTCTGCTGAAGGCCAAAAAGCCTGCTTTTCTGAGTCATTCATAATATGTAGTGTTGTCTGTGTTGGTCTTCCATTTCTTCCAGCATATTTCTCTCAAACAGATACTGGAAAGGCCTCTCAGCATTCATACTTTGACAGGGGCTGTATAAAAAAGGTACCACTGACACAGATTTATAGACTGTAATGCTGTGTCTGGTTTTGGGTAGCTTTGGAATTCAGAATGTTTCCTTTGAGTCCAGAAGAAACATTTTGTATTGGACTCACAAGATCGGGTGCCAAGTTTCTGCATTTTTGTTTTGGTTTGCTTTTATCAATTGGACACCCACTTTCGCACTCTCAAACGACATGTTCAGTCAATCAGTTTAGACTTGCTAAGCACAGCACACAGACGTGTGAAAGAAACACTACTTCGAAGTCTGCTGGGCTGCATTTAAATACATATCCAGGAAATATCTTATATTATTGATACTGTGGGGTTTGTTTCTAATATGTTTGGCTTCACAACTCCAGAACATTGCAGTGCCCTTGTTAAGCTGTTACTAATGGCTTAGAACAGGCCCTGAAGTGTGAGGAAGAGCCAGATTCCTCTGTCTGTAGTTGGGGATTTCTTGCTGCTTTTTTAGAGCTGGCAGCTGGAAACAGTGCAGAGAGGGGAGTTTGAAATGAGTGGGGGTGTTGTGGGCGGCATAGCAACCAGCCTCCAGTTATCAGGCCTGGTTGGTAATTTACAAATGCTTGCAGAAGGATGTCAGTTTCAAAATGATCTGGAAAGGTAAGTTGTGTGGACTTCTTCTGGAACATGACAAGACTTCATCCTGGACCTTCAAAAAGTACGTATGACATTTTTTTGGGTGTTGTTTGTTTGATTTTGTCTTTGTCATGTGTCAAGACATTGGAAATAGAGTTCTACTCCTGACTTCCTGATACAGTTAGGATACATTGTGGGTTGTGTAGCTGAGAAGGCTTAAGTCCTGTTCCTACCTTTTAGATATGGTTGCTAATCTAAGTACAGGTGTCTATCAATTGAAGTTAATACTCTAGACTGGATTTTAGTGCAAGTAATGGCAGGGGGAGATACCTTCTGTGTAAACTGAGGCCTTTTATTTAGAAATGCATCAGACTCTTTGGTAAAACATTTTTTTGGCCACAGCACTCCATTCTATTAATTTAGAAGATGGCTATTTCTACCTTATGAGCAATCTGTGGTCTCCCACTGGTGTAAATATGGAGTGTTGAAGTAGATAGAACAGGTCGAGTTTTACGCAATGAAAATGATAGCAAAAGGCTGACTTACTGTATATATTTTGCCTTTCTATTTCTGTTAATCAAGTCAAATGTCCACACTGGAAATTTGCATTTTCATGTGTTTGTTGAAGAATATATCAGTGCCTCTGAGACAAAACAACGGAAAGTATGGTGTTCTCTTCAATTATTCTTGATGATCTCCTAGATTATCCCAAATTAACTATTGGTGGGTGTGATTAATGTTTGAGGTTTTTTTAATTATTTGCTAGAGCAAACTTTGCAAAGGTACTCAGTCTTATCAATGCTGAATAAAGCTTGGTGCACCAATATGTTTTTCCCTTTTAATTTTTGTCCCAGGACTAGGCCATTAAGCTTCCTAATTCAGATACAACTGGCTTGGAACTGCTGTTTCTGAAGGGTGAAGGGGAAGCACCTGTGCTTCCCCTTCACCCTTCAGAGGTTACAGAGATGCATGTTGTACACCTGTAGACATATTTATCCATTCACCAGTATTGCTTAGCAAGACAAGGATTTAAATTCCTAGTGGAAATGATGATACAGCCTTTAATTTTAGCTACTTTTCTGTAGCTCTGTTTTAGATGTTCCTTACACTGTAGGAATCAAGATTCTTCAGAATAAGAAATTAATGGGAGCTATGGGGGCATAAATTCAGTTTTAATGTTTCATTCTGAGTTGTACGACTGTATCGATGTTAAAAAAAAACAAACACAGGAATAACCAACAGACACCCCCAGTCCTCAAATTCATTTGAGAAGGTCCATTGTACAAAAATGTATTTAAAGGTGTGGCATTCACACTGGCCAGTACTAATACCTGAAAAGAAATGTAGGAATAGAAGCAATGGTACTATTTGGGATATACTGGTTTGTTCTCTGTGCCATTTAAAATCTATTCTTAATTTTTTGAAGTTGTTCCACACTCTTCAATCTTTATAGATGTTTTAATCATTTCAACATCACATTCACTAAATGTGGGCTTTCAACCTATTTTCAGAATTTACATATTGCTCTAAGATGTAGCAAGTCAGTGTCAGTGTACTGCAGTTGATATTAGAAATATTAAACAACCCTGGCATTCCTAGCTGTTGCTTAGACTGTTGAAATGTGCAACTTTAAGCATGTAAGGTAGCAGAAGTAAAGCTAACCCATGATGTTAGTGAAGTGCCTTGCATCTGGGGTGAACTCCGTCGTATTACTCTTGACCATGATTCGAGATGAAAACATCGTAGTGAAGATTCCAATCTACCTGAGATGTGGCCTGTATTTAAACTGTTGTCTATGAACAGCTTTACGGATTCTTTAATTAATTAATGTTCTTGTCTATCTGGTCAAACAATAACATTTTCTGCCCATAGAGAATGCATAAAAAGAGGCATTGGCAATCTAGCTAATGGAGATGGTATATCCCTGTCAAACTAGATCATAGAAAATGCTGCTTTTTACTCAGCGCCTCATGCAGATGAGTAACACTGAGGGTCAAGCTTTCCAGGAGCAGTTGCCAGGCTAACACAAGTATGTGTTAATGGAGGTGTTTGTCTGTAAAAGATCAATGATTTGTAGCAATGACTAGTGCAAGCAGAGTATAAAGCACCTTTTCAAACAGGTTTTATGTTGTTGTGGAAACAGTTAAATCCATCTGCTGACTATTGATTGGCTTTTTAGAGGGGTTATTTATTAATTTCTTTATAAACTTTGGGTTGTAATAGCCATCTGGTTTAAAAACAACTTTTCCATTTGATTGGTAAAGAGAAAAGACAGCCCAAGCTTTTTATCCTCTTGTGTTTCCATCTTCATATGCTTCCAGTCTCCATGCTTTTCAAGGGTCCTGTTGATAAGTAAAGTAATCCTCTAACCTTCCAATGAGATTGCTTGGCAAAGTGATGCTTGTTTTTTGTCTGGGAGAGAAGTAATATACAGGGCTGCTGGGGGGTTTTTGTGCAATAAGTTGTATTTTTTTTCCCAATCCCTTTCCATGTGATGCATAACCTATATGCCTTTACTGTCTTTTTGTGAATCACATTTGGAGAGGGGAAGGATTAGAGGGAAAGGGAGTTATGGTGACTTTGTTCTTTTGTTCATTAATTTAGCACCATCACAAGAAGAGCTTTTGATAACTTCAATTATGTAATCGAAGTGAGTGAGGCTTACTAGCCAAAATCTTTTCTTTTCTTGACATAAAAGGAAGGATCTGGAAATCAGCAAAAAATGTCTAAGACCAATACTTTAGAGTAAAGCACAGAATATTTTTGATTGATTAAGGAAGCCTGAAGCTGGCCTTAGCTCCATGTATGTGAGATACCAAGGTTGTCAGAGTAGGCCCACCCCTCTGCATTAATGCCCTTCCTTTTTGCGCCCCATAAAGTAAGTGAATGAGTACCAATGTGTATTGATGCTTCTGGAGCGTAGTCTGTAAACTAGGTTGCAGTGGCAGAACTGGTTTCCCTCACACCTGCTTAAATAGCATGGCAGAACAGTCATTAGAAGAGACTACTAGCAGGGCAAATGGCTGAACAATGAATCCTTCATTTATGGTGATGGCTTTATTCTGATGTGCTCAAGAGCCATTTGCACCCCAAACTTACTTTGTCTGTCACTGAGCAGGTACAGCTCGTGCTCTCCATTGCAGGATTCAGACCCCCAGTTGGGAGATAAACCCTATTACCTCTCTCTCAGTATTTTGTGTTTTTCACTGTCTGGGCCAATTTTTGTCCAGAATTCATGACCTCCTTTAATGTCAATGCCAACATACTCAGCTTGATTTACTTACAGAAACCCTCTTCATTGTTCATGTTTAATTATCACCCGTTCGTTTCTAATGTGCCCAGCTTACTCACTTACTGAGTCAGAGAGCAAGAGGTTGCCAGTGTGTAGAAAATAAATCTGCATAGACTTCATTAGTCATGCATGGCTAAACCAGTCAGCTGTTTAAATATCAGCATGCTTGGGGATTTGCCTTTGATACTACAGAGACATCCATCCTGCATGAAGCAACAGTCACCTCTGATTTATCTTGAGTGAATCATAGTTCATTACAACAGGTCAGGCACTCTGCCTACTTCTTAATTCTCCCTTCATGCTTTGTTCTTGCTTACTTAGTGGTCTTTCACATATTATAACTAGTGTTTTCTGGCTGATGGCTCATTTTTGGTTCCAAACCTAAGCCTTTGGTGTCTTCTGACAGTGAATGACCTTATCCCCTGAGAACTGGGATAAAAAAGAAAGGAAATGCAACTGTGTACTTTAGTACATGATGTAAATTGTACCGCTGTGATTTGGGTTATGAACCCTGCTTTCATCCTTCTTGGCACTGTTTACTTTCATTTGCCCTGCAGTGCCAAGAAATGTAACATCTTTAGGGCAAAGATCTGGTGCTATTTCTTATTAAAGCACCATGCACTTTTCTGATGCTTAGTAATAGCCTACTACATAATTGCCTTAGCTCTTCAGTGCTTTAAGAATGCTCATTCTTTTCAGTGTACTGAAAGCCATTTCCCCTCCCTTGAGTAGCAGCTGTAAAACACCAGATCAGACTGCAGATCAAGAGCTTGTTTGCCCCATGTTCCCTTTGGGAGTCATCAGGAATGGGTAGTGCTGTCAACATTTATAGGGAGAAATTGTCTGTCCCTGTTTTGGGGGAGAAAGAGGGAATTTGAGTGACAGGTGTTTTTTGAAATTGCTTCTTCTGCACCTTTCAGCTTCTCAAGGTGACATGAAAGCGTTTCCTTTTTTTAGTTGTGAAAGCTAGCCAACTTTATCCTTTTGTGATCCCCAAAATGCAGCTAGGTCTCTAGTGAGTAATTTAATTACGATTGCTTCAACAGCTTGGCAGAAGGAGCATTTAGAATGAGAGCTGTAATCAGTCACTGATATCTGTGCACACCTGGCTGCTGTCAGCACATAAGCTATGGTCCAGCCGTGCTACAGACTTCAATAGCGTAGAAGGAGAGAGACTTTACAGGTGGGAGTGATTACAGCCTCTGTTATCAACCTTTGAGCAGTTCAAGCGGTTAATTCTCTTCCTGATGCTGCTCACCAGCTATGCCATTTTCATAAGCATGTCACAGAAGGCTCTTGCCATAATTTTGTTCCTTGTGATCTCTGCTCTTTTGACAGTATTTTTCTTTAGCTTGATAATCTTTGGTAGTCATGGCAATAATTATCACTTTTCATCTTAAAAGTAGCTGAGCAAGTGATATTGTGTCGTACGTATTTTGCCCCATGAAAGATTTGGCCTCAGAAACTGTTCCTTCAGTAATGTCAGGGTGATTACCCAGGGTGTAATCACTGATAAGACACTGATGTAAGTTGGTAGCAGTAACAGAAATGTTGTACAGCAAAATAAGAGTCTCTGTTTGTTCTGTCACCCCAAGCTCCATTTGTCGATGATGATCTGTAAGCACGTCTTTTGACTAAATGTAAGATAATAAAATAAGTGTTCTAAATTGTCAAGTGCAACAAGGATTTGATTAATTTTAAATTTAGATTTTTCTCTGTAATATGCTGCACATGTTCTTATTTGTTTTAAGAAGCAGTAAATGTAAAAACTCATAAAAATACCAAAACACTCTTCAACCATCAATTTTACTCTTTAAAGATTATTTTCTTCTTATAGTAGCTTCTTCACAGAAGATGGTACAGAACTGAATTTGGAAGATGATGAAAAATGTATGTATAATTGTATTTTATAGGCAAAAATCCCCCTGAGCTTGAGGACTTTTATTTTAAGTGGATTTTTTTTTTTCACACAATGCTATGAAACTTCTATCCTTAATTGTGTTGTCCACATACTTTCGATAATCTCACATCTACTATGGTTTCATCAGCATGAGGTATTTTGAGTGCCATATGGTATGTAAATAGTACCTATTCTTTTGCAGACAAGGGAAAAAAAACCCCTTGCAAAATCTGTTTTGTCTTTTAGCTGCTTCTCTTGATCTGCAACAGGATACCCAATCACTAGTCCAGGTGAACACACAGCTGGCTTTGATCATTCCCTCCAATCTCCTATGAGTCTGTTGTAACTGGCACTGTGGATTATGAAAATATGATTTCCATGTTGGGCTTGCTGTCCTGGATGGAAGCTCTGACTTGCAATAATCCTTAATCTGTTTTTTGTCCCACATGGGTTTTGTATGCTCTTCCATCTTTGCAGCACTCAGCTGAGTTATATATGTGTGCTTTTAAGCTGTTGATCTAAATTTGATGTGTGATAAGTGGGCTGCAATGGTGTTAATGAGATGGGATAGGGTTCACTTGGTGCCTTCCCAAACAGCATGGAGCAGTTTGCCATAGCATACACTATATTGCCTCCTTATTCCTATTGAGTCCTCAAGGTGGTTATTGTTTATTTCCCAGGCTGTCTACACAGAGAACAGTTTGCAAAGAGGAGCCTACATTATTGGGTGAGAACAAAGAGATGAGGATTGACGTAAATCTTTTCTATTTTACAGACTAGACTTTGTTTGCAGTAACATTTTTAAATACAAAGTAATTATTTTAATTCAGTGAGGTAACTTTTGATTTATGCCAGTATTTGCAGATCAAAATCTGGTATAGGATTCTCACAGTCCACATATCAAATATGCCTAATTGTTTTGTATTTAAGATTTATATATATTGTTTTTATACCTTAAACTAAAAGCTACCTTTAAGATTACAGTCATTAGGTGGACAACTCTATGTCACAAAATATTTACATCTGCGGGTAGCTGAGAGAATGCCAACATACAGAGAGATTCAGGCAGTACTAGAAGTTTTAAACTTTTTTTCTTCGTGCTGGTTTTTGAGCCTGCAAGACTGGGGCTACTTAAGGGAGGAAGCTGGGGTCAGTAGGGATCAAGAGACAGATCTTTTATGCTTATTTTTTTTTTGCAATGGAAATTGTTAACAGAAAAACAAAGGCAGGAGGAGTCAGAGGTCCTGAAGGAGATTCTTTGTTCACTATCCAAGCTGCCTAATGTACTAATTATTTCCTGTCATTGACAGAAGGCTACTATTGATCTCCAGTGGAGTTTAGCTGCATATAGGGACATAGCTTTATTGTGTTGCAATCTTGTTACCCAGGAGCTGGTATAATAATCTCAGCTGTAGAACATTGGGGATTAGATGAAAAACCTTAATTACAGTTATCTTAATAATGATCCCTGAGGGGCAGATTGAAATTGGCTGCTTGGGTACCTGTGAAACAAGCTTTGCACAGGGGAGCACATTTTAGTGGATTTCATTTATCTTTGTGGAGGTGTTTCATTGTGTACTGACATCTGAGGCCTTGGCAAATGCTGGGAACGGAGTCTGGGACTTCAGTTGCCTTTTACTGTCCTTAGAGATTTTGGAATAGAAAAATAACTTCTGTGATTGTGGGAGGAATTAGGTTTTTCAGTAAGAACAATCATATACCTTGAATTCTATTGAGATGTAAATGTTAACTGAAACCACAGTTAGCTAACAGCTGTCTGCAGATGAAAACGCTTCCAAAGCTGTGAATGTTAGTTCATTTCAAAGTCTTGGATGCATACAAAGCTGGTGAAAATTTTTCATGGGTGGTAGTTTAATCAGTGAAAACTGCACACTTAGGGCAAGCAAAACTTTGCATATTTCAGTGAAAGTCTTAGAATAGCTTTGGACAGAAAAAAATGAAGGAACAAAAAACCAGGATGTGGTTGATTTACTCATTTTCAAAACAAAGCTCAGGATTCATTGAGTGCATCAAAAGGATGAATTTATTGTGAAAGTTAGCAGAAAACATTTCTAAACCTGAGAAGACAAGTAACCTTAGTTTAAATGCATTGACCAAAGTTAGTTCATCCTCCTCTGCCTAGGTTTATTATTTAATAAGCTACTGTGCTATGACTTCCTGAGGCTCTTCACAGACCTCTGTGTTGGAGATAAGCAGCACGGGCTTGTGGTGGCCTCCCTGGTCTAGGATATGCCTGCACAGTGCTTGAGAGTGTGGTCTTGAGCAGGATGGGGAGAGAGAGTAGAAAATGCCTCTATCCCTAAGAAAGCAGAGTTTGATCTTCGTGGCTTTTATTCGGGTGTCTCTAGCCTTAATGTGAGAGTAGTTGTGCTCATGTCTATTGAGTAATTGTCTCAGAGAACATAACTGACCTCTAGACCAGAGTGTCTTCACTAGACTCTGACTTTAATAATGCAACTGCCAAATATAAGCATATTTTTCTTCCAGAAAGACTCTAATGTTTATTTTAAAGGAAGTGTGGTTGAGGATCTATTCTTCTTCTTGTCTCCAATCTGAAACATATTTGCAGTGCTTGACCACAGCAAAACTGGTGTCAGGTTTGCTGGCTTCCCATAACCATCTGTCATATTTCTTTTCTTTCTTTTTTTTTTCTTTTTCAGATTGTACTAAATGACCTTCTGTCTGTTACACTTCTGCCCTCTGATCTCAGGCAAATGATGAATATAGATAGCAATATCACAAGCCATCCATCATACTGAGGTCTGGTCTCTTAGAAGCATCTGTGTCTTTAACAGTTCATCTGTCACAGGTAGACTCATAATTCAACACCACAAAATGCTGAAGAGAGGGCTAATATTGGTATTTCTTTTTATTACTGAAGACTTCAGCTGTCAGGTGTCTTTCACTTGGATATGTGGACTGTCACAAGTGCCTGTGCACCAGGGTTTAAATATCACACTTGAGCGACCTGTACTAAAATCATTATGGGAGCTATTCAAAATGCATAGACAATATATCATAGTGCTTTCTGCTTTTAAACAACTTTCATCCTGGAGACCAAGATGAACTAAGAACAAACTTTGAAGTATTTGCTAAAATGGAGCTGGGTATAACACAATAATTGAGATGGAGCTGAAAGTAAGATCAACTACATCCCTCCTAAAAAGAGACCCCTGTATTTGCCTACCTCCTTTAGAAGTCAGGACACTTAAATTTTTTCCATTGCACAGATGAATTTTTACCTGTCATAAAGTAGAAACTCGTCAGGTCTTCATGCTTTCAGTAGTGCCTGGAAATCCTCATTTATTACAGGTAAGATGTGAACTAGCTGGATAACTTAAGCTGCTCCTTCTTAGACACTCTGTAAGCATACCTCCACATTTGGGAGCAAATACTGCAAAGGGTGGAATAGCTGCTTTTCTGAGTTTCCTTCTTTTTCTAAATGGAAAAGGGCTTTTTTTCCTTTCCAGTACTAAATAGAGAGAAGTATAGGTCATTAGTCCTGGCAAGTTTAGTATTTGTAGACTAGTTTTCTTTGCCCACCTTAAGTACATGAGATTCAGACTTGCAAGAAAAGGGTGCTCACAGCTGTGCTAGGCCTGCTGGCAAATAAAATTCAGTACAGATGGTTGTCTGCCCACACTCTATTTATGAAGAGGCCCGCAGTGTTTATGTTAACAGTGATGAGTTTGAGAGATAAAAATAGGGAGTTGTTTGTTGTTCATTTGTTCTTTATAGATCTGCAGTGAACTTTTTTTATAAAGCACAAATTCGATAAAGAGATTTGTTAACCTTCTAGAAGAACAGGCTGTCAAAAAGCCAAGCTGCAGACGTCTCAAGTGCTGGAATTCTTATTCCTTGGTTTTTGTACTTCCATTCACTCCACGAGATGGTGCTGTGTACCCACAGACCCCAGGCATCCATTGCTTGAGTTTTCCCAGGTCGTTGGTGGATATTTGGATTATGAAAACTTGAAATGAAGTTAGAAATAATCTCTATCTTCCAGCTGTGTTCTTCTCCTCTCCAAATTAATCTCAAAAAGAGGTTTTCCAAAATCACCTAAGGCTTTGTATAGTCCTCTACAGATTATGTCTTCCTTGATATTTATTGAGTCCTGCAGCTTTGCCATGACTCGAGGGCTTAGGAGACCTTCTGGAGGCTGCTTCCAGATGCCGTAGTTTCAGAGCAGCCATACTAAATAGCAAACAGAAGAACTGAGATTGTGTGTTCTTGTCTGTGGTCATTCCTTGTGGATAGCTTGCTGAGTCAGGAAGATGTCTGCTAGTTGCAGGGGTCTGCCTAGTTCCGCATTTATTTATTTATTTAGGTCTTGTGCAAAATGTTCCAGGGCTTCAGCCCTGGAAACTTAAATTATGTGAACTTGTCACTTAAAATAACTAGCTGTTCTGCTCTTCTCATTCTCCTACCATATGCTTTCCTATTTATGTGGTTTGGGGAGTTATTGTCTGTTTTATTTCTCCTGCTTTCAGTTAGATTTGGAGTAGAGAACTGCTGAGGGTACTGTCTTTGCAAGGAGGAAACTTTGGAAGCTTGTCTTTGAAATGGCTGAAGTCCACTGATCTTCTGCCACAAGGTGGAAGGAGACTTCTGGAGGAAACAGAAAAGTCACTTTTCACGAATCTGCCAGGGCATTAGCCTTTCTTGGGTTGCTAAAGTGAGTTTTGTGTCAGTTTAGAAAGTGACAGAAGCAACTTATTTTTTTTTTTGAGGTCTTGAATAGAAAACTCCCCTTTGTTCTGTAGAAAAGATTCTTTCTTTACAGAAACCGGTGTCTGGGGTGAAAGGCTTCTCCATCCATTTTGTGTCCCTGGAGTCTGCCATTTTAGCTTCCTGATTATCACTCATATCTTTGTGTGTTGTAGATGTGTGTTCAGTGTCTTCACAGCTCTGCCTCTCATTCCCTCATGCTTCCATAAAGAACAGTCTGACCTTACTTGTCCTCCCACTTTTGTTCTTAGCAGTTTTCAAAAGCTTGAACTTGCACTTTCCTGTTTTTATGCTGACTGAGAGCGGATTCCTGATTTATAATATCTAGTCTCAAATCCCCATAAGTGGTGTGGAGATGATTAGTAGAGAAGAGGTACAAAATCTTTACATGCCTAAATGAGGCTGAGATGCTCCCCACTTTTTAACTCCTTATAACTGGTCCTGATTAATGTGGAACAACTGGAACTCTGGGGCAAGTCAATAACAGTTTTCCATTTCAAATGCATTTCAGCAGGACTCCTAATGCACATCTTACAATTTTCACAGTTGTTACTTTTCTCTCAGCTTGGGAACTTTAGGACCTAACTGCATTGATGACGTCATTGCATAAGGATTGTTTCTTACTCCCTTAGCTCAGGACATATTTTGGATATAAGCAGCAGTTTTTGCCAACAGCCGTTAATCCCCAAGAGCTGAGGCATGCAAATTCCATGTCATGCATGTTCTCCAGGGCAAGAGAAGCTTCTTATCTGGATACCTCTAGCAAGTTTTTTAAGTTGCTAGTAAATGTTCCAGTGTTCAAAGCTCATCTCTGATTTCTCACTCAAATTTTAATTCCCAGATACAGCTTCAGAAATGCTTCTCAGTATCATCAGATATACACCAGAGGGATTTTTAGTTTCAGATGTGGTGGTTCTCATCACTTCTCAGTCAGTGATCTGTCTCTGCTACCATGAACATTTACCAAACAATAAAAATTAGGCTGCACTGATAGGCTTTTCTCTCTAAGTCCTCCCCAGATTCTTGTCTGGGATTGTCTTATCTTGATGTGGTAGTTACGGCTTCAAGGCTTAGGGGATTGAAAAGTATGATCAAGACTTTATGAATAACGCTGAGGATGTTTTCTGCATGCATTGTGATGCTTGCTTTGCCGTCCTCAAAAGTATGCATGTTAGCAAATAACTGAACTCTTCTTGCTGTTCCAGTTAATTGATTCGTGTTTACTACATATAGATTACACTGAGCTTTGGAGACAAGGCTGGGACACAATGCACCAGTAACTGGAGAGCGTTTTGGATGAGAATGCAGGGGCATGGGTGAGGGGAGACTAGCTCAAAGCAGGGCCTGTTCTGTATGGGAAATAGCTGATGCTACTCTTACTGGTTTGATAAGTATAGCTTTTGCCCTGGCTCACCTTGTCATTGCTGTTATAATGCAGACTTCTGACTTCTGTGTTGGTGCCTTATTCCTGACTTGGGATTTGCCGTTTGGGTGGGGAAAGTGGTTCTCCGTCTTTTCCATGTGTTTCTTTCTGAAGGCAGCCCAGGACTTGTGCAGAGCAGCAGCTGTGAGTCAACAGAGCTTGCAGTAAAACAGCAGGAGGACACATCAGAGCAGAAGGGGCTGAGTTCTCCAGAGACAGAATTTTTGAACTAGTTAGCACAGAGCAAATTTTCCCTTGCTCCTTGTTTGCTTGTGGTTTTTTGTTTATTTCTTGCTTTTGTTTTTTAATGACTCCAAGTTTCCTTTGACATTTGTTGCTGCTGTCTTATGTCTTTTCAATCTGGGAACTGCTAACTGCAGACGGTAGTGAGACTATTTCATGTCAAAGGGAGCTTCCTCTTCAAAAGGCAGTTGGAAGGTGGCAGGGAGGATGAGCTAGTTTGAGATTAGTTACGTATCCTCCTCTGGTTCAAATATGGCTCAGGCTCTGAGAAAATAACAGCCGTTCTGCTTTGGTGATGAGTACATAGCTTACTTTGTGGGATGTTTTGGAGAACGGGAAGATGTTGAAAAGTTCTTAAATAAAATCTTCAACACCAGAACAATTCTCCTGCTTTTGGCTCTAATTAATGCTTGTGGTCAAAGAAGAGAGGTCAAAAGCTGAATAAGATTTTTATGTTGTCCAGGTAAGTGAATGCTTTTGAATAAATACTGAAAACTGTAATTTTTAAAATTGGAAATCCAGCAGGTAATTTTGACTGAGCCACTGTTCATGTTCTCTAGCATTTGCCCATTACAGCTTTTGACTGGATATTTTGATAATGCTAGTTCTCTCAGAAAACAAAGGTTGAGCTCAGATGTCCTCAGAAACCTGTAAAACTTGTAAACTGGTAATGGAAGTGTCTCTTCCTAATTTTTCTAATTGTAACAGGAAAGTCCTTGGTACCTATTATCTGGAGGTATCCTATTATTTCAGTTCCTCACCTCTACAATACAAACTAGCAAGCACAGTGACCGGCTGCAGTAATATCCAAAGATGCTTCTGAATAACTCTGAATCCACCTGAGAACTACCTTCCGTTTCACATGCCAAAGAAAAGGAAAAACCTTCTGAAGACAAATGACTGTCTGCCTGAAAAAGCAGGGCACAGCAAGGCCCACACTCCTCCTATGCGTAGAACCTTCTGGCCTGGGCGGTAAATCTGTCTTCTCTCTTTTGATCCAGGAAACCACCTATGGCAGAGTTCTGCTGGAACTCTCTGAGGACACCTAGGTTTTGTCTCTTAGTGTGATGTTAATTCTGGTCTTCATTTAACTGCATCCTTTCCACATGGAAGATATAGAGCCTTTTCCCTGCAATTTGTAGGGAGCAAATTCTTTTTCCTTGTTAGTACTCATAAGGTGTTGTGGAGGCCTTCTCCTGGACTGCTGCAATCCATGAATTAGTGTCTTTGCCATATCCATTCATCTGTTCACTGAACTACACTGGTTTGTATCAGGAATATGTATAATAGTAGGTCCTTTTGAGTCTCTGCATGTTGCCTGATAAGTCTAGCTGTGCGGACACAGCTTGAGAACCTGAAAATACGTATTTGAAGTTAGATGGGCATAAAATGCAAGTTTATCACTGGTTCTTAAAACAAGCATGTTCAGTGTTGGCTAGTTCATCTGAAGACACACATTAATAAGTCTTAAGAAAAAAGAAGAAAAAATTTATTATAGTAAAATAAAGGGTTAAGTATTTAGAAAAGAATTTGAAAGCAGTTTTGGGACAGGAGCTTCTGAAAGGCTAATTTCTAAGCTTTTTTCAAAACCCTTTCAAAAAGCAATTTCATACTCCTGAATTAGGTTTCTTATTCTCCTGTGCCTGATATTGGTCTTACATACACTCTGCAGATTTGCAAAGAGATCACTCAGATCAAATTTTACATCTCTGCCTGCCACTTTAGCTGTCTGTATGGGTTTCCTTTCATATTTTTCCACAATTTGTCTCTAAGCTATTAGAGTTGGTCGTAGTTCAGGTAGGCATTTTCTTCAGTAGGCAGCTGTGGAGGATCACCATCTGACTGTTTTCTTCACCGTTCAGATTCCAAGTAGAGGATTATTTTGCTACTATTGTCTGCCATTCTGCTTCAGAAAAAATTAGCATTAGAAGTTTCACTCAAATACTTACTAATCAGGAGTAGAGAGAAGCCTAGTAAATACAGTGGAAATTGTCTAAGTAAGGTTAAGTTTAGACTGCATGGAGACTTCCTCCTACCTTGCAAACTAAATGGAGCACTCACTGATGTCAGCTTGCTCCAGAACTATGAAGAACCTAAATTTGATCATGACTAAACACAGCTGAAAAAAACCCAAGGTTTTGGTCTGCTGCCGTACATGTTACCAGTTTCAGGGAATCCTGTTTCACCTTTTTTTTGACATCGTGGGGTCTATTCTTGATTGCATAAATAGGGTTTGTAAGATTTCTCACATGATGAAAGGGAGGACATTTCTATCCTCTGGGAAAGGACAATAAAGGATCTTAAAAGCTTAAAAGGTCCAGCAAGGAAGGTGACCTGGAGACATATGTGTATATATATATATATATCTATATATATATATATCTATATCCCCCCCAAAAAAAACCCCAAACTGTAAAGAGGCAATACCTCTGTCTCACAACTGAAGTATTTCTCATTTTTCTGGGAGCATCTCTAGATGAGGAGGAAGGATTTTCACTCTTTAAGTGAAGGAAATTTAATGGTCATGGACAGTGGTAATGAATGAAGACAATTCTAGAAAAAAAATTACAGTTAAAAAAACCAAACAACCAATCAAAACAAAAAACCCCAAACCAAAAAAAATGATCTGTTTTTTCAAGCAATTAAACAACATTATTGTATAGTCAATCAGAAGGCAAAAGTTTTAGGAATGTCTCCTCTCCTCCTACCAACAATCTCTTTGCCTCAGTTCACAAAATAAATTATTCTTTGAGTAAGGACTTAGTAATGGAATGACCTGCTGTCATGAAGGTTAATTCTAGATATCTCTAGAAGCAGGTGTAGCCACGCAGGGTTAGGCCTTGTTGACCTTTCCTAATGGGACTGTGCTGCAAAAAAACCCTTTGCCTCTATGTTGCACGTGCATTCTAACTTCACTGGAGATAAATAATTTCTGTTGATGAACATTGAACAGCAATGGACAGTCTGAATGAAGATAGCACTACACCCATATAGAAGATATAGAAGATAGCACTACACCATTGCCTCGGCTGTTCCTGAGGCTTTGGAATTATGAAATAATGGTAAGTAGCTGAAGGTTTGTTTCATTCTTCATAGGTTGGGACTATTCCTCTCTGGTTTCCTTCAGCTGCTTAGGCACATTTCACTGAGACAAGATTTTTGATTCCTTGAAAGGGTAACATCACACACAGTGTGATGCACTTCCTTCTCAGGGAAGGAAGATGCAGACCTCTCATCTGAAGCACAAATATCAAGTTGTAAGCTGGGGGTGTTTCCCTTCCCTACTTATGTGGGAATCTCTGTCCCTGAGCAACCTTGGAGAGTCACTGTTGGTCTTTATTTTGCAGACTTCCTCTTCCCGTCAGGAGAGCACCTTACTGCTGATCAAGTGCCGGGCATTTGCTGTACTATTTGGTTAATGTGATGGATGCCTATTTCTCTGCCTCCTCACTGTTTGGAGCTAAAACATGGGATTGTAAGCTAGGAGGTGATTAACCTTTCCTAATGGGAGTGTGCTGCAAGCAGGGTCTCACCCACCGTATCTTCATTAGCCTCAACCAAAGCCTGCATTACCTCAGACTAGGTAATTGGTCATTTATAACACAGGAGAAGGAGGGGAGGAAGAGCTTATGAAAAAGTGTGAACTAGATTAAGGGCATTAATATTTAATTCCTGTTATCCAAGAATTCTGGAAGGCAGCATTTAATCAGGTGTGCAGTTGAAAACCTCCCATCATCAGAGGATTCAGTCACAGTGAGCATGGTCTTAGTCTGTGGAAGGAGGTGTGTAGTGGTAATGGATATGGCCTCTGCATGTATCATGCACGTAACAGTCAGTTTAGGGTTGTTTGTAGAAATTTTGAAACTCTTGTAATTTGCCCAAGGGGACAGAGCTTGCAACTGAAAATCACATACTCTGTCTTACATCAGTTAGCTGAAGATTTTTCTGAAGAAGCAGTGATGTTTGTGTTCTACAAAAATACCTCATGTGTTTCCTCACTTTATCAGGAACAGTCTTGTCCAGATAACTTATCCATGGCCTGTTGTTAGCTGAGTATCCCAGAGAATATCTCCTGAGGGTCTAGGGCTTTCCAAGCACTTTTGCCTGAAATATTTGGAATATCTTCAACTGCCCAGATAATATGGACTATAGGAATGGCTATCAAGAGGGAATTGCTAGATAAGATACACACTTTGTGGCAAATTCCCATTTTTTGGAGTTTTTTTGGGTTTTTTGATCCTAAAATAATGATAAAATATTGTATGTGGCATGTCCCCAGACACTAAACATGATGCAGCCATAACTAAGGAATGAAGCAAACAGATCAAACCATATAATTCTGCAGTACTTCTCAGTCCATGAAAATTACTTTCCTCCTGTGCTGTAACACTTTTGGCACATGCACATGCTGAAAAGATCAAATATTTACTGTTGTGTATGGGTCTGCCAAAGACTCGACTGTGTCTTACTCATAGAAAACAAAGACACAATGTGTAATGGTAATGTTGAGCTCCATCCTTGTATTTTATGGAAAACCTTAATAAAAATAAAGAAAAGAGGAGAAAAATAATTGGTCTTTTGATACAGATATTGTATGGTCAGATGACAAAACTGCATCTTTCAATGACTGATGGTCATGAGGAGGGTTGTCTGGCATGGAGCAATGTGTTGAGAAGATTTTCTGTACCCAGGAGTCCCTGGAATTTTTCAAGAGTTTTGTTTTATGAGTTTTAAAGGAGATGACGTGTTCTGTCTGCACTTGCCCGTCTGTGGCTTTCATAATAAGATAATGTAAAAATTCATCTCAGGCTTTCTTCACGGGTTTGGCTGCTCCAGAAGTCCCTCCCTTAGAAGCCATCTTGTTTTATCCTTCAGCAGAGTCCAGCCAGAATGGTTCTTCATGTAGTTGTTCTGGGAGGTCAAGGTATTTCAGAACTGTACTTCTGATATGCTGGTGCTGCTATGAATGGGTTTGACTGTGAAATGCAGAGAAGCAGAAGGCAGCAAGGGACCTTGGGAGTCTTTGCCTCCAGTACTGTGCTTTGGTAGGGAACCATATTTCATAATACCTTTTAGAAATACACAAAGCTTTATCCCTCAATTAGAGCAGCTTTTTGCCCCTGTTCCCTGTAAAAGCTTTTTAAAAGCTTCATTGCTCTGCTGATTAGAAACCTTTGTCTAATTTCCAGTCTAAATTTATTCTTTGCCAGTTTATAACCATCTGTTCTTGTACCAGTATTGTCCTTAGTTAAATAGTCATTTCCACTCCTCAGCTATTTCTACCCCTGGGTGTTTGTGCACAGTAAATGTATCTCCTCTCAACATTTATTTAGCTGGTCTGAACAAGCCAAACTCTTAATATTCTTTTTACCAGATAGGCTTGTCTGTCCCCTGGTAGCCTTCCTCTGCATCTGTTTTAGTTATTTTTCCTTGACCAGTATTGTATATGCATTGGCATTTATTAGAGTTCAGAAAGCACAGCCCTGAATTTTTGAAATTTTTTGTCTTTTTTTAACTGAATATCATGTGCAAGTATGACTCTTATCTGGATTATGCTACTGGTTTTCCTCAAAAGTTTTCCTTCTTTGGTGCTTGGGAAATAGGAGTAAATAACGATGGCAGAGTCTGTACAGTGCTGGCACAAGACTCAACGAAGACTTGTTTGTAAGCCTTGGGGTATGTCCTTTTCTCCCAGCATTGACTGGAGCAGCTGCAGACCACTCCTGCTATCCTTTTCAGAGGTGCTTTGTGGTGCTTTGTTGGTCTGGCAGAGTTGTTTGTTGATAAGCAAACCTTGGTGAAACTTGGCACATTTGGTTACACTGTAGACTCTCTCTTATCTTACACAGCTACCTGTCACATAGGGATATTTGAGCTAGTCAAACTCCCCTTGTGGTCCATGGAGAACAACAGAATTATCTAGGGCCTGAATCATCTCATTCTAAAATAGGTATCTTTTAAGCTTGTTACTGTCTGTTGCTTATGAACATCTTTGTAAATAGGATGATGTCTTCAGTTAGTTGATTAAACCCACCTTTTGTACTGTTTTTTGTAGCCTATGTTAGCAAAATGCAGCTAGTAGCCGTTACTTGTCTTTCAGATGTGTGGTAAGGAAAAGCATAAAGGACTGCCAGGCCATTCAGGGTTTTGAAACTGTAAAATAATGATAGGTGGGGAAAAGCAGGGAATAAATGATATTCTGTTTGAATGATTGCCTATGGGAAGATCTTGTTTCTGTCAGCTACTAAGAGATTGTTCAGTCTCTCTCTTTCGGAAGCTGAGGACATATCTTAAGTAAAAAGGGCAAAAAGAAGTAGAAGGAAGAATAAAAATCTACAACAGCTCAAGGGGTTGGAGGACTCCAGGGTGGATGTGGTCTCAGAATGTGTGCTCTTTTGGCATCCTGGTGAAATCCAGAGCTTAATTTTCTTTTCTGTAGAGCAAGGAACTACTTCCCTTTTCTTTAGAACGTATTTTCCTGTGCTTCTCTAAAATAGATCAAGTGATTATAACTTCTCCTAGAAAGTTTGGTGGCAAGCCAAGACGGAACAGATTCATCAGGTTAGGGGTTCTTGTCTCTTTTCTGAAAGAGCATACAAAGAAGAACTCAGAAGTTTGCTCTAATGCTGAATTTATTGCATGGAAACAGGTCTGCAACATGACCCAGTTCTTCCCAGCAGCAGAGCAAGATTTTGGGGTTTTTAACTTACTGGGGAGATACAGATAAAGGAAACAAGCTAGGAGATAAGCTAATGTGCCCTTGTTTGGCCCTGTACTATTCCACAGAAACAGAATAAGGTCACTTGTCAGCCACTTCATTTAAAAGAAGGGAAGTCTCTTAAAGGACCATCATCTGTTGAACAGATAATGTGGCTGCTAACAACAGGGAAGACTGATTAGGAACTGCCTACTAGCTAATCTACTTATTTGTATAAGTGAGTAGTATTTTGGAGGTGACATATAAAAGTAAGCAACATATGGCATGACTATAAATGGTTCCCATGTCTTTAAAGTCCTGAACAAGTAAAGAAAGCAAGAAGCATTGGGAAGCATTGGACTGTTGAAGGAGAAGGGGGCCTAAGTGAGTGGGCAAGATGCTTGATTTCTTTGACTATTTCTCTCTGGTCTGCCCAAAAGGGGCTCACATCAAGTGATAAGTTCATCATTTTTGGAGTGTAGAAATGTTCCTGCCTAGGAGAAAAAAATCTGCTGAATAACCTAGTCTGAAGAATAGGAAAAAGAATGTGAATGCTATAGAATACGAGAGATCTGAAGCCCTTTATGGTGTTGTCTAATGCCAAAAATTGCATTTTGACCTCAATCTAAAGAACGGGATGCCATTTCTTATATAAAATGCTTTTGAGATACTGGGAAACTGTTTGCAGAATTAGACTGTATAGATGTATAACCCTTTATAAAGTAACTCTAACATTTTTACGCTTCATGATTGGTTTTTATAGACTGTGATAAATAAGTACAAGTGTACAAACATACAAGAAAAAGGGAAAGACCTAACAATAAGTCTTAGCAAATGTCAATAATCATGTTTTATTAATATATAAGCTTTCCCGCAGCATTGCTGAAATCCCAAAGCAGCAAAATGATCTCTTTTTGCCTGCAATGTACCACCTTTATCAAGTTCCTTTTTCTTTACTGCTTGGCTGTTAATAACTGTGTGGCTTTCCCCTTACTGATACATGAGATCCGGGACTCCAAATGGATGAGTCTTGTTTTTAGCCCAATTTGAATTAAAAACAATGACAGACAAATGCCACTGGTGAACAAAAAAAGTCACAGTGATTTATTTTTTAACGCTATTGTCACAGCATCCCTTGGTACAAAGAATGACTCTTTTCAACTACAGTTATAACATTGGCTCTTCCCCTTTAGCAGTCTTTTTTTGTGTTATTTTGTTGTTCTTGGAGGATTTAAATCTTACTGTTGGAGCCATGTGACATTTTTGGCCTTTCTGTGCAAGGAGAGCTAGTAATCAGCAGTTGGGTTCTGCTCTGGCACAGCAGGCTTTTGTTCCCTGTGGTGTCTTTCTCACTGTGCAGTATTCCACGCTAAAGGAATGACATTCCCAAGTCCCCTTGCCCTACTAAAATTTGGGGTCATTGCATGCACTCTGGGGCCTGACTTTTCCTCCCTCTGGAACTCTCATTATCATTTACATTTGCAAGACATGAACACTAAAATTTAGCGAAAAAGGAGCAGATGTATTCGTTTTCAGAGACATTAAATACAAGGAGTAAAGTGTAGTAAAGGCTCCACAGATCTTTCAGTAACATGTAATCACTGGCACCTGTGTTCCTGTAGCACCTTTCACTGCAAAGTTCTTTTTGTATTAGCTGCATACCAAGATGATGCTCCACACCTTTGGGATAGACTATGATGGATTTTCAACGGCATGTAACTCTGTCACTCACACAATTTAAAGAAATGAAAGAAAACTCCACACCACACTAAAAGCAGAAGAGTTCAAGGAGGCAAAATATATTTGGTCATGCTGTAATTGTGTATGCCCTCCTTTTTTTTGCCAGAGTTCTGAATGGTTAAGGAGACATGCTGTTGTATAATTAAGACACGTTTTAAAGCCTTTCCACCCGGAAGTCCAATGAACTGATGTGAACAGTGTTTGACAGAAATGTACATAAACATAAGAAGATTCAGAACACTGATACAGTAATGGAGTGATGCATCTCCAGTGCTGGTTCATCAGTGGACAATTCAGTATGTTACTAGAACCACCTGGACCACTTGGGTTCATGTAAAGCATCCTGGAAGGAACACAGTTTGCTTGGAATATATACTTGCTCTCTAACTGAGCAACACAAGTAGTTTCTTGACTGTGTTTTTCAGCACCTCTTTTCAGAGGTTTTCTGATTTTTGGTAAAATCTTCATGAAATTAGTTTGGGATAAGAATCTTGGGGAACAAGAGACGTTATTAAAACTGATGAAGTAACATAATTAAAACAAATAAATATATTAGCTAACAGAGATGTAGCTGTTTCTCATAAGCTAAAAATGTTTTTCTCTATATGCATAAGGCAAAAACTACCTTGCGTTCTGTGAAATTACTCTCCTAGCTTTTCTGACCAGCTTCAATCACTATGTAGATAAAAGTTCTCTTTTTAGGATTTTGATGTCCCATGTATTTCTGGTTTTAAATCCAGAAATGTCACCTTTGACAAGGGCCCCCTGCTCTTTTCCAAATACTTCTTCTCAAGTTACTCATGAGAAATAAGAAAAGTAAGGCACAGGGTGCAGTCATATACTAGCAGTACTCACCATCCAGATATTTAACTACGACCTCAGAGATCATGTTCTGGTTTTGGTACACTTGATTTGAACCTCTCTTATTAAATTTACTGCTAAAACCCCTCTGTAGTTCCTTCTAGTAGCTTTTTGGGGTTTTTTTGTGGGTTTTTTTGGGGGGGGTTTTTTATGCCTTTTGTTTAGCAAAATATAAATATTGATCATTTTCAGAGTTCTTCCCTTCAAGACTCAAGCTCCTCTCTATAATCTGTTATGACACCTGAACTTAAGCTAGTGCCAGAAGTCTACACAGGCAAGTAGTAAAAGAATCTCTGCTGCAGAGATGTTAAAATCTCCTGCACAGCTTTAACTCTCTTCAGCTTTTGAGCTTCTGTAGGATCATACTTTTGAGATGGCTTATTCGTATGGGATAGCTATGATTACACTGATGGCTTGTCTTGATAGTCCTGCTTCACCTGACAGTAGCATGAGGCCCTCTGAGGTTGCTGGCCAGAGCTTCATGTGGACTCGAGAGGTCAATTGACTTGTAACAGGCCAGGGAAGTAGTTTTGTAAAGTGGCAGTCAACCCAGGATGAGCAGATGGGCACTGATAGGGCAACAGAACTGTGCTGTGATGCTGGGAGTGAAAGATTAAGGGATGTATAGGGAAGCAAAATTTAAAGCATGATTTTGGGGGGGAGAGGAAAAGATTTCTGAATCTAAGTGACAACACTGGAGTGCAAAACACTTGGTTATGCTTTATAAAGTTAAAACAAGGGGTGGATAAGGACATATGAACTGGCAGCAGATTGTGGTTTATGGTAATGACAGTCCCAGAGGAATGTCTTTCTCTTGGTGACATTGAACTAAATTGCATTACTCAAGATGTGTACTAAGGAGGGGTAATGAGATGTGTGCATGGGAAAGAAAAGACTGCTGCTTTTATGATGGTATGAAATGACTGGGATAAGTGTATGAGTGTGCCTGCGTGTGCCCTTCTGAGAGTGGGTGCAGAGAAGGGAGGTGGATGCCAGGGCTGAGTGGGCTGACTGATTTCTGTTTGAAAGCCCTGTACTTGAACTTGTTAGAAGAAAAGGTCTTAGGTCATAAACATTGACGTAAACTTTTTTCCAAACTGAAATTAGGCCTTAAATGCCTAAAACTTTTCCTTTAGATGAACAGAGATGCTTATAATATTTTTTTACACTGGTGTTTCGTGCTTTGAACTGCACTTGTATCTGGAAAACCTCTGGAAAGCTGTTTTCATGAGGCCAATGACTGGGAAATCGTTGGTAAATTTTATAGCCTGGGTGTCTAGGCTGGAACAGATTGGCTGTCTGTTGTCTCAAAACTGAACTACCCTGCTGTCATAACTGCTCCAAAGTCTTGTGTGCCTGAAATAAAGGAAATGCTAGTGGTTGGAAAGCTCTCATATCTCTGCTCTCCTCAGTGTGTAAGGGTAAGAAAACTTGTACCAGATCTTTCAGAATAGATCCACTGTTCGTCTAATCATTGATCCTGGCACCTTATTGCTGTAACTTTTAATGTACTGTTGGACAAAATGCCTTCATTTTGGTTTTATTGGGAAAATGTTTAAACATTTTCTTCGTACTAGCTTATAAAGATTTTTTTGATAATTTGTGACTTAGAAATCACAAATGAAGTGGATAACGGGATACTCAGAATATCAAATCTGTGTTTTCATGCAATCAAACTAGTTATCAGCTGAACAGCATATATCCTCTGCTAGGGAAAGGGCCAGGGCTATGACTTTACTGGTGTAAACTGTCTCTTTGTCTGTTCTGCATTTCTCTCTATAGACAGAAGTTGTAGCTATGTAGCCATTTGCATCCAGAGACTGACCTGCCTTGACAAAGCTCCTTAGACCTTGGCCCCTTGAATGGTGAATCATGCTGTAGAGCTGGTATCCATACCACTGAGGAGAGAAGCAGTGGGGGCCCGAGAGCTTTGCAGTTGTAACATCTGCTGATCAAACAAACAAGTGCAGTGATGAGGCCTTCAGTTCCAGTAGGGAGGAAGGGAGTTAGTGTGTACCTACAGTGTTGGATGTTAGCTTTTCAAGTGTTTTGTGCAAAGATATCTCTACTAGTCTGGATCATCTGGCTACCTGTGTACCTTGTCAGTCAAGGATTCTTGCATTAGCCATCCAAATGGCTACTCAACTCTTCAATTACCGTCCTTTTGGCTATATAACAGGGAAATGGATATCTGTGGCATCCTCAAGGGCATTCAAAAAGACATTGCAAGAAACCCCAGGGAGCCATTATGAAAAAGGAGAGTATCTTTCACTGCACCTCTGAGTTTTTAAAATAACTCAATCTTTTTTCTCTTTTTCCTGAACTGCAGATGACTGTTCACTCTTTTGGGTTTGGGTGCTGGGTATTTTGGGTTGGGATTTTTTAGGATTTTGCTTTGATATTATTATTATTACTACTTTAAGGGTAGTACCTTAAAGCAAAGTTTGGTCAGTGAATAACTGTGCTTAGATTTTTTTATGAGATAGATTCTTAGTTTGGATTTCTAAACATTTCAGAAGCATCTGAATACATGGAAGAGACTTGCTGATACTTAGGCATACCACTACCTGTCCGGGATGCAGCCTTTTGCCATTCCTTCCTGTTGCAGTACCTTCTTTTCCCAAAAGCAACGAGGAGCTTTTCCTTGAAGAACGTGTCATCTTAGAGCTGACTTGTTCCTGAGAGAGTCTTTGCCAATGCTGACTGGAGTAAATTCACTTAGGCTGATGGCTGATGAAGGCATGGAGGATTTATAACTTATTTGAGTTCCCATACATCATCCTCTGTGTCGCTTGCTTATGATGGCCCTGCCAGAAGATAAAGAAGTGCAGGAGGCTCAATGCAGGCCATAGTGACAGGCCAGGGACAAATGTCTCTGCTGGGTAAATTGATTTGAATGGTTCTGGTGAAATATCAGGCTGGGCTGAAAATATGATTGCATTTAGTGATCCAGCTAGCTTTGTATCCTGGTGGAATTCCAAATGCAGGGAAAGTTAATTAAAGTAACGTGTGTATGTATTTCATCTCGAATAGCAGGCATGGATTTTTTTAGACATCTCTGTATGCTAATCTTTTACCCATATCTTATCAATCTAAATACAGTCTTGTACTATTTCTAATGTAGTGGAATTGCCATGAGGCTGATAAATATCAGTTGTAATTTATAGGGTGTTTATTCAGGTAATGGTGTACAGAATACTTTTTACAGCCCCTAGAGTCCAAACAGGCAGACACCTAGAGGCATAAAAATGCATTATGAAAAGACAGAAAACAGACAAATTGTTTTATTTTCTGCAGGTAAAATTTAATGGACATAAAACTTAATACAGTGTTAAGAATCTGTGGTGGTTTTTTTTCTTTCTTGTTTTTTATTTGTACAATGGATGCAGAGCTTGAGAAAAAGTGGCTGGCATGAGGATTGTTTAATTACATTTTTCTGAAGCAGAGTACCTTGTTTTCTTTTTAGTGTTGCCATTGTGTCCCATGTGAGTCTGAGCCAGCATTTCCTCCCCAGCTGTGAGATGTCTGACAGAGAGGGACTGAGAGCGGAGGCTGTGCAGAAGGACAACCTGCTGGCTCTGTAAGCTGTGCCTGCAGAGTGGCTGGCACCCAGCTGCTCCTTTTAGATGCTCTGTGGTGCCCACCAGATCTTTTGATCACTTTAGGGCTTTAAAGAAAGTAAGCTGTTCCATGCTAGCTCATGTCACTACCTTCTATGTTGAGAGAACATTTCTTTACAGCCCTTTATAGCAGAGAGTTGTGGGCTACGGCTGTCCTTGGGCTCGAGGTGGGTGTCGAGTCAGTGCTCTGCAAGGCACCAGCATTAAAGCTGTGTATGGTTCTTCTCCAACTGCAATTTGAGGAGCTTTCTTCTATGTGTGTATAAATTTCTAATGTTGCTGGAAAATTGCTAACTACCCTCTCATAATTGTGGTCAGGGAAGCTGAGGTGGGGAACAGAAAGTGACACCTCGCTAAGTCTGCCTTCCATGTATTGGGCCAGAAACCCAAGATCAGTCCATCTCTTTTTTCACCAAGGTACGGATGACACATTGTTTTTTCTAGTCATATTTCTTTGTTGCTGCATCCAATGTTTTAACCAAGGACATAGTTTTAGAAAGCATTGATAGCTGACAAATAATTTTCAACTTTTTCTTTTGAGATAAATCTGTTACATCAACCTTTTCCTTCACATAGCTTTGCTGTCTACTTCCTGTAAATGAGTGACAAGATGAGGATCACTATTCTTTTCTGGTTCAGCTGACTCCTCAGCAGCCTTAAATTGTGGGCATCTCCTGCAGTGTGAATGTTGAGATGGCTTTTAGGACACTGCCAGGAAAGCCTAGGGCATGCAGATTTGAGAACAATCCAGCAAGAACTTGCTAGAGCTCAGACTGAAAATCATGTGGTCCCCTTTCTAATCTGTTATTTCCCATCAGTACAATTATAGAGGAGATTATCCCTAGTGGAACTGAAAATGCAGAAGGCTTTGACCAGTGAGCCATGGATAATCGGGGGAAATATTAGTGGAGGGCTCAGTCTCCTGCAGCCAGCAGTGGTGACAGGTGGCATGGCTCTGTGGCACAGGGTTTTGGCATGAAGACAAAATGTCAATCAATCATCTTTTCTGGCTTCAAATTTTCTCAGAGCAGAAACATAAAATTAAGCCACAGCACTTGCTATATGTGAATAGTAAATATACAAGAAATGCATCACAAATTGCCAAAATTGCTGGTCCAGTGTATACTATATTAACACAGAGAATATTCTGAACTAAGACTTGGCTCTGAGACTCCATTCTACAGTCCAGCTCTATCACTGTCCCAAGTACAGGAGTTAGATCAGATATACTCTCTTTTCTTTTAAAGATACTGTATATTCGTTTCAGACCTCTGAACTATAACTTGAAGACATCTGCTTGATGAAATTTTCCCATTTCTTTCCCAGTATAAAGAATCCACAGGCAGGGCAGTAATTGATCAGATGATCATGCAACTAGTTCTCCTTATTTGTTCAAAATTAGTTCGTGGGAAGATTAGTTGTTTGACTATAAACTGCTTTGATTAAATACAAATATCAGAGTTTTTTAATAAGCCTCTGGATTGGATGGACAGTGTAATCTAATATCAGGGTTTTGGTGTGTGTGTATACTGCAATTAAAGTATTTTTTTAACCCTAGAAGTGGCTACACTTTATCAATTGCAAATAACAGTACAAATCTACCTCACAGGGACACTTGATTGCTGTTTTTTCCAACTACATTTTAATATCCTTTGAAAAATGTAGAAATAATGCAAAGCATGTATTCAGAATACTAAGGATATTATGGTGGCAAGTGTTCACTTCAAGCAAAAAACTATTCATGTTGGTTGAGAAAGTGGTACTTCTGCTGCAGATCTTGGAATAAATAATGTAGGGCCTTTATATTAACTCTGTAAGTAATGGCTTGTGTCAGAGTCCAGATTTCCTCATTGCATCTTTGAAAAACCTTTATTAGTTTTTTAGGAATATGTGGCCAGAGACAACAGACATTGGTGTCTGAAAAAAACTTATGAAGTGGATCTGTTCTGTGCTGTTTCTTCTCTTGCAAAGGTGTGTTGAGTTCCAACTTGTGAGCCAATCAGTTTATTATCTCTTCATCACAGTACTGATGGTTCTTAGAACAGCTTGGGTTGGAAGGAACCTTATAGACCCTCTAGTTCCAACCCCCACGTTTTCCACATGAAGAACTTCAGTTTCTTCAGTAAGGTGAAATAAACTGCCTGTGTTTTGGCACAGGGCAGTGGTGTTCCCAAGGGGTCAGTGTTGGAGCTGATATTGCTTAATGCATTCACTAATAAGTGAGGTGATAGGATAAAATAATCCCTCTCTTTAAATTTGCAAGTAAAGCTAGATAGTGGAATCAATTACCATGCCAAATGTCAGGGCTGCAATTCAAAGACACTGTCATGACCTGGAGAAATAGGTTGCTAAAAGTCTTAGTCACCCTAAGCACTGTGTGATTAGGGATGAATTTGGAATCTTGTTACCAAGTGAGAATGGGGAAGCAATAGAGAGGCTGAAACATCCATTGCATTCATTGCAGGTCCAGAGAAATTTTGCAAGAATACAGGTTTGATTGACTTCTCCACTGGTTGTCCTTGTTCCTGTTGCCTGCCTAGCATCAAACAAAAAAATGTGAGGCTACCAGATTTATAGCAAAAGCAACTCCACATCCTAGCTGCAGCAGTCCTCTTTTTGCTTCATACAGATGTCTTTATGAGGCTTCAAGGAATAAAATCTGAAACAGTCAAACTGAGCAAATCATATGTTGATTTTGTTTCCCCACCAAAGGCAGCACAGAAGATGGAAGAGATTTGATGGTCTCTGTGGGTTACATGGTAGTGGTCCCATTTGCCAAAACCCAGTTTTTAGTGTTTCAGACAATAGAAGGCAGCTGCTTCCTTCAACCTTCATTTAAGACTAAGGGGTAATGACAGCGAGGTAGAATAAAAGTGAGGTTATGTTTGGAGGGCATGCAATGTGTCCTCTGAATGAGGCTGCCCCAAATCCGAAGGCAAGTTGCACCCGCTTGAACTTTATAGAACTTTAAAGCTCTCTATGTGCAGAGACAGCATTTCACTGGTAGTTTCACAGAGCAGTGTCTTCTCCACACCTTTATTTTCTGTTTGTAACAGTGAAGAATTTTCATTAGATACACCACCGTTATGTTGTCTCTGTTTCTGTCACTTTGCTTAGATACTAGTTTCATTATGTCCTGGCACACAGACTAGCATACGACTAATGCATATGTAGATTAACCTGGAAACTTGGAAGTTTGATTTTGCCTGAGTTTTACTTCTCTCTCCCCCTGCATTGTTTTCATATCTTGCTTGGATGTGTTTCAGAGATGAAATGCTGTCTTCTGAATGCTTCCAGGAGCCCGGAGGCACCTGGAAGTCTGTGGGTCTGCTTTTGAGATGATGTATTCTAGGGAGTAATCAGAGTTGAAGAATCATCGCTTCAGTGGCCGGCACCTTTACTTTATTGTTTTCAGTTCGTTATGGAGCTGGCCAACAATACTGTGTTAAAGTTAACAGTTTTGAGTGAAATAGATGTGTTATATGGTCTCCATTTGTTTGGGTTTGAAAGTACTTGTCCCTTTAAAAATGATAAATTCTTTCAGGGATTGTCACAAATTATAACTATACATTCCTCATCTGTCAAAGAATATGAATGAACCATGGACTTCAAATGCAGCCACTCTGGCTTACCACATATCACTGAGCAGTCATTTTGTTTGTAAAAGCAACAATCGAACTCTTGTCAACTGCCATGATTAAAATAAAAAAAAAAAACCCCAAAAAATAACCCCAGAAAGAATCCATATTCTGATTTTAATTTGATGTGAAAAAAAAAAATAGTTCCAGCGTTTAGGTCAAAGCAAGGCAGCATGATCCATTCAGAGCCTGAGACACATTTTGGGAACATACTGCTTATTATTAGCACTCCCTTTTACTCTTTACATGACCTAGGAATAGCAATTTACTTTTCTCTCTTTTTTTTTTTTCCCCTTTCTGTTATCCATCATATAAAATTGCATCTCTTTATTTTCTCATCACTTTATTGGAAATCATTGGATGAAAAAGGACAATAAAAGTTCTCCATGTTTTTGCTGGAGGGATTTCTTCCTCCTTATACTTTGGATTTCAGTGTCCTGTCTATGTCCCTGGAACAATATACCTTTCCAGCTCCCCTGAATATTGGACCAGTAATCTGATCTTTAATTTGCATAGCTCTAATATGGGGATAATGCTTTTATAAACTCTTTGTCAAGTGCTTTGTATAGGAAAGGAATATCATGGCCCCTGACAGCTCATAGGGTTATGTGGTGCTAAATAAGTGTTCCACATCTTAAAAATTGGCTTTACTAGTCATGAGTTGGAAATCCAACCTAAAGAAAAGCTACATAATGGAACATAAACAGCTTTTCTGCGCGGATTGTTTTATGGAACTTCAGGCAGAGAAATGATGTGAACAGCAAGAAGTTACTGTAGCCTCCTCATGCCCTTTGGATCTGAAGACTTCTCCATTTCTCTTATGGATTATTGTTTATTTGTTCAGTAGACTGAACTGCATACTTGGAGGTATTTCTGCAGAAAGCATTAACTTGTCAGGCTGCTGGGCCACACTTTCTACTCCTAGCTGCCATCATCAGAAAGTTGTGTCCTACCCTAAGCAGCTGCTTTGGAGACAGCTGCCACAATCTAGCCACCCTACAATTTGTGCTTGCTGGCAGCTGTCTGGCACGTTGATATTTCTGAGATCATCCCTCTTTTTAATGAGGCATCTCTGTGTGTCTTTACTGTTGCTCCTGGGTGTGCTTTAGGTCCCGGCAAAATCTGTGAGCTCTTTGGTCATCACACTGAATTTTTTGGCGGCAACGTGATGGCTTGATATGTTGCTCCTGTGTTACAACAGATGTGGTGTTACAGTGTGGCAGAGGGAGGACCCTGATAGTCAGAAGTGCTGGTTTAATGCTAACCAATGCTGTCCAGTCCTAGCTGCTGGACACTGGCGCTGTCTATGCTAATAATAGCTCTCATTTGTCCAGCACCTTTACTGGAAGAGGGCCTGAAGCAATTTATGAGCTGCACTCAGGCAATGCATCCACCTCTGTGTTGAGACAAGTATGGGGTGGTGCACAACAAAGGTGCACGAGTTTCAGAAAATGTTGGATAATCACTGAAAGCTTCTGGGTGAATGACAGCCTTATTGTCACATGAAGGAGTGGACAGCCATTGGATTCTCTTTAGATGCCTCCCTTTGAAAAGAACATCTGAGACAAAGAGAAAGGCCAAGAACAGATCATAAAGTCTAGATTATGGTGATTTGGCATTTTCAATTATTTCCTTCCCAGGAGCTTCACTAAAATTTGTTCAGCAGATCCTGGCTCCTGGGAGGAGCCCAGAGCTACTGTTAAACAAAAGCTCATGTAATCAGAGCATTTACCAAGGATGCAGCAGCTGGGCACATGCTCAGTTGTAAGGCTGGTAAGTTTTAGAAATTAATCTGCTGGAGCTTTTTGTACACAGATCTTTAGGATTGTAAGTGTGAGGAAGCTTGTTAAGTTTGTTAAACATCTGTGGAACAGTTCATGAAGTTTATTTAATGGGAGCTCTCTTTCAGTGATAAAATGCACTAATAGAATTAGTCCTAGGTGAATATGTGAACTGAAGCTGACGTACACCAGAACCCTCCGAGCAACTAACTTTATATCTGTGTGTTAATATTAATCAAGATTATCAGGAACTGTCTCTCGTAAGTGGAGGTTCACATTTGAGTAATCATCTGTATCTTACTCGCAACTAACCATGCATGCCACTCTGATTAAAAAGTCTCTTTTCAGAGGAGGAGGAGTAACAGAAGGATATGAGGATACTTTACATTGTGAAATATTCAGTATTTCATCACTTTAGTATGGTTGGATGTTTTTATTGTTAGGAGACTGGAGTAATGGGTTGTGGGTGTGTGTGTGGACTGGTGCTCCTCTTCCTGTAGAGGGCTACTGAAGCACCTGTGGGCTCTAGGATCTCATCACCTTTTTCAGGGTCTGGAGCTGAAGGATAGAAAACAGACTTCTGTCTTTTCAAGTGCAAAACTCATGTGGAACCTTCTCTGTTGCTACTTCTCATTTCCAATTTTCTTTGTAGGCAGAGCTCTCTCCTCTCTCTGATTGCTCTGCATCTCAAAGCGGGTCTCTTACTGCTTCCTAATGCAACTTTGTAACACTTCTATAGCCTTAGGGGGAGGAAGTTTTTCTCTCTGAAGTCCTTCAGTCTTTCCACAGCCCTTGACCTTATTATCTGAACTCTTTTTGTTCCTCCTCTCACAAAATACCTAATTCTTTCACCTAAGCAATAAAAACCAGTGTGAGATAGAGGATAAGGTGCTTTGGAAAACAAAACAAAACAAAACAAAAAAAACAAAGAAGAAACCAAATAACAAAACAGTTTTGTCCTGAAGGTGTTTAATTATATCTGTTGGGGAAGAAAGTACAAATGGGATGTTTGCTGCAAGTCTCAGGAGTCAGTGAGAGTGAGTGTCTGGCTTGGTGAATAGCAAGTTACTTCTGGGTATGCCAGAGAGAAAATGTATTGACATGCCTGAGTTGCTCAATATCCATACTTTCAACTTTCTGTTCCACTGAATCCCTATTTTTGTGCACCTGCTTCATTGCTAGTGATGATGATGTCCTCAATTTTTTTCTAAAGGCCCTGCCATAAGATGCTGAAGATCAGGGCTTTCTCAAGCCTTTTCTACTCCAAGTGAACATAAAAGTGGTGTACTGGACTGAGGATCGTTAGTCAGGGTTCTCAGCATCAAAATGCAAACAACCCTGGACCCATAAGTTCAGATTCCAGCAAGACTAGTTTTTTTCTCTTAATTCTCTTGCCATAAATGCAGAAATTCTGTTTTTCCTTGGGGTAGTATATCTCTGATCAGTAAAACTAAGTCAGTATAAAATGTGTGTAAGAGGAGACTTAGATGCTTTAACTCGCTGTTTCAAGATATTTATTTCAATCTTCATATTTAGAAAAGATTTGAAAAGTGAGGAGAACAAAATGCTGCCACGGTATTTGGTGATGGTAGTGTGGAAGTTGTATTACAGCAGTAGACAAAAGGTCTTTGAAGGGCACATCTCCTGAGATGGTTTGAGTGGAGAGAAAGCCCTCAGGTAGTTCCAGGATGGATGATTATGTACATGCTTTTCTCTGTGTGACTATCCATAGAGAGAGAGGAGAATTACAGAATGGTTGATTCAAATATGACTGGTTTGAGACTCCAGAAGGGCATTCAGAGTTAGCTCTGGTACCAAAACTGTTTTGCAAATGTTCCTACTGCATGTGTCCCCAGGTTAGGGTTGTCTGTAGGCTTTTCATTTTAGTTCTGTACATGGTACATCCAGTGCTGATGTGAGTAGTAAGATGAATGGGTATTTATTTCATCTTACCAGAGCTAATCCATCATGGTGCATGTAGCAATTGGATTTCTGCACTCCAAAAAGCTTTTACTTCCAGATATTAAATAAATAAATAGACATAAGGACCTCTCTTTCTCAATCTTTATTTTCCTTCTTCTTGTTCTTTTCCTTCTCCTTGCCTGCTGTGTAATAAATATGTTTGTTTATTTTGGTAAATATCCATAATTTGAAAATAGCTTTATTTAGCACTTAGCCTACTGCAGACATGAAGTGACTGATAGCAGCATTGTTCTGGAATGCCGGAAAATAAAGTCAAGATTTCTTTTTTGATTCCTTGGTTAATTGCAAACAAATGTTTTCATTCCTATGGATCAGCAAAGACATTGCTTCAGGATGGAATGATACAACCTTTAAGTCCTATTAGTAACTTTCTGTTGGAGTTGATTATTCTTTTTCTTCTTTGATTTTTCAGCAAAATAGATGAAATGATGATTAATACTTCATCATCTGAGGTTCTCTCTGTAGTCATTAATAATGTTTTTATCCACTCCTTATCCCTTCTAGTTCCTTTATGAAATTCTACTAATATTTCCAGAAATGTTTAGTTTTTGTTTATTTTATTTTTGTTAAAAGCTTTATCTAAGACATTTATTCGATCACCTTTGGTTAATTTGTTTCTTTTAATTCCGGAGACGTCCTACTGACCCACCTGTCTACTGTGTACACTACTGTACAAGATCAAACCATTTTGTACTCTTTCCTATGGGATTGGTTAGTTAGGTGGGTTTGTGGTTTTACACTCAATTCCAAAGCCTAACACTTCAGTTCCAATTTATATGCGGAAGAAAAAATCCTGAGGGTTGCTTTTTCAAAATTAAAGGACAATTTAGGGAGAAAACTAAATTAATACCATAATTTTGCTTCAATTCATTATGGTATCTGCTTGTATAAATCACTAAGAAGGTTGGAGGTAGATAAGACATGGGGGCCCAAACTCTTTTTGTTTAGAAGAGCTGTGAGGGGGGCCACCACTACATTTAAGGAGTTTAAGTATGTTTTTAGTGGCTACTGAGGCCTCAGATTTTACTGTACACCTTAGGGGCTATTACTACTGAATTGTTGTTCTTTCCAAAAAAAAAAAAAAAAAGGCATCCATTTTCTGTGTGTTCTCTTGGATTTTCCTAGGAGATGCTCTCACCCAAACAGTCTGTAGAATCAGACAGCTTACATTTAAAATGCTAAGTCACAGTAAGAAGTATAAGCATCACAAGATGAGGTAGCTGACATACAGGAAGGGAGGAAAATGGAAAAAAAATACCACCATACACCAGGAATTAAATGCTTTCCTGCTTTCCAGAGAAACTGCCCATAGCTTAAGATTGTTTGGGATTTTTGCAGCTTTGCTGCCTTCCTTCCTTTCCAGTTAATTATTCATGCACTTGCTACTAGCAGGCAAATTTTGTTTTCCTTTAGGTGTAATTAGAGCAATCAGAGGGCTTGCAATATTGTAATAAAAATGCACTTTTGTTCTTTCTTTCGCCTCTCTCCTTCTTTTTTTCCTCTCTCTCTTCCTCTCTTTTTTGCTCATGTCTGTTTGCTGACCACTGTCTGTTCACCAGTCCTTCTGTCCTTCTAAATTTTTTCCTATTCATTTAAGCTGTTTCTCTCCTTTTTTCTCTGTGTGTAAGTGCAGTTGCCAGTTTAAGTACCCAGATAAACTTCTGGACTGCAGGTTTTATGAATTCTTGCAGGGAAAATTGGCCTTGCTGTAATAGGAACTGCACTAATTCTGAAATGAGCAGAATTAAATTGCACTCTTGAGGGCAATCATTTGTGTACAATGTATAGCAGAGGAAGAAGTGACAGCACAGGTGTATTTTTATGTGCCTTGTCTTTGCATGTTTTGGAACATGGTGAGAAAATATTTCCTTCATGCTCAGTCAGCCAAAGGTTTTATTAGGGTTTTGGGTTTTCTGTTATTGTAGGGTTTTTTTATCCTCTGGTGTGGATTCCAGATCAAGACAGGAGTAGAACTCTCTTTATCATTGATAAACTACCCTTGTTTGCTTTGAGTTATGCAACAGACTTAGTACATCATGTTATTTCTTAAATTGGTGTGCCTAATTTTTAAACTTATGTTTTTTCCTGCAAATATGTATACACATACATACATGGACACATTTCTGGGGAAGCTGAAGCTCCCTTAGTGCGATTGTTTTCTTGCACGTGTCAGAGCCATTCAGAGATTTTGCACAATTTATTCAGTACATCACAGTTCCTCTTTTGGGGTCTGTTTGAAATGACCTGTACACTGGAGTGGGAAAAGTGAATTATCAACTGTAACCAGCAGTGACAAGAAGTAGTCCATGAGCACTTAAGATAATTTTGGCTAAACACTCTCTGCATCTTTTTAAGGCAGCAGCTGATGGGCTTCTCTTTAGGGTTACTCAACCCTGTTAATATTATTTGTGTGATACTGTTGATGAACTTGCAAAGAGATGGTATTCAATACTCTTAAATGGTCAAGGTGAGAGGTGCTTGATGCATATGGGGCACACAAGGTGGAAGAGAGGTCCTCTGCAGCTTTTTTCTCTGGGTGGAAATATAGCTTGTCCTGCCCAGTGTCTGACTCGTTCTTAGGTGTTAGTGTGGGTAGGGTCTCTGAGAGAATTTGAACCATAAGAGGGCATAAATTTGGTCATGGCTTTCACATGGAAAAGCCCTGTTGGCAAGGGGGAAGGAATAGTTGACCTCTGGGGTCTCAGCCTTCCACACTGCTTTCTCCTTTCCTCAGCTGGTTGAAATGATCAGCGCCAGTGTCAGCACTAAGTAGCAGTAGCAGTCTTTGCCTCTAGCCCATGGAATTCTAACAGCAGGGAAAGGTTTGCATCACAGGCAGTGAGAGCACCAGCTCCCTCTACCAGGTTCACAGTTGGAGAAAAGAAGGAAGTGCCAAATGTGGCAGCTCTGACATGTACAGGCAGAGCTATTGAAAGGACCAACAATGAGGAGCCAGCTTCAATGGATTTTTCTTCAATAGCAGTGTGAGCCAATTTCCCATGTATGAAATCCTCTTTCAATCAAAGATGGCATAAAAAGAAAAAAGTTTTCTTCTGATATTTGTTGTTTTTCTTGATATCTGTATACTGCACACTGTACTGAACACCAGAGTTTCTGCTGCTCTTCTCTATTTGTGCAGACACCATTATATCATCCTGGAGGGGAGAGGCATTATTACTCCGATTTTTCACATATGAGAAATGACAGGGCTTGTCATGTCCAGAGAGCAGAAGCGGGGCAAGGGTCTGCTGGTGAACATTAGCTCATTTCTTTTCCTGACAGCCTACCAGTGCTGCCAGGAACTAGCAAAGGTAAATGGATTTGACAGTAATACCTCTTTCTAGTGGCATAGCTAGATTATGCAGTCAAAGATCCCCTCTGTGCAGGGCTGGTCAGGGTCGGCTCTTTGATGAGTGAGCTCTGAAGAATACCGAGTATGCTTTGTGGAGAGGCATCAGCTTTTTGGTAGTGGCTGTGATCCCATCCACATTTTGTGTTATTTTTGAGGTGGAGAGTGAACTGAAGGTGAGTCTCCTCAGAACTGAAGGGAAGAGTGCCTGCTGTCAAAGGCACTGTAGGCATAGGTCCCTGTAGGGCCTCAGTAGCTCATGGTCTGATTTTTTTTTTGTGGTTTACTTTGGGAACGGGATAAAGCAAACTACTCTTGCAGGTTTCAAGTCCTGGCTAGCCTAGATGGTGCAATAAAAAGAGAGAGTAGGAGGAAAACCCTCCATCAAATGATCTTGACTGTTGTCACCTTTTTTAAACTTAAGTATTGCTTTATATTTTGCAGGGGAGGTGGGCAGATTTTCATATTTGGTAAACCACTATCTGACCAAATTACAGCCCAAGTGATGAATATTTAATTAGATCTGTACTCTATGAAATACATTGCTGCTTAGGTGGATTAAGGCTGGGTAGCTTATAAATTGGTAATTTGGTTGTCAGCTTCTGCAGTGCCCTGGACAGTAACAAAACACATGAATTCCTGTGGATTCCTATATAAAAAATTAATGTTTGGATTGGATTGTGAAGGGTTTAGGTCTTTTATCCTTTTGCTATTTATTTCTTCAATAAAAAAAAAGGAAGATGGAGTGAAATTAAAAATTTAGGTGTACTTTTAATATTGCAGTGCCAACTAACTGCATCCCTCAAAGTTACCAGCCCTCATCTTTGCCACTGACATGTGTTAAAGAAGCGTCTTCAGGAATGTGATACTGCCAAGAATTAAAACAAGTGATATCCATTCCTGCAAACTTTTAAAAAGTTGTATGTATAGAATATGAACTACATGACTTTAATGTCATATTGCATTTTCCTTCCTTTGAGTTTTCTTACTGCTATTAGTAAAATAGGCACTGGGAATACAGGGTGATGTTTTTGTTACATCCTTAGGATTTTCCTGCAGGCGAGGTGTGTCAGGCTGCCAAATGCCCATTTGGATTCAGTCAAATAGGAAACTGATAGTGCAGTTTGATTGGAGTCAAATCTCCAAGGGTTTCTGGTATCTTACAGTTTTGAGGTGAGGGGAGAATGGCACAGGCTCAGAGTTTGCTGCTCTGCAGCATGTCCAAAACTGAGGCAAGATGATCAGACTCTGAGGATGAGGGGCAAGCAGCATCCAGTAGGTCCTGCTCACTAATTTCATGTCAAAACCTCAGGGCAGTATTTTCTCTCTCCAGGTGCTGTGCTATTTCTGGGTCTGTCTTGGTAATGTCCACTGAACAAACACTGACTGTATTTCATGCTATATTATTGTTTACTGTAGCTGATCTTAATTTATATTATTATATAATGTAGCAAGGAGGCAACCCAGTCACTGCAGATCAAAGAAATTAGTGCAGCTGTCATGTGGATAAGCTCATATTGTGCCTCACAACACCACCCCAGGCTTGCTTGAATCGTGCAGACTCAACTTTGTCTCCCTCTCATCACTGTGGATGCAGCTGAGGATATGTAAATGTGTGTGTGTACGTATGGATCCTGTAGGTATTTGCACATACTTAGGCAATGCTGCCTTGCAGCATGGGTTATTATCTGGGTTTGACAGCAGCTTTTGAATGCAGGCATCAGTTTCCCATCTGTATGTTCCCTGAGGCTGTCAGCAGTCATTGGGACAATTGGCAGGGTGTCAGCTAAGCTCTCCTCTCCTGGAGGAATATTACAGTAGCAAAGCTGATGAGGACTGTGACATGTTTGAGGGAGGACACTGCATGAGGTCTGCATGGTATGCATCATCCCCTACTTGACGAGTTTTTCACAGCAGGGACTTTTTTATTGTTTCTATTCTTGTCAATATCTGTCAAGGTACCCAATGTAGTTTTCTCTTTTCAATTCCTTTTTTCTTTTATTTTTGCTTTCTTTCCCTTCATAGCTCAGCATCCCCAGCTGCCATCCATTGGGTTCTCATCTTTGCTGATGTCTGGAGAGTCCAAGAGCTGGAGCAGTGCAGTAGGTAGCAGTCTGCTTCCCATCAGCTCTGACGTAGGACACAGCACGAAGCCAAGGGTACCAGGGACTGGTGGTGTAATTCTTTATCAAGCATGAAACTAAGAGTCTCATCTCCAGGGATGGATGAAATTCTTGGAGATTTCTTGGCCAGAGCAATCTTTTACACTTCCAAAGTATAGGTTATATAATAAGATTTTACTTTCCCGAGTTTTTATTTTAAAATTTGAATATAGAATCCTTTCCTTGCTCTCTCTTTCACAATTGAGTGTGCTATTAAATACTCCAATTTCATCTCAGTAATAGCATTTCAGGGAGAGGAGAGAGAAATGTTCCTAAATACACATTTTTAAAAATCGTTTGGTATTGAAGAATCACAGTAAATTTTTTTACTACTTTATTTTTAAAAAGCACTTATCTTCATATGCACTCATATGCTAGGAGGAGATGGTGTGTGGATGGAGATCATGGCCTGATAGACAATGATCTTTGCTGGGTTCAGGTACCAGGATACTTACTTGGACCTGATATATAATTTCCTGAGGCATTTGATGTAGCTTATGTAATTGTCGCTTGTGTAATTGTCCCTTTTCAGAGGGAGGCTTGGCACTCAATTCCCCTTAAGAGAGAGGTGGGGCATCTCTCTGAGATGCTTCTAAAAGTACTGTGAGTGGTAAATGTTTGTTAGGCTGTAGCAATGAGTTCCAGCAGGTCACAGTGACAGAAGAATAGTACCTGCTCGGGGTATTCAGGGTTTGAGGAGTAAGCAAAAGCAGGACACAGGGCAGCATTGGCAGCTGTCTATCCCTGCTGTGAAAGCCAGCAGGGAGAGCTGTGGACTTTGTTTGCACTGATGAATGTTGTACACTGCAGTTTGTGAGCTGTATTGAATTCCCCACCATGCTGCCTTGCTATTGCTGCTGGCATAGCTTGTTGTGTTTATGAATGTGACAGTCAAACACATCAGAAGCACAACTTGCCCACTGATCTGTGAGACCGCCTGCCTTGTTCAGTGGGAACCCAGCTGACAGCGGCAGAGAATACACAGATTTCTAGGAGGGCTTGATTGGAGGATTTATGTCTGAAAAGTTCCTTGGGACATTCCAGCCTACAAGGTTTGGTTATCCATTCATCAAGTTTATTTAAACCTTGAGGGGGGAGGTTATTTTCCTAGTCTCAAGAGTGCTCTGAAAAGTGTTGGAAACTATTTTCCACTTCTAGTTAATCTATTTATTATGAACAATGAAGTTTCACCATGATAGAAAGTGGATAAAGAGGAAAAAGCATGAAGAAGACTTCAAATGCAGAGCACAGTAGTTTTAGAAGAGGGTCAGAGATACTGGTCTTTGCCATGGTGACTGTGCCAACATACAGAATTGTGTTTAAACTAGGGTTTATATGGGCGTAATTATTTTGATAAATATCACACCCAAATGAGCATAGTTAAATAAAAATAATGAGCTGTCTTAGCCCCTTTGTGGTGGGAATGAAGAAGTTGGTCTGTGGAGTTTTTTGTTTGTTTTTTTTTTTCCCCTAAGAACAGTCATATGGTTTTTTTGGCCTCCAGGTTGTTCCAGGACATAATGTTTTTATTTCTGTTGAATTGTAGCAAGCAATGATTGTTACATGTTGTGGTTTTCCTTGCGTGAGGAGGCATTTTACCCTCCCCCTTAGAATCTCCTTGTTTCTTGTGTTGTGTGAGGTTATAGGACAGGGGACTCAGCTGTCTATTGCAGTTGTTTCTGCTGGAATTTATATTTGTTTCAGTAATATAGGGCAGATTATTATCTGGATGAGGACAGGGCTGGTAGCAGTGTTACACTGACTTGTAGCATTGTTGTGGCCTTTCTGAAGATAATTTCTTGGAGCAGCAGTTGCAAACTGTGCTTTCTTCATCTTCAGCTTTAGACTGAAAAACCCCTAATCAAAAGACAAGGTGACATTTTCAGGTCTCCTGAAATGTAGTTAACGTTCCTCTTAGCCTCTGTATCTGGTTGTTGCCCTTTTCACAGCAGCACAGGATCATTTTCTGTGCCCAAGCATTCTTGGAGGGCAACAAATCTCCTTAGTGTTAGATTACCATAATAAGAGGGAGCCCTTATATTCCTTCCACTTTTCCTTTTCCGCTCTGAATCTCATTTGCTAGACTTGCTGGTGTGTGTTTCAGTCCTTTAATTAAGTCCTCCCTTTGTCTCTCTATCTGCCAGAGCATGGTTCCCATTTTTCTTGCTGCTGCACTTAGGCATAATTTGCTGTCAAACACATGCTCTCTGACTGAGGTCCAGGTAGATGTACTTGCAAGTGTGTCTGGGTCAATAGCTTTTGTTTCAATTAGATTTACAAAGAGCCATTTTGGTGCTCTGGCATGTTACTCAAAGGGGAGGTTGTGGGGAGGGCCTTGGGCCTGTCAGGCACTTAATTAATTAATTAATTAATTATTTTAAAAAGAGAAAAAAGAAGGAAAAGAAAAATGAATGGAAAAAAAGAAAAGAAAAAGGAATTGGGGAATCTGATGTTATTTGTCTATGGCCAACCAAGCCTGCAGCAGTTTTTGCTAAGGATTAATCCGTAGCCAGGGCTCAGTCTGATGGGTACAGTAAGATGCAGTGCTTTAAGATGTAAAATTAGTGGAACCAGGCATCTTTGGATGCAGATGGGGTTGTGGCCACAGTTGGCTAAATGAGTGAAAACCATTTCTAGCAGGTCTGAGCCAAAACCACAGTAGGCTGAGAAGAATTAGCTATAATCCAGTATTATTTATTTATCCATACTTTCTACTGAAAATGCAGCGGCAGGGTTTTCACATGTGAGGAATTTGAATTTATGCACTGAGGTAAGAAACTTGATTCATTTGTCTTCTTACCCCTGCAGTCACAATGAGGAATTTGGCTTCCCATTGATGCTAAAGGCATTTGTGCTTGATGACTTTTTGTATATTCATAATTTTCTTTCTAGATAAATAAAACTAAATTGTTAGTTTTTTCCCAAAATGCTTGAATATCTTTTTCCAGTATTTGAAAGAATCTGTTGAAAAACTGGGCTCAATACTGTGGTACTGTCCTAAACCCATGCTTTCTTTGCAAGATTATCTTTCCAGCCTTTGTGGTCTTTTCATGGTCTGAGTGTGGGGCTCCTTGGCATCGAGCTGAATTTTGTATTTTCTCCCTGCTTAAGCTGCTAAAGGAAAATGTCAGTGGAGTCAATTACTAGTAATTTTTAAAAATTCTTTGGTTGTTTCACATGCCTGATGTCTGAGAACCCACAAAACCTTGCGGAGTCTGTGTAGGGGTCAAAGGAGGGGTGACAGTGAAGCTGGGCTGGCAGGAGTTCAAGCAGTCAGGCAAGCCAGGTTCCAGCTGGAGACTGTCACTGGAGTTTGACCCATGGGACAGGAGAAGCTTTTTTGTTTTTTGAAGCTGCTTCTGGAGTGATCCCTACAGTTACCCGGAACTCTCTTTTAAAATCTGGTTTGTTTCAATCAGGTACGTTATTATTTTCTCTGTAAGTGCTGTGCCTTGAACTTTGGTGCCTCTAATCTCTCTGAGCTACACCTTGTACCACTAGGATACCTCAGTATAATTGGAAACATTGTGGAAGAAGATCCTCTTCATCAAAATATATAAATATTTGGAAGAGTAATAGTGTTGAGCAATTTTCTAGTCATAATAAATCCTGGCATATTCCTTCAAACAATACAAATACAAACAAATATCAGAGAAAAGACTGAAGGGTTTGAAATGCCTGATATCAAAAGTAATTCCATATACTTTCCGTTTTTAACAAGCTGCTTTAATGTTCTTAAGTTAGCTTTACATTTTACTGGTGTCTCAATTATGATCAACTTGACATCTTCCTCAGTGATTTTGAGAAGCAGCTGGGCATACAAATATCTTCTTTCTACAGATGAACAGTCCGATGTAAATATATGCTATTACTCTCTCTTTTTAATTTTTTTAAAATTATTTTTATTTTGGTTCATAAAAAAAAAAGAAGAGTCACATGAAAACAAGCACAGATGACACAAACCTGGTCCCAAGCTAGCTATTTGGGTGATACCTATATCCTTCTCAAAAAGATTAGGTTTAGAACCTTTGGAAAGCAAGGGGCATAGTGGGCCACCCTGTGTGTTTATCATGTTTGCACCAGTAGTGCCAGCTTCATTCCTAAAACAGGATGTCTGTTGTGGATGGTGACGTAAGCGGCAGTGTAGTGGGGATAGGTACATTAGGTTTTTGAGTGTCTGTTCAGAAAATTTGATCTGGCATCACAGAGGTCTGAATAAAAAGGGAGCTCTACACTGTCATTTTTATTGGTATTGCTTTTCAGAACATACTTTTAAAACATTGCAAGGTGTCAGATGTCAGTGAACTGGTGAGCTCCCCACTGCCTCAGATGGAGTTGCTTCAGCCTTCAGAACCTGAATCAAGGCAGTCAATTTATAACAGTAAATTGCACAACCTCGCATCCTGATAGGATCACACTTCCCTTAAATCTGGTCTAACCACTGAGGAGAGAGCTGGTCAACTCTTCAAAATATGTTTTACAGAGAGAATTTGTCTACAAAATAGCAGATTAGAGGGAAAGGAAGCAGCCTGGTCTCTTGGGCAGACCTTAAAGTGGCAATGAGATGACTCCTGGGTCCTGTGCTGCTTCAGTTGATGTTTCTTGACTTGACACTGAGTGAGGGGGATAACTGGCCTGTTCAACCTCAGGATGCAAAGCTGAACAAAAGCAGTAGGAAAACAGCTGCTTCTAAGTAGAGGACTCCGGGGTAAGTGTGGAACTGATTTAGTATGTTGCTGAGGGGCTCTTAACTCCAGCTGACTTCACAAGTCTTTGGTAGTTTGTGCAAATTCACAGATTGAGGACCAATGCACTCTGTGCTCTGGGGATGCTTTGTTTGAAGAGGACTGCTTAACCTCAGCAACTTCTCCAGAGGCAGAAAGAGGGCCTTTTTAAGAGGCCTTTTTTAAGGGGTCCTTTTTGAAGGTATCTTTTGGCAATGTTGTACTGTAACACGAGGCAGTGTGTTTATTTCCATGCTCTGCCAGCCGCTGATGCCGGTGCCACCTGTTTTGCTTCCCACTGCACAGCTGTGCCTTTGTGTACAATTTCTGAAATGGGTTTTTATGACATCTGTGTTTTAGCTCCCTTGGGACCCATCACTTGCAGTCCTATCTCACTGGGCACTCTCTCCCTCCCTTTGCAGAATCAGTGCTATAAATGTAGCTTGCTTAAATCACCACTCACTGAAAGAACAGAAAAGATTAATGAGTAAAAATTTGCCTTGATGGAGATCAAATACTTGCTATCGTGATCTCTTTCAGTAACACTGAGTGGAGATTGACTGAACTGTAAAGGAAAGAAAAGTGACATAAAAATAAGAGCAAGGTATGCACAAATGCTCTGCAAGTATTAGACCTGTATTCAAACATTTGTTTTGTTCTAGGACTTGAATTCCTTGTGATGGTATCACGTGGGGTTGGCTCAGGGAATGATTCTATGGGGAATATGCTGTAGTCACCATTACAAAATCCAGCAATTGCCAATGGAGACAATTTACTTGTTCTCTGATATGAAGCCCTTTCCCCCAAGAGGAGCTATGAGGATCGCTGCTCCTGTAGAAGTCACCTGTGCTCATTCAGGATATACACGAATGCAGCTTAAAGCAGTGTTGTATGGGTGTTTTCTAGAGGTGTATAAATACCCTATACATGTCTGGTTGCCATTACCCTGGGCACTGCAGCACATACTGTGATGTCTGTAAAAATCCTCCAGTGCAGACCACAATAAGTGGATGAGCACTGTGGTATCCTAGCAGGTAATTATTGGAAAAGTCTGGCTGCTTGAAGCTGATCAGCATGTCTATTTAAGAAATGCAGTTTGCAAAAACTTGTAGGATATATTCAGATTTTTTAAAGCAGAAGACCAAAATGTAATTATAGTAACAAATATAAAGTAGTGAATACTGCAGCCATGAGGGCATATTCTTTCCCCAGCTCGATTGAGAGTGCAAGGAGGAAAGGGGTAACCTAATGTGAAAGCAGAGGTTGTTTCTGCAAGCAGGCTGGCCGAATTTTGCGGTGACCATGCTAGCCTTGAGACTAGAGAAGTTCTGAGGGCTGCCTTTGGGATAAGGTGGTGTCTAAAATTCCCTCTCACTGGAGCCCCCTCAGGTGTTCACTGAGTTTAATGTAGAAAAAATGCAGCAACAGTCACTTGAATTTCTCCACAGTCCTTGCTGGAGGAGAATATTGTTGCAGTGTAATTTTTTGGCCGTTGACTTCCAAAATGGTAGGGCTGTCTGTCTTACTGCCATTCAGACTTGTTTTGTTATCACATCTTTGAAGAACCATCTTCAAGATGCTACATCTCCTGTTACCTCATTATGTACAGGCTGACAGGTCAAATAAAACATATTTCAACCCCAGTCATGGCATAAATGAGAGAGACTTCTGACAAAGAGCCCTAATTATTAACTGATTACTTGAACTTGAAAATGCTTAAAATACAGGTCGTGGCCAGTTTTTGTTCAGCTGAACTGATATTTCTAACTAGTTTATAACAATGTTAAAGATATAGGTGGCTCTTATATAGCTGGCCGTCTCTACAAGGCTGTTCTTCCCCTCCTGATATAGTCCCTTAATTACACTTGGAAGTAGCCTAAGTTTACAAGGAGGGAGAGGGAGGCATTTGCCTTGAGTGCAGTGCCCAGCAGCTCATCTGTACCCATTCTGCTGTGACTTGCTTTCATTTCCGGGTACCAGCAGAATTTTCAGCTAGGCAGATAATGGGAAAATTAGAAAATATGGGTTATCATGAATACTGCTGACTCATTTTGGGGGTAGATGTTTCCTTCAAGGCTGTTGAACTCTAGAGAAAGAAAAGAATGTGTGACTGTCATGAATTCACATATGGGACCTTTGGAGAATGCAATTTTTCTGGTTCTGTGTTTTATGAAGCTTGGCTTCTAACTAGTCTCATACAGGGAGCATGACAAATTCCTGAATTTCTGAAGTGTGAGATGTCAAAGAAAAATCGCATCTTTATGGATATGTTCTTAAATTTTGGTCAGGAAAATCCTGTTCCAAAGTACCTGGATGCTCTGGTGCAAGACCATTGAAGTCATTGGGCAATAGTGAACTGCCACTAAAGAACCTGTGTGAAAATGGTACCATTACTGGTGAATGGAAAACAGTATTTCTCACAATTGCCTCACATTTTGACTCAGGCTGAAAGACTTGATATAGACTGTAGGAGTCGGAAAACTTATCTGATTTAAAGAGAACAATATAGTTTAGTAATCTGACTCAATGGAATTTTCTTAGGAAGATTGATCTTTACTGTAGAGCACTGTCATTAATTCTCAAATATAAGTCTTGTATTCAAATTTGCAGTATAAAATCCACAGAAGCAATGTGAAGTGTAGCATGTTCTATCTCCTGAAGCAATTTAGAGAAGTAAAGTAAGATTTTCTTTTAATAAACAAAGGCATCTTCTCTCTGATGAAATCAATGGATTGGCAGTGCTTTTTCTTCCCATCAAAGCAAAGTAGCTTAGACCGTACTGCTAGTTCATTCTAGTACCTGTTTCCTGCTTGCACTGGGAGAAAGAATAGTAGCATGGTCTGGGCAGAGTTGAATGATTATGACATCAACTGGAGATTTGAGTGATTAATTAATTTTTCTTTTTGACTATGGGTATTCTTTGTGGAGTGACAATTTATCTCCAGTGTGGTTCAGTTTGAAAAATAGAGTTGATATTTTTGTGCTTCAGAGAAATGTTCTGAGATAACTCAGTGTATTATATATCTGGGGCAGTCTGAGCACCTATTGCATCTGTGCAAGACTCTGGTGAGAATATAGATCAAACTCTGTTGCTTTTATTCTTCATATCCTGAATAGAAAGTATCACCTTATCACCAGTTTTCATCCATTTGTGTTCTTATCCCTCACTGAGTTCAACTAGACTGATTTGTGGTTTTCTTCTTGCACTTGAGAGTTTTGTTTTGGCAGGTATCTCTGTTCTGACAATTTCTTTTTGTATTTTGGCCAAGATAAAAATAACACAAATCAAAACTTGTTTCCTTGTTATAACGAACCCAAGCCACAGGTGAGCTGTGGCTCAAGAGCTGGTATCTTTCAACCTGCCATGGTAGGGCTTAATTCTATTCTTCCCCTGCTTAAACCAATATCATTTTCTGTGACAGAGCTGAGAATTTAGAGGCTCAGCAAAAGCCCAAGTCTTGAACAAGAGCACTGGACTGATCTGAGAGTTTTACATCTCCCACAAGTGAGGGCTGAGCAGTCTGGCTGTCTTATGCCATTCCAGATGTTAGTCACCTTCCCTTAAATGCATGAGCCAGCCTAGGCCGCTGTCACAGCACACAGCTTCATCTCCTCTTTAAAAAGTAGCATTTGCCTCCTCCCCAAAAGGAGCAGTGTGGTTTTCTTGTTTGTTTTTTGGTGGTGGTGAGTTTTGGGTTTTTTTGGGGGGGGTTTTGTTTGGTTGTTGTTTTGGGGTTTTTTAATCTTGGTAGTTCCAGGTCATCTGATCATCACTTTATTCATTCCTTTTCCTGTTACATACGATTTTTTCTCCCTTTACAACTGAGGTCAAATGCTTAAATGTAGGTGACACCAATCATTTCTACAGTTTTTCCCACTCCTTTCTTCGGGCTCTACCCCCTTGTGACATTCTTCTGTCTGACCAGTGACAAATGGGGCCTGGAGTGAGATGGAAATGAACTCAGGAGTGAGTTTATGGGACTGCAGGGGACCATCTGTTAATGTAAATGTTTAAGGTAAAATGCATTAAGGCCTGTGCGCTGACGAGACATTTCATTTGCATTCTGCCTCTGGGATTATTTCTGGCTCATGCCTAAGGGCAGCAGAGTTCCAGGGCAGACAAGCACGCTTTCTCCTTTTCATCTTTTTGCTAGTGTAAGTTTTACGTTATGGTTGAGATACCAGACCCAAAATGTGAAATGTGCTGCTTAGATTCAAAATGTGGGTTTGTTTTTAAAAATTAATGTGGCCTATTCTTCCCCTCAAGAAAGCATAGATTCTATAATACCTTTTTTATTTATAGAAAAAGAGAATTCAAATATCATTATTTTTAGAAGCAGGAGAGACTTCTCCATTCTTTACTATTCAAACGTTAAATATAAGAGCAAGAAAGAACAGATCATAAAGAGAAAGTCCGACGCGTTGATGCCACTCATCTCTTGCTTCATGCATATCTTAACTTAATAGGGAAATCTAACCTACATTTTTCTAACATGTTCTGATAGTCTCATGAGTAACCTAGGGGAAGATAGCTTAAAAAGGTCTGAAGATGTGTCATTGCATGCTCATCTGGGGACAGTCCATAATTTTATTCCTGACAGTGTTCATTTAAGTCTGTTAAGAAATTTTAGGTATTCCCAAACCTCAAGTGGGAAATAAGTCTATAGTGTTTTAAAGAATGTAGTTTAAACTATGACTCTTCTGCATTAGAAACTGGGAATGCTTTTCAGTGGTTTTTTTTTATTTTCTGCTTGACTCTAAGCTGCCCTTAGAACAAAATACTGTTGGAATGAATGGGAATCATATTATGGGCATTCCTTCGTTGGTGTACCTTTAGAAACGTGAACTTGAAGAACAGGAGAGACTGAGAATTGGACTTTGAGATAGTCATCTCAGCTCTAGTGACTTTACTAATTTTGAATTTATGGGATAAAATACAGACAAAGTCATAAATACTAATAAAGTGTCTGTTGATTACATAAATCTCCCATCTAGATCTGATAAGTCTGGACTCTAACAAAATTTTTTCTTGTTATCATTGCATAGATAAGTTGTTCATACAACATCATGGGTTAACCCCAGATGGCAACTGAGCACCACTTAGCTGCTTACTCGCTCCCTGGCCCCACCACTGGGATGGGGGAGACAGTGAAAGTGTAAAAGTGAGAACTTACGGGTTGAGGCAAAGACAGTTAAATAGGATACAAAAGAAAGATAATAATAATCATTATAATAACTAAAGCATTAGAATACCCAAAGTGATGCACAATGCTCACCACTTGCCAACCAGTGCCCAGCCAATTCCTGAGCAGTGTCCCCTGGCCAGCTTTCGCCTGGTTTATATGATGAACATGACACCATATGCTATGGAATATAATTTTGGAGTCAGCTATTCTGGCTGTGTCCCTTCTTAACTACTTCTGCCTCTCCAGCCTTCTCCCTGGCAGGGCATGAGAAGCTGAAAAGTCCTTGACTTAGTATAAATACTAAACCCATCCGTGTGTTATTAACATTATTCTTATACTAAATCCAAGACACAGGACTATGCCAGATGCTAGGAAGAAAATTAATTCTATCCCAGCCAAAACCAAGACATACAGTAAGAAATGTCAAAGATCTGTCTAGAGCCACATAGATCACACAGCTTAAAACCATTAAAGAGGATTGTGTCCAGTTCATCTAAACATAGCATAGATTGGACGTTACTCTGCTCTTGTTTTATCTTGCATATGCCAGTCTGAATATGGCTAGATAGCTTGGATGTGGCTTGCTCTGATACCAGCAAAGGGTAATTCTTGTCTGACTTTAATTTATAGGGGTGGAGAGCAACAATTCTCACCTAATTCTTTTTCCTGCCTTGGCGGCAGGAGTGTCACAAGGGTGACATTGGCGATGAAGGTTGATGAAGAACTTTGTGCTTACGTCTTCTTCAGCATACTTATTCTCTACTAATTCCTTGCGTGGGCACCCTGCACTGAACATGCCTTTGTGTGGGTTAGAAGTGGATTAAGCTTAACTGCCGAAAGAACTCTAGGTATAGAATAAGGGAATTACAGACGGAATGCTGTTAAGCCACATTCTTATTTGTTCCAAAGTAATTTTCCTGTATTGGCAAGCACTAAGGAAAAGCTTCTTGTCTTCTCGTGGTAAGACGAGAAAATCCAGTTTCGATTGAGCATGCCCTTCTTTTCTCCTTTTCTTCTAACTCCAGTTTGCCCTCTGTGCCAAGCTGAAGAATTGCACGTTCACCTCTCACTCTCCAGCTGAAGAAGATTGATGTGCAATTAAGATCTCTAAGGAGATGTATTAAACGCTGCAAAGATTCCAAATTCTGTCATGAATCTTCTTGTTATTTTGTTTTTCCTCTCCTTTTTACCCTGTGTATTGCTATCTCATCTCCAGGACTCAGTGGTGACCCTGGCTCATACTCCAGTAAAAGGTGGGAGCTGAAGATATTATGAAAACTAGTCACTGAAATCTGCCTCCGGTCACAAAGATCTTTGAAACTGGTTTGGTGTCATGCCTTTTTACCTCAGTCTTTTCTCCTGTCTCATGCTGTGTTAGGTCAGGATTTGACGAGTCACACTTGCTGCAATGTGGCTGGCTTTGAATGTTATCCTAAGACTTAAAATTTTTTCTTTTTAATATTGAAAAAACTTCTAAAGGTTTGGAAATTCTATTCTATGGTGGCTTCTTCCCTAAAACTGCTAAGAGCAGTGGAGATTTTTTTTAACTTTTGGCTTATGACAAAATAGGGTAATTGTGTGAAAATCTGGAGAGACCAGTCATTGTGAGATACCCACATTTATTTGCTGGATCCAGATATTCAGTGTGGTTATCTTACTTCTCACTGATTTGCTTTCCTAATATTTTAATAGAGCTCTTCTTCCAAAATGAAAGTACTTCCTTTCTTCACTTCTGTCTTGGTGTTTGGTTTTGTTTAGGGTTTTTTCTGTTTTTACATGTCTTCAAGTAGTTGTGTGTTTTGGTTTTGTGTAGGTTCTTTGTGTTTTTTCTTTCTTTCTTCAAGCATCCTTCTCTGTAGTTTAATTTAAACTTCCTTGTTGATTTTGGTACAGGCAGTATTGAGCATACCAGTGTGCATTAGGATTTCAAACATCTTTTCATGGAAGATATTTCTTCATCTGCATAGGGGTTACTACCAATCTGAAATATTAAGTCCATTGCCGTTTCTTGCATGATACTGTTCTTCGGATGGACCATTTTTCAGAATTGCTATGCTTGTACTGGTGTGTAGGTATTGGGTCTATAATATTACTTCCTTACTCTATACATACCAATTTCTAAGACTGCTGCTTGTGCTTGAGCTTGCAGATATTTTGTCCCTGTCTTGTATTATAGATTTGATTTTAATTTAGTTGAATGAAATGGAAATCTTCTTTCTCACATCTGTGGTTTTGGAAACCAGGCCTTATATGATGGCAATCTAACTGAGAAGTAAGGCATGTTTTCATGTCTTATTCCTTATTGGCTTGTCCTCTGAGGTAGAGAAATATTCCTCTAGGTGCAGTTTTTCAGAGAGCAGATCGAAACAAAAAAATATTGTTAGGTTGAATGTTCTTTGTTTATAGAGAAGACTCATGACAGCAAAGACTTGAATTTTATCTCTACTTTTGTAAAAATCTGTGATAAAATTCCTTTGACAGAAGGCAGAAGTCAAGCCTTGATTACTTGTAGTCCACAAGAGCTGTGTAGTAAGTTTAGATAGAGCATTAGTTTCAGTGTTCTGAACAAATCGCACTACAAGTGATTATTAAGTTTTCCCTGCAGTTTCAATTGCAGTGAATATTCTTCAGGTCTTTGCCAGAGTAACTGTAAAAAAATGGTTGTGCTCTGTTAACTTCCAGTGCTGCTTTTTGTCTTGCATGCTGGGGAATTGACCTGCCTGTACAATTCCTGCGCTAGTGTCCTCTATAGTAGGAGTCCCTATAGCTGTAATATTTTAATGTGATTGGCATTTTGTATGCAACCACTTCAAAAGTGAAATACACTGAGGGAATTGAGCTCATAGGATAACCAAGCATAAATCTGAGGACTGCAGAAACTCAGCAGTTATGAACTTCAGAGCAGAATCTTCATCCTATAGGATGCTGAGCAATTGTAAGTCCTATTAGATGTGATGGAAGTCAACACCTATAGTCTATAATGTAAGATTATGCAAAACTTTTAAAGAAGTTTACATTTTTCTGAAAGTGGTTGCTATAGAAATTAGATTTTTTTTCAGTGCTGAAATCCCAGCAGGGCCAAATACTTGGTTTCCATTTGTTTTCCTAAAAATAAGTGTTTGAAGCCAGTGGCAGACAACAAAAAACCGTGTGCTGTGATGGTGAATGTGGCCATTTTGCTCCTTATGAGAGCAGAGCTGCTGTTTAAAGCCAACAAACTGGATGAGTTGAACACAAGATATGAAATAGAGTTAACTTGGTCTTGGTGTTCCCTCTTTCTGAGTATTTTTTTTATTTCAGAAGGGAGGAAGAGGGTATTATATTTTTTGCTATGCCTCGTATAAAGGAAGCAGTGATGTACTAAGGAACGAAGAGTCCAGAGTACCTAACTTTACTAATATAAACAATATTGATGCCCTCATGTGATTATTGTCCCTAAAGTTAAACCTCATGAATGGGGTTCTTTCCAAGAGCTGGAAGCATAAACAATTATATTTTAGCATTCATAATATATATAAAAAGCTATCACACTTTTTTTTTTTTCTTGTTAAAATATCTTTTGTAGCTTGGATGTTTTATTTGGTGCGATTTCTTTTGCTTCAGAAAAGTAGTATGAATTAAGCTATAACTGCCCCAATGGAGCAAAGTTAATAGCCATTTAAATTAAACTACAGCCTCCAGTGGATTACCACCTCACACTCTTTGCTCTAAAATAGAGCCATTTTATCCCCTAGGTTACATAGTCTCCTTGTCGGTCATGGGAATTTAAATTTGATGCATTATCCACAGGAGGGCTCCCTTATTGTTCCCTGAAGGTAACAGAAACATATTGGGAGTTTCAAGGGGAAATTTTAGTTTCAAAATGCAAATGCGAGCAATACGGAGTTCAAAGGAAGTCTTTTTCTTAGCTCACACCAAAATCTGGCTTCATGAGAAATTTTATGCAGACCAGCCTTAATGTACTTTCTGGTTTGCCTCTGAAACTAATATAAAGGTTGAGAATAATGTTCCTGCATTATATTTGTACATTCCAAAATAACTTCTAAAGTGGTTTTGTTTTCCATGAGATGTTAGTGTTAAATCTGTGGAGAACTACAAAAGCAGCTCACATCAGGGTGGATGAAAAGATAAATACAAACACCATTCTGCAAATGAGATGTTTGCAGAATATGATGAATCCTCAGATATTTCTCCAGTTGTTTTATATTTATCTTATCTTTTTTAATGGAGGATGTTGGGAAAGGAATTGGACTAGGACATCTGGTAAGGAATACCCTAGAATAATTCCTAAAAGAAATCCTTTGTGAACCAACCGCAATGTTAGTTTCCCTTTGCTGCCCGAGCCTAGTGCCCCTGGAATGGAGGAGAGATCATTTCTTTCATTTTTTACAGACCATAAACAGTCTGCTAAAGAGCCTGTCATGGGAAGCTTCTTATGATGTATATGGGGAGAGAGATGTGAACATTTTTCCTATCAGAAGCTGCAGCTTGCCAGCATGTTTTGGTTGTTACATAAAATGGTATCTGGTGACAGAGCAGTGAAAGAACTTAAGTCAAGGACTTTTGAGTTACTCTGTTTTCTTTTTCCATGTACAAATTTTGGAGCTAAAAATTAGTATTGGTTTATATGGTAATTTCTTTCCTTGATGAGTGCAAAGCTTGGGTTGATGTCCATCAGTTCTGTTTCGTTGCATTTCTAGCTAGTTCCAGATTGCCCACTCCAAGGAAATGTGTCCCTTTCAGGCTGTTGTTCACAGCATAAGCAGTATTATTCAGCATAATATCCCACCTATTCTGCATGAGAGCATTTTGTGAAGAAAATGTCAAGTGCCCTGGTGAACTCTGAACTTACCTGATATCTTTTAGTCTGTTCCATTGGAGAAAAAAATCTCAAGAGATAATTGTCAGAAGATAACTCATGAGAAAAGTCTTGCAAACCCAGGTAGGAAAACAGGATTAGATTCCACCTGTTTGTCTGAAAAATAACTAGTATTAACTGGTAACATTAAATGACACTATGAAGAGGTGCCAAGCTATCAGAGAATAATTGGAAATTGCTTGCAGCTATCTCCAGCATAGATGGTTTTGTTATATTTCCTTCAATGCTAGATTGACTTTTCTTGTGCTGCTGTGTGGAGAAGAATTTGGGAGAATATTTAGAAGCAGGAACTAGGAAGTTGGGTGTGTTGCTACTGTGATGAAGGCTGAGAGATGGCATGAGATAATAGTTAAAATGTTCAGAATTCCTTGACTGGAGACCTAGTTCTGATATAAGGTCAGCCTGCTGTAGGTGTGAAAGTAAAGGCTGATGTTTGTAATACTTCCTAGGGTCTTTACAAAGTTTATTGTCAAAAGTTTTTGAGATCCATGGATTGGAAATGGTATGTGAATAGACAGCATTATCATTTATGTTTATGGCAGTGGGAGACCTTTGTGTTGCAGACATTTTAAAGTCATCTAAGTAAGTTCTGACCATATATAACAAAATGATAAAAAAATATAGACACAAGAGGACTGTATACAGGTATTCTACATGATTAGTTTCAAGCTAGATACCAAGGTCTTAAAACTAATATTGAAGTTTAAAAGTGATTCATAACAAATAATACACTTGCATATTTACTCTTCTTTCCTGGCCTACACAAATTGAGAATTTTTGGTTAAATCATGCTCTTCAGGAACTTCTTTAGCAAATATTTCTTGGTGAATCTGGCCTCTTTTTCACCTTTTTCTCCATTTCATTGAGCCCATCCCAATTTGCATTATCTATGCAATATGCTATTTGAAATGTGCATCAAGACTGGAATATTCCTCTAATAAATACCATTTGCTAGAACATCTGCAGATGCAAAAAGGCTGCAAAAATAACCAAATCACATGGTATGCCTATGAAAACTACAGGAATTAGATGGTACAGTGGTAAAAACATAATTCTTATCTACAGCTCTTGCTAGTACTGTTTTTGTGGAGGTATAATGATGATAAGTGATGACTTTGAAATCTCTTTTCATCCCATTGCTGGAGAAGAGGTAAAGTAGGTTAACGTTTCTGTCTGTAGTATTATATTTAAACGTGAATTAAACACCTTTTTTATGCCTATGCTGGATTTTCTTCTGGAAAATCTGTTGTGCAAACACCTTTGTAGTTCCTGACAAGAGGTACAGTAAGATCTTCAACACAGACTGAAGTATTATTTTGACCTTCCAGAGATGTGCTCATACACTATTGCCACATGTGCATGGTTTCTTTTATGCCAGTGATAGTCAGAATGTTGAATATATTAGTGAGAGATTTCTACTTGAAATCTACTATGTCAGTGGGGGTCCAGCATATTCCACAGACCACCTCTGAAGTGATGCAGAGTTTCAGAATTTGAGAAAATAAGTCATTGCATCGTGTTCTTTTCTATGTCTGTTTCTCTTCAAACTTGGGCCTGTGCACGTACCATTAATTCTTTCAATAACTTCTGTGCATCCACAAGCCGGATGTTCATGGGTAAACACTGAGGTCTCACAAGGTGACTTTAAGGACTGAGTTTTGTCAGAGATGTGTCTTAGCTGTGGCTGTGAAACTGGAAGGAATAGTAGTGAGATCTTCCTGTTGAGGACAGTTCCTAGTGGCACCGTTTTGGAGGTCAGTTGGAGATGTGCATTGCAGCTCATCTTGAAGCACTACAGACAGCTCTTGGCTTGCAGTTGTTCTAAATGCAGAAAGACCTGGTCTTTTAATAAGGCCTCATCTATACAATGCCCCCGCATTATGTACCCATGCCCATTTCATACAATTCAGGAGGAATTAAGAAAAGAGCTTTCCCAGAGGCAGATCATAATTTGCATGTCACCATATCCTTGGAGGACTGGTTAAACTCCCGAGTGTGCCCAGTTGTCAGTTATTTATGTGCTGTCGTCTCTTGCAGATGAGTGACACTTCCATTCATCTCACCTACTTTTTTTATCATGTTGCTCTTTGTCTTTGCTTTGTGTGAATCTTTTTCACTTTCCAGTTGCTCTCAATCATGTCGACTTCCATTATTTATCCCTCTACCTGTTGCTCGGGTGAGTCTGCAGCTTGCTGATCTGCAGCTAACATGGGCTTTTGCTTCAGTTGAAGTGTACTGGAGTATGAAAGATTGAGGCCACGGGAGGGCAATTCTGGCTTCCTGCAGGCCCTATGGAGACTGACTGTCCGTGCTTCCAGAGGATTTGTTAGTACGTGTATGTGTTGGTTCAGCAGCCACCCACCCTCTTCAGCTGGGTTCTGTGGAGGAAAGGCTGAGCAGTGCCAAGGGGTACTGCTCCTTGCTCTCTAGGCATCACTACAACAGGGCAATGTCCAGCTGTGCTTTCACTTACGTGGAGGTGCTTATAAAACCAGCGGTATCTTTTGAGTCTGGTTTGGTGTTTTAGTGTTTCAGTGGTGTATCAGCATATTTCTTCAAGAGTTAATTTATCTTTTTATATATCCTTTTATTTATAATCCTAATGTACTTTAAGCATATTGCAATAAGAATTGTCAAAGTGGCAGAATTGCCATAAATGTAAAAGACTTGGGGGATTAAATGAAAATTCCTTGGATTACTCTGTTTCTCTTGTGAAGTTTCTTTTGTTTCAAGCTTGGATACCTACTTTTACGGCAGCTACAGGATTTATCATTGCTGTTTTATGCTGTGATCATCTCACGAATGATAGCAAATTCAGTAGAAGTGTGTGCTCCCTGCCCTTGGCTGCTGTTGCTTCGGGTAAGTTGATTTCTCTGCAGTGCAGGGTTATATAGAAGAGTACCTCAGTACTTTTGTGTCATGAAGACACCCACCTTTTCCCCTCTGCTCTTTATAGTTTGCTCTGCAGTTTTTCCCTTCTCCTGTACATGCAGAGGAGTGACAATCCCAAAAGGCTAAATATGTGTAAGAGATAGAGACAAGTGAAAAACCTTTTGCTGAAGAGCAGGGTATGGATAGAGCACCAGAATTCCAGAGGTCTTCACTGGTGTTCACTTTCCATTGTTGTATGATAACCACTTAGAAGATGTATATTTTACACCACCCCTGTACTGAAACACCTTGGTAAACATGATTTCCTGTAACTTTTGTCCTGTAAATAGTTCCTTAAGGCATTGAGGATTTTTTAAAACAAGTCATAAATATAAATATGCATGAATAAAGAGATACTTGAGTGCTACACAGCATTCATTCCAGCTGTGAAGTTTGTGGACAAGTCCCATAAACACCGGGTTGACCTTTTGAGGTGCCTCAGTCTATGCAGTCAGGGATTTCATGCATTAAAATGGGAAGAAAATAGTGAGCACGACATGGTGTGAGAAATGGACAGGGGAAATTAGGAAATGATGATGTAATTTGGTGACATCTGATGGAGAACAGTGTCTGGTGGTATTTCAGGAATTGCAGTTTCTTGCTATCAACTGACAACACCGTCAGAAATTGTACAGGCATAATAGGAAATTCCTCCTCCTCCTAAGGATTTAAGTAGGGTTGTTGTAGGGAATAGATTACCAATCCCCAAGCAGGGATTTGGCTCCAGTAGGTTCAGGGAAAAGAAGGTACTTGTATCTCTGGTCCAGATGCGTATACTAGAGCTTCAAAATTCATTAGCCAGAAGTATTTCTGAGGTCTCTGCCTCACGTCCACTATCTTATGGGATAAAGGCTGGCTGAACTTTATTAGAGAGAGAGCTAGTTTATATACTCAGAGAAGGACTTGAGGTGAGAATTTAATATCTAAAATTTGCCTCTGGATTCGCAAATAGATGTGTATTAGCAATATTAAACTTTCTGAACACTCTAAGAATATAGTTGCTCATGGAGATACAGTTTGAGCCTGTTTCTGTGAGATGGTTTGGATGCTGTCTGCTGATGCTATGATATACTTACCTTACCTGAGCTTGCCGTGTAGTTGTTATGCCCTGACAGGATGTGGGAGCAACCCTCTTCCCATGCTTGGCAGGATGACTCCCCCAAGAGCCTTGCGCATGGAATGTGGCTGTGAAGGGTGGTCTACTAGGTTAGACTTCCTTACCTTGCGCATGCTTTTTGCTTCTTCCTTCTGAAATACTAAACTAAAGTCTGATGAGAGCCAAATATTTGAAAAATTAAGCCTGTAAGGCAGGTAATGGATAACATGCAGATATCCTGCATCAGAAACGCAAATCCCTTGGGTTTGTGTTAAACATTTGGGGAGCGAGGGTGGTTGTATCTATTTCATCTTTTTTCTTTTTTTTTTTTTAATCCAGGAAGATAATTCTGCCTGATGATGGAGTTTGCTCACTCTGTTTTTTGATCGTGTAGTGCAGCTGCTGCTCTATTTTCTACGTGGCTGGGCTTTACTGCAGACCTGTCGAGCCATAGCTGACTTTGATTTTTCTTTTCCTTTTTTTTTTTTTTTCAAGAAAGGAGATTTACATAAGCCACATTTATGGCAATGCAGACCAAATATATAATTATCAGGGCAGGAAGGTGCCTTGGGCATCCCAGCCTGCCTGCATCTGGCATAGCTTGATTACCTTAGCCCTGCTTCTTTGAGTATTTCTCACAAGAAACTCAAGTGTTTCCTTTTGTGATGAGTTTGTATGATTGGTGTTGTTCGTTTACTTATTTGAGCTTTTGGCAATTGTTTGTATTTTGTTTTGTTTTGGATTTTTCTTTAAATGGAGGGAAATGAGCAAAATGAAGAGCTCATTTAAGAAAAATATTTTTGTTGACTTCAATGTGCTTGTAACAAGATGGGGGCCCTTAATCTCTAATTATCTAGGAGTATTTTATGGTTGTTGTGTAAGTTTTAAGAATCATATCATGATTCTTAGTTCAGCCCTATGGCCTAATCTTGGGCGAAGCATCCCAAAACCTAGCAGGAATCCTATATGTCCATCCTCCTTACCTCTCTTTTTGTAGCATGGCAGTACAAGTCTGTGCACTGTCCAGTGAACACATAAGGAGCTGGGAGGAAGGACAAGAAGGACTATAGTGTATGCTTGTTGAAATAGGGAACATGCACTTGAATAATGGTAATAAAATAGCTATTCCAGGACAACACCCTGAGTTGGATGATCTTTTACTACAGAGCGAGTGTGTCACCTTAAAATTTAACCGGTGAAAGATTTGGATGCTGTATCAGACTATATTATGTTAGGTAAGTTACTTTAATTAACTGTTTGCACACTCTTCATTGCAAAGGCAGGGTAACACTTTGCTTAAATCTCTTTTATGGTATCCTGTTCAATTGCAGCAATGTGATAGTGCACCTAAGAATATTCTGCTGTAGCCGTGTCACATAGATCATTGTTGTTGTATACTCTTGTCAAATAAAAACATAAAGCTGGAAAGGCTGAAAGCATTTATCGATTTCTCAGTTGAGGCATAAAAGAAGTAGACAACCTTTCTAGGCTCAGGGACTTAGATCTGAGGAAGAAGAGGAAGAAAAAAGAGATATCTTTGGCATAAATGACACAAGGACAGTGGTTATGTTTCTGACATAACCCGATAGGCCTGAATGTTGAGAATGCTGTCTCTTGGCATGAAAGGAGAGGTATAAATGAAGGTAGAACTGGGTGCTGCTTGAAATATTGCTGGCAATGTTTTAATAGAATATGTCTCATAGATATGTATCCTTTTAAATATTTTCCAAGCAGATGGATGAGGCTGCACACAACCTATAAGCAGTGCCTTCGAGGGATGTTAGAACTGTGTTCGTTTGTTTCAAGGGGATACAGCTCCAAAGCCTAACAATATGAACTTTAAATAGGGCTATAATTCACTCTTTCACAGCTGATTATTTTGGTGGAAACTTGTGGTGAGTTTGAAATAGAAGAGTGGGGGACTTTTGACACTGATTTAGAGTTGAAAGTCATCCATTTCTGTTGGAGATTTAATCCACTGTTGCTGTTGGTCTTTAAAAAGGCCTTTTAGAGTTGATGCAAAGCTTTCTCTGAAAGCAAGCTTTTGGGGCTTCTCCTGGCTCTGCAGTGTGGGTTCCCTGCATCAAATAGCCATTAACATTCTGGTGTAGCACTTTGCTAACATCTAGTCCTAAATAAAATGTCCTAAGTATGATTATTAATAACTGGTTTATTCCAGATATTTTATTTGGTAGATTTGTAATAGCAGTGATCCTTAATATTAATATGCTTTCTATGTTTACGACAGCTGTTTAGTCCTAGAGAGTGAAGGGTTGTGTGGAGTCTTTAGGTCACGTGGTGGCGTTGTGGAGAGTTGTGTTTGCTGTTGTCTGGCTTTTAGAACATAACATTTGAATGTGTGGAAGAGTTGTATTATGCATGGAGCTAGATCTGATTTACTCTGTCATCTTATCTAGGGTGATTTCAGAGTAGTAACCCTCAGTCCTTGTCAGCAGTGTGCACTTCTTGTAGTAATAGATGCCAGGTTATTTATTGCTGTTATCTTCCTGTTAAAAATTGTGTTCCTTTTCACTACAGCACTTACTCTACATTTGGTATAGTACTTTATTCCATTTATGAAGAGGAAATTATTTGTGTGGACTCAGATGACTTTGATGGATTTTTGTTAGTTTAAAGGAGTATATAAAGCCCTCCACTCTCAAACAAAATAGGATACGAAACATAGAAGTGCCTCTCCACACTCAGAGCACCAGTTCCTTCCTCAAATGTATCCTTCCTCAAATGTCACATCCCACAGCCATATCACACATGAGCTCAGCCAGACTGAACTTCTGCCACTCTCTCCACCTGGAGAACATGTTCTGCTCTCACATGACTTTTGAAGGAGTCACATAGCTATAGTGTGTTGTCTTGTGTTTTGTTGTTTGCTGGATTTTTTAAAATTCTAACTGCTCAAGACCTCAAACAGCATTATATTATCCTTTTGTCTGAGTGGAAACTTGTTTTCAACTCTCTGTTGTGTCTACCTTTCATATACCTGGGTGGCAGTTAAATCTACCAATTCCACTGAGATTCAGTCTCTGCTTATTATTATTATTATTATTATTATTATTATTATTATTATTATTATTATTATTATTATTATTATTATTATTATTATTTTAGGCAGACCTTTTTCATTCTTTCTTCAACAGTAAACCTTCAGTCTTTGGTCTCCTCTGCCACCGGTTGTACTGGTTTAATTTAAGATACTGCTTCCTATAAACCTTTTTAAGCCTGTGTACTCACTTTGGATTAAACCTGGTTTTCATCAATTTTGTTGAAAGCAACTAAAAGCACTTTAAAAGCCAACAAAAAGTCACTTATTAAGTTAAAATAAGCCACACTTTAGTAGAAATAAGAACTTTTACATATTAGTTTCTCCTAGTTTAATTTTAGACAGACTTGTTCACAGGCATAGCTGTAATGTTATTAAGGAGTAGTAAAGGCAAGTTAGACAAGACATGGAATATAGGGGGTGGGTCAGAGGGATGGACGGCATAAACTGAAAAAATAGAAGATGAACAGGTTGGGTTTTTTATGTGACTTTGTATAAGCGTAATTATACACAAGTTCTTTTTAGCTTGTTGTTCTCATTAACTATTTCACATCACTTTCAGTTTAGAAATATGGGAGGAAAGGAAGTTATTGTGTCTTCTGGGGTGGCAGTAGCAAGATGCTCATTGAAGCTTTGGGTTGTTCTTTGTTTCTTGATCTTCACCCAAAACAGAAGTCCCACTGTCCTCAAAAAGCTAAGAGTTTATGATTTTATTAGGGAGGAGGAAGGGGACTGGGCAGGAGCAGTTAAAGTATTGGGGTTTTTTTATTTCAGGAGGCATAAATCTCTGTGCTTCAAAAGGACGGCTTTGTGTGTGCATGAGAGAGAGAGAGAGAGAGTGAGTGCAAACACTAATGCATCATGGAGGACAGGTCATTCCGCTGAACGCAGTTCAGCTCCTGAGTGTTTGGAGATTAGAGGCAGCAATAATTTCTGGCTGCTGTAATTTATGTTAATGTGGCAGCCCAGGGTTGTATATTTCTGCTGAGATGGCCATTTTTGTGAGGCTTCGTTCTGACCACAGTAGAAACCGCAAGGGTTTCAGGTATTGGTGTTTGTCTTTTGCTGATTTAGCCAAGCAGTGAAACAAACAATTTCATTTTTATTATTTAATGATGGAATTTGATGTCTGTTTCTTCTGACTTCTGTGGGCTAAAATAGTAAAAAGAACAGGAAGGAAGCCCTAAGTTCTGCCTCTCACCTTTGGGTAAATTAGCCCAATGCTAATGTAGGATCTGGCACTCTTTTCAGTTCCAATGGATGAATAGAAACATTGCTCCGGGAGCTTGCCAATAATCCCTCAACCCTAGGGGTCTTTTGACATCACTAGCTTCCTGCTTCAGACTCCAATTTTCCCAACATCCTGTGTACTGCTGCAGTCTGTCCCATCAGCAGGGAGAAAAGAAGTACTGGTCAAGGTCAAAGAACACACTGTGAAAACACTGAAATAAGCATCCAATATTGGAAAAGTGGAGAAAGTTTAGGGAAAGAAATTAAAACTGTTTTGGGAATTTAAGGAATTGCTTTTAGTGGTATTACTGAAAGTGTTATCTTGCTTAAGTGATATCTAGGAGAGAGAAGGGGAAATACAACTCTGCTGGTATCTGATGATCATAAATACTATGGAAAGAGACAAGATATTTAGATGACTACAAGTAGAGAATAGAAAAATCTAAGGGTAAGTATTATGGAAAACTTCCTCTCATGGAGATATGTCCTTGCCCTGTCAAGCTCTGGAATCATTTCCCAGGGGAATAGAAGAGCAACTCCATGGCTTGACAGGTTTTGAATTAGACTTGGAAAAATGTTACTGCATGCAGCATGTAGAATAATCTTTCTCTTGGCAGCAGGATAGCATATGAAAGGAGGAAATGATGATCTTGCGGAAGAAATTATGGTCTAGTGATTTATGTACAGAAGTGGGCATCAGGACATCTGATTGTTTTCTCTATTTTATCACTGATTTACTTTATGATATTGGGCAAGTCATGTGATCCTTCTGTGCCACCATGTTCTCATCTGTAAAAGGAATGTTTCATCGTCTCAAGAATTTACTCTCTGGACAATGTTCTCATAGCTATATGGTACTCTGGAGTGTTATGATTATTTTTTTAAATGTAGTCTGGAGGAAACTGGAAGCTCCTTGCCCCAGGCGAGTAACTGCTTAACGTCAAGACAAAAACAGTTGGTTAAAACATCCAGTCTTTCATTTCCTTCACCCTGACAAAATAAAGTCTATATGGCATAGTTGATGGAAACCTCCTAGTCTGCCCACAATTCTGCTGCATTGCTTTTGTCTTTTGTTGTTCTCGCTGTAAATTAATACTAGCTTGGGAGACTAAAAAAGAGAGGAAAAATCATTAGGCTGTGTTAATTTACACTCAGCAAGGCCACAACTTCTGCAGTATGTGGCTGAAACCCAGAATGGAGCATGACATGAAGGCACTGTTCTACTGCCTGGTCATTACAGCAGATTGGTGTCATTCCTGTTTTCCTCTAACAAGCTTGTTTTTCCAAATTACTTACTCAGTGTCCTACAAGAAGCCACTAGCAATCATGCCAATTTCATCACTACTTTTCCCCTTGAGGATCTTCCCTTATCCCTTCGTACTGCAGTCGTGCCCAGACTGGAAGGAGAGAGGACACTTCCCTCCACCTTGATTAAAAGCTCCTAAAACACATTACAAATGAGATGTGATCTGAGATGTCAAAAGGCTGGCATCCCAAGTTAGGCACAGTAAGTAATGTCTCACTGGGGTCTCCACATCATTTTCCTGGCATACTCACTGACTAGCCTGTTGCCAGATTTGAGATACTCAGAAAGGGTTTCTTCAGCAGGAAGATACAGCAAGACTATAATAGATCCAGTGGCCCTCAGGCAAGCAGTCAGCTAACAAACCTTTAGGGAGCTTGCTGGGCTTATTTCAGAACACCTGGGGCTACTGTTTGTTCGTATAAATAACATTCCGAAGAACAACAAACCTAAATTCTCACTTTTCAAATTTGGATTTACTGTGTCTTGTTCACATTATTTATTTATTTTAAATTATTTGCGGAGCCACTGAGGGACTATGTTAATGCAAGGGCTGGCCTCCTTACCATGGACCTGATGTTTTCATTTACACTGATGTAACTTCTCTGGGATCACTGTCATTATTGTTTATTCATGCCAATTTTATTGACAGGGTGAACAAACAGACCCAGGCTATCTATAATCCTGGAAATGGAATAAATCCGGTTATTAAATCCAGGGACTTTCAGCACTGTTAAAAAGCTTCTTGATGTTTGGAGGAATACAGGGCCTTGTAAAAACCTTTGTCTAGAGTTAACATGACAATTTGCTTGTATGTGCTACAATGCTACTTTAACATGGAGTGCAACAGCAGAAGAACCAGAATAAAGTCAGTGATTAGGAGCCGAGGAAAATAATCCAGCTTCACGATATGAGTCCGCCTTGTGGAATATCCTTTCTACGCTGTTGAGTCTGCTCTATGTCCAGAAAATAGCGTAAGTATTATACATTTATCATTGAAAAAGCTGTCATCTCCTCTCAGAATTAGTTTCCCAAATAGTCTGTGAGGGAAATCTGTGACTTTTTTCCTCATCTTGGGAAAAAATATACGGAAGAAAAACATTAATTGGTGCAGGTGGAGGAAAACAACTCAGGAATCCCAGTGTTCTTAAAGTACCAGTTTAGCAGCGAGATATCCTTGCAAAATCAGCTCTGTAGTGCTTGTTTCTCCAGGTCCTTCAAGAGAAAACACACATGCTGCATATGTCCAAGCTGTCTCCATGGCTCCACCTGCTCTACCACAGCCTGCTGGAGTGTGATATTCCCACTCCATATTATCTGACTCATGCCACAGAATGATTTGTTAAGAAAGAAAAAAAAAAGCCAACTTGCAGGAGGCTTTGTTCCTTTGACGTAAAAATTTCTTCTCCCTTTGCTTGTTGAGTTGACAATTCCCATGTAAGTATTTTTTCATAAGAAGTGCACAAGATGACACAAAGGTCCAAGGAGGAGGGAGCTAAATTTGAATCTTAAATGGGGGCATTCTCTGTCCCTGTTTTAAGACATAGAATTGAGAATGAATGTTGATCTAGAATCTTTCTGTCTATTATTGGGATTTGAAACTTCATTGTCAAAGATACCAAGCAAAGAAATTCTGAAAGAGAGCAATTTGCCATCCTGACTCATTTCTTTCCTTCCTTACCTCCAGCCTATGGTCTTCTTATGAATGCTCAATAGGGCCTCACTGGACCTTGTTAGTGTTTAAGTAATAGGTGTCTTGCTGACACCTGATACAAAATTCATGTCTTTTTTCTGTCATTCATAATATAGATTTTCTAAAGTGCAAAAATTACTTTAAGGTTTTTTGGAAAAATCTGTGTCAAGGCAGCCACAGGAGGGAATAAGTCTTTCAATTCTGACCTGGTAAGGGCTTTGGCAAACAAAGGGCTAAAACATAAGGAAAGGAGCTCACTATGGAGGGGCTGTGTACAGGTTCTGTCCCTGGCAGGCCTCCTTGACAGCTCTGTTGTAGGTTTTGTCCAAGGCAAAGCTCAATAGGCAGTTCAGGGATTCTCTGTCATAGTTATGTTCCATAGTGATGATACCTTTCTTCTTTTGACAAGTCAGCAGTGTGAAAGATTTGCTGTTATCTAGGAAAGCAGAAAGAGTCTCCATCCTTTATTGGATGTAGGTGGAAATATTCCCACAAAGGGTGAGGAAAAGGCTGCGGTTCTTAGTGCCTTCTTGTATATGGGCTTGACAAGCCAGTCTTCATCATTTATGAACAGTTCTGGCTGAGCAGGAAGGTCTCAGAAGACTGGAGGTTAGCCAATGTGACACCCATATACAAGAAGGGCTGGATCCAAGTAATTACTGGCCAGTCAGCCTGACCCTGGTGCCAGGGAAGGTTATGGAACAGATCATCTTGAGTGCCATCATGTGGTGTATACAGGACAACCAGGGGATCAGGCCCAGCCAGCATAAGTTTATGAAAGACATGTCCTGCTTGACCAACCTGATCTCCGTCTGTGGTAGGGTGAGCCACCTAATGGATGAGGGAAAGGCTGTCAGTGTTGTCTGTGTGAACCTTAGTAAAAGCTTTGACTCTGTCTCCCACAGCATTCTCCTGGAGAAACTGACTGCTCATGGCTTTGATGGGCACATTCTTTGCTGGGTAAAAAATTGACTGGATGGCCAAGCCATAAGCGTGGTGGTGAATTAAAGCCAGTTGATGGCCAGTCACAAGCGGTGTTCTACAGGGCTCAGTATTGGAGTCAGTTGTGTGCAATATCTCTACTGATGATAGGCATGAGGGGATCGAATGCACCCTCAGTCAGTTTGTAGACAATGCCAAGTTGTCTGGCAATATTGATCTGCTTCAGAGCAGGAAGGCTCTGCAGTGGGATCTGGACAGGCTGGATAAATGGGCGAAGGCCAGGGATATGAGGTTCAACAAGGCCAAGTGCCTGGTCCTGCACTTGGGTCACAACAACCCAGGCAGTGCTACAGGCTGGGGGCAGAGTGGCTGGAAAGCTTCCTGGCAGAAAAGGATCTGGGAGCATGTAGATATGGAGGGACCTGGGGGTTCTGGTTGACAACCAACCGAACATGAGCCAGTGTGTGCCCAGGTGTCCAAGAAGGCCAGTGGCATCCTGGCCTGTATTAGCAATAGTGTGGCTAGCAGCGCCGGGGAAGTGATTGTCCCTGGATGAAGAAATGACCTCTCTTGCCACAGGGAGGTTTAGATTAGATAGTAGGAAAAATTTCACAGAAAGGGTGGTCGAGCATTGAAACAGAATGCCCAGGAAAGTGGTCAAATCACCATACCTGAAAGTGTTCAAAAAACATACAGATGTGGCACTTAGAGACTTGGTTTAGTAGTAGACTTGGCTGTGTTAGGTAATGATTGGACTTGATGATATTAGAGGTCTTTTCCCATCTTAATGATTCTGTGAAAAGTGGAGGCAAAGCAAATCATAATGTATGTAATTTGTGAGAGTCTTGATGTTTCACTTACTTAAAACTTAACAAAGAACAAGAGAATGGTCTTTAGAAAATAATTCTTCCAACCTAAAGGAGCCAGTGACTAGCCATTATGTGACTGTTTACCTAATTTCATTACTAAGTACATTGTCCCTTACGTACCTGCCTAGTCATTACTCAAGCAGTAAATGCTTTTACAGTCTGTAATTTGGAGATGTTGTAAAGATAAGTAAGATACAGCGAGGTGCAGCTATCCTCATTATAAGAACAGGATTTAACAGATTTGTAAGGATGTGTAATGTGCTTAAATTCCTCTTAAAAACCTTGTCTTTAAGATTTTGTATGTAACACCCAAGAAGTCTGTGATATGGTAACAAGCTGAACCTAGGTATTACAATGCACGATTTGCCTTAAAGGGTTTCATTAAGGCCAAGAGTTTAGCCGGATGCAGAGATGACATTTATGTTGATAATCACTGTAACGTTGGATATTCTTGTTAACAGGGACAGGGAAATTGGAAAGGGTACTAAACCTCATGGTTTAGATCAAGATTAGAGATTAGGCTGTTACCTTTTATGTTAAGATCTGATTGCTGCCTACAGCAGAATCTCCCTGCATGCTTGTGTCAATGGTTGGGTCTTGACAACTATTGCTTCATGAGCTGGGCTGCGAGCAAACTAGCCTCTATGTTTGTATCGTTCTTGAGGCTCAGGTCTAAGCAGATTAGTAATTGCCTACTCACTAGATTATCCTTTCTTTCTTCCTTCTCTTTTGCCTCCTGTAGATGTTGGTTGTAAATTTTCTGTCACTGTTATGACAGTTTTGTGCTATTCTCTTGCCTCAAAGTGGCTTCATTGCTCCATGTAGTTAGTGGTATATGTACAGGTGGAATAGCACATGACAGCCAATATCTTAAAATGATTGGTTCCCCATTTTCCTTTCTCTTTTCTTGATTTCCATTCCTTATTGCATTTCTTTAATGTCAGTTTCAGTTAGTGATCCCCTTCTCCATAAAACAAAACCTTGTTAAAATGTAACTACCCAGATGTTTGTATTTAATGTAAATAAAGATTAGTTTCCATGTTTAAAAGTTAAGTCACTGATTAAGTAACCTGTAGACTTTTTGGCAATCATGGGAATAAAAGTATTTATGAAGATACGGCCTGTATTTAGGGAGAATTAATCAGTTTAGAAGTAAAATCTATATGGCTGAAGGAAATAACTTAGCTGTCTTTTACAGAAAAATAAAAAATGGTGCTAGTGGGGAAGAGATGTCACTATCATCAATTAAAAATCAAAGGACACATTTAAGACTGAAATGAAAACAAATAAGACCTAAAAATGTTGCTGCTCCTTGTATCTGTTCCATAGATAACACAGGACATCATCTCCAGGGCTGTCAATCAGAGATGGTTTTGTGAGTACCAATCTCAGGAAAAAATAATTAAATTGACAAAAGCTACTAGGCTGGATTATCTCAGTGTCCAGAACCCTCTCACCTCTGCAGAGCAAGGTTCACTTAAGCCGGTATTTATATGAGAAAATGAATGCATTGGTTTCTTTCTGCCTAGTTCCTATTCATTTACTTACTAAAACCGGAACGATAGTTCAGCATGCTAATTTTTCCTGAGCAAAACAAATGCAACTTTTCTGTAGTAGCTGCAAATGTACTACTATCTTGAATGAGCTTATTATGTGAGGACCCTGATTTACATGGGGCCAGGGGCCAAGGACCAAAGACCCTTAGCAACAGAGTTTAAGACAGATCAGAACTCTGCTCATAGAATAAGTTCTGTGTAAACCTTAGCAGTCTTGGCAGTATGAACATTTATATGTGATTCATTAGCATAAAAAAAAGAGGCAGGATATATGTCAGAAAGCATGACTGAAGCCAGGAGAGATGTTTTTTAAACCTTCTGCATGACCACCAGTAGTTTACGCTGCCTCTCTATATTTTCCAGTCAGGTGAATGGTGTAAGCAATAGCCTCTTCAAGAGACTAGGAAGCAAAATGCATTTATTGGCTGACTTTTCAAGTGTTGAAGGTAGTATAGATGAGCAGAACAGGTGTAGCTGTAATGATTTCATATATTAGTAGAAAACTGAAGAGCAAAGTCAAAGGTAGCTTTTTTAATTGTTGTATGTAGGACTGAACTGCAAAGGCTGTTTTTATAATTTGCTGATTGAAATAGAAAAGAGTGTTGGAAAGAGTCAAGCACACTTTTTTTTCTCTATAATTAAAATATACTTCAGTGTATTTCTGCATCTGAATAGTGTAAGTGCTTAGTTACTATTTTTACTGACTAAAATAAAATTTTAGACAAATTTTAAATTGAGAGTTAGACTTCTATATGAAAATGTAAAGACTTTTCTTTTGAAACACTATGTAGCCTTTTTTAGATTGTACTTGACACTTGGATTTGGCTGGAACAGTTTGAATATGATTTTCATTTGTAGTGGTTTCAGTTAGGTTGCATATGCATTTTTGAGGGTGAATGAAACATACAATAAAGTGTTGTATGCTTGTATTAAAGATTATTATATGAATGGGTACTCTGACTCTTTGTAGGAGAATGGAAAATGTGGAGGTATCCAACCTATTTTCATTCTCTATGTGTCCAGAAAACTCTTGCTGTGATTGATGTGACCTCAGCCTTCTGATGAAAGGAATTTAATCAGGTTATTTCATTTAGAATGGATGCAAACCAAGAAGAATTAAAAGCATCAGCAAAACGATGTGAAAGCTACAGACGGAAAAGGATCATTGTTAGGGAGAAGCCACAACTGCTCTGTAAAACTTGGTGCTGCTTTCCTAGTTAGACATTAATGGGATGGATGATATAATAGGAAAGGAAGACTTTCCTTGAACATCCCAGATAAAACTAATTGGGAAGCAAAATCTTTCCACCTCTCCTGCTCCCTGGGCATTTGCTAATGGACAAATCTTGTATGAAGGCATTTTCCTGGTACTTATGTCAAAAGCCAGAGTATTTTGAAGGTACCTAAGGAAACTGAAATTACATAATTTGAATTCTATCAATAGTCTAAAAGGAGAGAGCTGCTGAGGAAGGGAGGCTTGGAGTCTTACAATGAAATTACCTTTCTGTATATTGCTCTGACAACGAGATTGCAGAAAAGTCCCAACCAAGTTGTGCGTTGGTGGGTCTCAGTCCGGTTGAACAAAAAGCCATGACCCTAATCATGAAGCTCAGGAGCACAGCTCACTGTCTTTTAGGAATCTTGGCAGCTGGAATACTTAAGCAGTGAAGAAAATTATGCTGACTTGATGTGAATTAATCAGAGTAACTTTTAAAGATTTAATATACACCCCCATCAGTACCAAAAAAGTCCCTGCCTACTGGCCATGGTGCTCATCTCCAACCCACACACATGTGGAGAGACACTGGAGCTGATTATAATCTCTATGAATATTATTTTTAACAGCTGTAATAGTCCACTTCTGAATAATCATTAAATGTACCTTTAAAAAAAACCCCCAAACCCAAGCCAACAAAAAGCCAGAAACCCAACCAAAACTAGAATATATGCAGATGACTGAAATACAGTTCCTTTCTTCCTACGCAGAACTATTATGCTCAAACATTCCCAGTGAAAGCATCTGCAGCAAATCACAAGCAGGATTTTAACCATTTCGTTGTCTGATGTTCAGTTTCTCTGATCATTGTTTTGCAGCTTGGGGAATGTGTTGCCAAGGTAAAATTTTGAAAAGCTCATTACCTTGCTTTGGAATAATTGGAAATTCCTTCTCTGGATGGCCCAGACATATGTCTATGACATTAATCCTGTCTGCCTTTAGAATTTTCTGTCAACCTTTATAACTAAGCACCTCTTGGGTTAATGAGTTGTCATTCTGCTTGCTCTTTAGGGGTGTGGAGGCCAGGCAAATTAAAGGAGTCTGTTAAATTGTGTAGCAATGTGCCCTAGAATGGGGTCTGTGGCATAGGTTGGGAAAAAGAGACTGATTGAAGATGGTGCCACAGCTCTGTATTTCCTCTAGCATGTATTGTCCATTGACTCTCTACTTGGTGGAGTGGTTTTATGTGTAGCATTGTTTAACTTCCATATTTTAGAGATAAGTTTTGGATATTCATTTTGGCTGTGATGGTGAAAGTCTGTGCTTTTAATTCAACTGGGTTTTACCAAAAGGTTCTATTATGTGTTGTTCAGAAATAGTTAAAGAAAGGATTTAGAGATGTTTGTGTGGTTTTTTTGGAATCATATTCCTTTTGCATGGTGTATAGTACACATTTTATTTGAAGCAAATCTCTAAAGAAAATATGCTTTCCTGGACAAGAGGCTCAGTCTTTCCTTCCTGGCCCGGATGTGCCACTGCACTATGCCAAAGGCTGATGCAGGCTGGTCTGGGTTAGCTGCTCAGTGCTAGTACTTGGGAAATAGTATCTTAAAATCAGCTGCAGTAAAGAAGCCGTGAGGGAGTCACTCTCAAAGAAATCCTTTCAGTGAGGTATCTCTGCAGGTCCTTAGTTCTTTGTTGCTCGTTATCACCCCTGTAGTTTCAGACTGGGATAGCTCAAAAAATGACCATCCTCTTTCGTTCTGCCAGACTGACACCACAGACAGGCTCATTAAACCCCAGCTTGCTTATTGTTTGCACTCTCAAAACTAATGTAAGTCAAGGGAGAGATTGGTGCTTGGCTTTGGCTCAGAAAGTTGAACAAACAGCTGACTGGTTTCTAACTAACTCATTTAAAAGAAGCAAAGCAAATTCTGTTTTTAATGTTAGCTTGCTCTAGTAGCAATATTTCTAGGGCATTTGTCCCTGTTGCATGGAAATACAGAGCAAGGATGAGTCCAGTTAGAAGCCTTGGTGTTTGTACTTTCAGGCATTTAATAGAGATACTGTAATGGAATAGAAATCCCTGCCCTAATTAGCCCCAGAGAGAGACAACCCCAGATTTCCTATGCCACAATGTAGCAAACCCCACAAAGCAAATCTGGCAGGCATGGACAAATGAAGTATTGCTCTTGATAACGGTAGAGAAACAAAGTATTTGTTGACATGCTGTGCTGCTGAAAATTCCTATTCTCAGGTCCATTCCTGAAAGGGGGTATTCCCTTCATCTCTTTTTCCCCACATACACGTACAAGCAAACCCTTTTAAAGATGGAGGAGAAAACAAAATTAGCTGCTTCTTCTCTGACCTCTCCCTGGAGGCCAGGATGGTAGAGATAAAGCCACAGTTATGGCTTTCCAGCCAGTACTTACTCTCTTCCTCATGATCAGTGTGGAAAATATCAGCTTAATGTTTCCTGAAACACCTGTTTTCTGAGGATCTGTGTGAAATTTTCACAGTTTTGTGAAATCTAAAGTTTGCATATGCTGTAAAACCAAGGAAAAATCTTTTTTTTTTTCTTTAGTTTAGTTTAAGAGCATGACTTCAATGCAGTTCCAAAGTGTTGAGGAAGTATATGACACTTGCAACTTCTGTCAGTTGTAACTAAATATTCCAGAAAAAAAAACCAACCCAAACCAAACAAACATTTATCCAGCTTCTCACCATTGCGGCTTTGCTTTATTTTAAGCCTTCTCTCAGGGACAAACAGTTGAGTCATACTGGGGGTTATCAGTTACAGATTAGGAAAAAGAATAGGGTGCTCAAACTGGCCATCTCTCTCACCTTCAGTGGGGGTGTTAGCATGAGTTATGTGTTTGCCTGCTGAGGAAGGATGAGTGGGAAAGGAGTATGGCTGTCGATGGCAGACATCAAAAAGGACCTTCTTTCCATGATGCAAAATGAGTCTAAAGTACTCAGAGAGCAGCAGACAGAGACAGGTTGAGGAAGCATCTCACCTTTGGGTTGCTGAAGAGGGAAGAGTTCCGGTGTGAAAAGTGACAAAATGAACAAAGGATCCCAGAGCAGCAGTTTCTTGAAGATTTAGTGGTGCATCAGATTTTGGTAGTATATTCAGATGGCTGTGAAAGAACAGCAAAAGGTATGTGTCTGAAACTGTGGCCTTTGCTCAGCAAAGTCACCTTGTCTCTGCATTCAGCAGCAATGTTTCGATGTGCTTGTAAGAGATGTCCTGCTAGCCTGTGTATGTGTTTTACCACTGGAAGATCATCCCTCTATAATCACATCTTTAAAAACCCAAGACTCTCTCATGCAGCATCCTTTTTCCTGTGTCTGCAAGTCTTTTACTTTTGCTACAATCACCCTCCTCAGAAACAGAAAACTTATTTTATGCTACTCTTGGCACCAGTGAGGCCCCTACAGCTTTGTTTTGAATTGCTTTTTCCATTCTTCTGTGTTTTAATTATGTGTCCTTAGTGATGAGATTTTATCCTCTGACAAATGAAACTTAATTTTTATTTGTGATCCAGTTTTAAGGTTCTGTGGAAAACATTGTAAAGAATAAATAATGATTCCATAGCATCTTTTCACTTTCTGGAAGATTTCCAGATTAAATTTCTTCGGTCTGTATTTTTATGCTTTTGATTTGATTTTTATCATTTTGCATTGGTTTTTCCATCTTTCCTATGCATCTCATGTTTGTAGTTTTTTATTTCACTTCTTAGTCAGCATTGACCCAGCATTTTCGTATTCAGATTTGAAACTGTCTTCCTAAATCAGTCTAAGATAATCACAGATTTTCTTCATGTCTGTTGCTGCTTAGCATTGTCAAATGGAGCTTTGTAGTATTTGGTAGGCAGTCTGAAGGAAAATGAATAAGGAAATGTCAGAGCCAAACCCACTAGCTAAGTAATAATGAATAATCAGTCCTTTACATATTTACCCAAGCTTTTTTTGTGTTACAAAACAAAACAAACCAGCTTAGAATTCTACAGGGAAATTGGGCTTTTGTATAAGATTTCAATATGTGCTCCTTTCTGAATTCTACCTACATGAATTTTCATTCAGTATCTTTTCTCTTTCTGTGTGCAACGTATAACTATATATTTATTTAAAATGTATATGTATTATATAGTACGTTTTCCTATTCTTAGATTTTGATTGTAAGTCACGGTTCATTCACAGTCTGAGACATTCTGTCTGAAGCATGGGATAATTTTTAATGATACCTATATTGTACGTTGCTTTCAACGTAGAATGAACTATTAGGTAGTGTCTGTAGAATTCTAAATGAAGTGTACATGAACCATGTACTAGTTCTGGTTGCCTTAAAATCTGAAATAACACTTTCCTGGAATGCTATTTCTGGGAGAGTATTTTTCCTTTGTGGAAGGCCCTTGCAAAGCTTTATGAACAGTATTTTCTCTGTCATAATGGCACAAAATATTATGACTGGTTAGTGGCAAAATACAGCAAAGCAAAGAATATTGTCTGCAGGGGAATTTTATGTAACCAAGAATACATTTACCCAAAGAGTAAATCTAGTCAGACCGCTGAAATTCTTGCACTAAGATTATATATATCGGACTTCATATTTTGTGCTGTTTGTAATAATTTTTGAGTGCTGCACTCACGACTTCTCTAGCTGTCTCTGGGATTTGTTCCTCAAGAAGGTCTCTACTGGTAGGATGCATCACAGGCCTCTTCAAGTCCTATTTAATTCCACTTCTGTTTTCAAAACATGATCTTGAGTGGTCATGCATGTAAGGAGGCTTGGTTCCCACTTGCAGTGTGGTTGTTTTGCACATACTCTTCTCCTATTCTTTTCTTAGTCTGCCTGTCTCAGCATTCGTATTTCTCCCTCAGTGCTCATTTCCCTTTAAACCCACAGTAGGATGCAGGATGGAAACCCCTGGGATTTTAAATCCCAAGCCAAGTCTGAGTGAGAAAGGCAAATATCACTCCCACACTCTCAATGCGACTGCTGCCTTGATTTATAGATTAAAATTTCTCTTTTGATGTAAAGAATTACTGCCTTTGACTCCTTTGCAAACATCGTTGTCTTTGCTGACCATAGAAGCACATATAGTTACGGAAAAGCTTCTCACTTTCTGGTGGTCTCTGTCAAGGTATATGATAACCACTCAAAATGCTTCAATACTGTGTCTGTATTGAAACTAGTTTAAATAAAGAAAGCAAGCAAGCATCAGAATACAGGTTATTTTGGGAATAAAAATATAAAGTTTTCTCTGCCACAGTGAGCCTTGTAGTTGAACACATGGTTACTAAAAGAGTCTGGCTTTACAGCTGGAGCAATATAAAAATAGTTTAAATTAAAAAGATGTGAAAAAGTATAAAAAGTATCACAAACATTTGGATTTCTTAATAAAAGTCTGAAATTTACAGAGACCAGGATGGTGCAGCTGGGTATAAAATCTTTGTTGCTAGTCAGTCGATACGAACTTCGTGAATCACTTGGCTTTTCTAGGCATGAATAATACACATATCCCACTTGTACCAATAAAACCTGTATACCATACCCCACAATATTTTGTTGTCTTTCCTTAATTAAATTATAAACTTCAACTAAAATATTCTGCAAATTTCTCCATCTGGACCCTGTTCCCAGAGTAGCTGTAAATGATTCACTGTCTACAAGAGTTTCGTAACACTGAAGAGGAGATGCAGTCCACCCCTGTTTTACAGACAAAGAGCAGAGCCATAGGGGTTTAGTGACTTTCTCAATGTCACCTCCTAAGTCAGAGAAAGATCTCCTGTATGCTAGGCAGGCAGCCTAATGACTGAGACATCCCTCAACCCAGCAAAGTTTGTGACCTAGATGAACATTTGGTGCATCTGGCAACACTTCAGCCCTGTTTCTGCTGGGAACATCTGTAATGTTTGGCTGTCTTGCAGGTATTTTGCCTCTGTGCACATCTGGAAAGCTGGCAGGTATGCAAACATGGCCACTGTGACTTTCTGGAACCAGAAACAACCAACAGTTAAGGTTTCAGGGAGCTGTGTATTATAATATCCTTGCAGAGCTGAGCTGGGTTACCAGTAATAACTGCCGTGAATTTGCAGAGAGCTTTCGATAATGGAAATCTGCCATAAGCTGTCCTGTCAGTAGGTGGAAAAGGTCATTTGTGTATTCTGTTGGAGAAAGAAAATTGTGGTAAAGGTCAGAAGAATTAAGACATTTTCAGTCTACCTCAGTCTTCCAGTTCCTCTGGTTCTTTACTGCAGTTCATGTTTTATAGAGTAAGGGATATCATTAGAAAGCTGAGAAACCCAACAATGAAAGCCCATCTCCAGTTTTTATCTTGAGTTCTTCAAACTGGGATTAAGTTAAGGAATGAAAGGGAATTTTTAATACTGCCCTTCCTTCTCCCTCCAGAAAAAAGTAAGCTACATAGCCCAGTGTGTTTTCAATAACCTAAGTGATGTTAATCTAAAGTGAAACACACTTTTTTATTGAACACAGCTCTCTAGCATTAAATACTGAAATCACAGCACTGGCTTTATTCTATGGTGTGCTCTAGACTTTTCTTGAGTGCTGGTGGATTTACTCTTATTTTCTTGTAAGTAGCATCCTTAAGATGCACTGGTTTTAATTGATTTTGTATCTGTATGAAACACAGTGAGACTATGTTATCTAATACAAGATTGGAATATAATGTTAACAGTGCCTATTTGCAGATGATTTCCAAAGAAGCTGCGTATTTGAAATCTAAGGGAATATTCTGTTTTTATGTATATAACGAGCCTCTGGAACTCACTGTTGTACGGTGTGGTGGAATTCTAAGTACATTGGAAATCTCTAGTGTGTTAGAAGCGTTATATGGAACAATATATATAACTGATAAGCAGTCTCTCACTGATAAAAGTTGTTTGGAAAACCCTATCAGAAATACAAAATACAACACTTGGAGAACACGAACAAACCATCAAGTAAGAGAGTAATAAATATTTAGGCCAGATATTCAGTAACTACCTACCAAAAACATTCTTGCACTAAAGAAAATGTTGCCAATAACTCTAAAGCACATTCTTGCTAATACTGCTAAGTGTCAATGCTCCTCTTCCTCTCAGCATTTCTCAGGAACTGAGCAATCACAGTTGCAGAGGTCACGAGGCAGAATTGAATGCTGGATATTCGCAAACCATATTCCATGCAGAGCTTAACCAGAATTTCAAACCACTTATTTTCAGTATTCACTGGCTTTGGTCTGCTAACAGTAGCCCTTGCATTTGCTGGCATTGATATGAGACAAAGGGTCTCTCTTCTATTCTTCTCTCCTTTTTTTTTTTTTTTTAAAATAATTATGCAATTACTAAATAATAGAGCACATGACCTATTCTCTTCTTACTGTAGCTGTCTGCCTCTGTGAAGAGTTGGCCCTTTGAGGGTGCAATAAGAAGGGCAGTGTTGGAATAACAGGGTCGTGGTGAAGAGCACAACTCCACAGGGACCGAGGTGGCTGCAAGCCACCATCTCTCTAAGAGCAGCAGAGATACTTGCAGCAGCACACATAGGAAAGCAAGAGCTAATGAAAGGAGAAAATGAGCTTCATAAACTCAGGTTTTAAAGCTGATGGTGTAGTCCTTAGGGATCAGCAGATACATTGCTTAACATGGAAAGCTTTTTAAGTTTATTTAAGTTTATTAAAATAGATGGAAAAAAGGATGAAATGTGTTTGGCAGAGAAATCTGAGCCTTTTTGCCCTTACGTTTTCCTGTGGTCCCCATTACTCCTACCGCTTCTGCCACTGAGTTGTTTCTTGAGGGAACGTTCCTATGCAACTTTCACTGGTGTTCTTCTGTGTGGAAGTCTGCAAAACGGAGCTTAGGGTTTCAAAGGCAAATACTTGCTGTGAAATACCTGGATCTGGCATTGCTATGTGAATTGTGGCATTCTGGGAAGTTGTGCCGTGCAGAGATACCAAAATTCAGAGGCAGCTTTTTCTTCCTACACTGTGAGACATAGAGAGCAACTCTTCTAACAGTAACAAGAGCCATACACTAAAATTTGCAGCAATGCATGCTTTACTTCCTTTGGCCCACCACGAGGTCTGAGCTCCAGCTCACAGGAAGTGACTGGCCAACTGCCACTTATCCAATTTTTGATCTGGCACAGCCAACAACAGGTCTCACTTTCCTGACTAAATTCAGTCTTCCAGCTAGAAGCTTTGTTCATAATTCTGTAAATCTCTTGCACTGACTGTTGTGACTTTCTTCCTTTGGATTTCCTTGTGTGCAGTTCATTCAAGTGGCTGCTGAGAGAGCAATCTGCAGTCATTCTCTATTTATGCTCATCTTGTTTGCTTCACATTTCTTTCTGAACTGCCAGGTTTTTTACATTTCATACTTCAATCATATCACTTGCCATCCAAGGCACCACAAAATTATTTTCTTCCTTCCATTTCTGCTTCGTGTGATTCCTGTTCACCTCTTATCAGACTCCAGGATCTTAAATTTTTTTTTTTCACTCTTCTGTTCTTACTTTCTTAACAGCTATTTGGCATGAATGCCATGCCTTGCCCTGTCTTTTTTTTTGTGTGTGTTAAATACCACTTTCAACTCATTCAAGTATTTCCGCAGTCTTTCCCATATCCTCTTTTTCCCTGAGTAAGTCACTGCAAAAAAGAAAATTATAGCAACACAAGTGAAAAGGGAAGTTTCTGGACAAAAAGTAGTTTAAGAGACCACTTCCCATTTATTACACCTTGGGAATTTATTTCCACTTCATGTGCCATTGGGTACATAGCAAATGAAAAGGAATTTTTGCTAGAAAGAGCTCAGAGGTGCCACCTTTGCACTGGAGCAGTTTTGGCTCGCACGAGCAAAGGATAGGTTTGCAGGGCCTTTTGCTTACAAACATGCATTTGGAATTGCCTTGTGTTTGGCAAGGTTGGTGAGTAAACGGGGTGGTCTAGAAGCCATATAACTGGTTCTATGCTTGAACAAATAAGCTTAGCCTCTTAACAGCTTTTGAGCCTCTGGGAAGAAGTTAGAGCTGAGTAAGTAAGTCCCTCTGTGCACTGGATTCAAGAAGGATGTAGACATATGCTACAGCAGAGATAGTTCTATTAAAATATGAGGGACTTGTGTGGGTAGCTCACAAAGGAATATGGCCTCACCAGAGGAGGCTGGTGGGGCAGAGGGAGTGACTGTGGCTCCTAGTAGGAGTCATACATGGTTGCTCTGTACAAGGTTAAGCTAAACTGTGCTCATGGTTGCGGGTGACCAAGTAAGCGTATTGTTCTCTGGGACATCGTGTTGAAACAATATATTTAAATGCATTGGCCACTTTGGATTAATTGCCTATGTTAATTTCCCCTTTTTGTATCTTTGGGAAAAGGTCTTTTATTTTATTTCCAGCTATAAATTCTTAGATGATGTTGTTTGTGTGCTACTGAATGGTGGTTGCAACCGTCCCAGAAGTGGTCATAGTTTATTGCTAAGTGAAGGAATTTGTAATCAGATTCTCACTTGTTCAAGATAATAACAGCTCTATTATAAGTGGAATACCACATTGTAGGACATCTGAAAATTTGGCCCTTTGTAAGAATATATTAAAAAGGTAAACATGGTAGACAAATAGGGACATATTTTGCTAAAATAAGCTATGAAAGTGTGGTTGCTTTCACTAAAGTTTTAGTAAGGTGTTGCCACATATGATGAATTACCTCACATTCAAAACAATTTTGTGTGGTTCTAGTATGCCCATTCATCAGAGTACTTGCCAGCTGTGTGGGACAGTATAGTTGTGTACAGGTGCAGACAGTTTGTAGAATATGTTGTCTTAGCTCCTGTCTTAGCAGTGAAGCTACAGGATGCAGCAAATAGTTTAAAATGCTGCTGAAAAATGGAGATTGGAGGTGCATGAAGACCCTGCTTCATACTGAGAGTTTTGTTACAGGGTATTTCACAGAGATAATATCATGATGTTGGGTTCAGAGGAGGCAGAGAAGTTGTATCAATGCATTAAAATAAAATCTTCTCTATATTGGCTATTTCATTGATGAAACTTTCCTTAGTGTGGTTTTTCCTTTAAATATTATCTATGCTGTTATTTTGCTTTTACCACATGTAGCACAGGGGAAAGCTGTTCCCTGCTGAGGCACTAACATACCACATAGCTGTGTGTATTTCTTTTTAGTTTCCCTAAGCTGAAGGATCTGACATCAATTTCAAGAGATGTGACTGAATTCTACTTGGTAACATTTAAGTAAACAGATACACCCTATTCACATGTTTAATAAATGTGATTGACATTGATAAGCATGGAGCCTATTTCACTTGTATTATGCAGATTTAAATACAGAAATAGCCACACACAAGCAATGCAAAACAAGCAATTAATTCACCACTTCCCATGGTCAGGTAGGTGTTCGGTCATTCCTAGAAAAGCAGGCATAATCCATCACACGTCATGGTGACTTGGGAAGGCAAGCACCATCACTCCGAACATCTTCCCTGCCTTCTTCTTCCTCCACATTTATGTGCTGAGCATGATGCCTACTGATCTGGAATATTCCTTTGGTCAGCTGGCGTCAGCTGCCCTGGCTGTGTCCCTTCCCAACTTCCTGTGCACCTCCAGCCTGGTGGGGTAGTGTGAGGAGCAGAAAAGGCCTTGCCTGTGTTTTAGCTTATCTCTAAAACAGCTAAAACATTCCTGTATGATCAACACTATGTTCAGAATAGATCCAAAACATAGCTCCATACCAGCTACTGTGAAGAAAATTAACTCTAGCCCAGCCAATACCAGCACTCTTTTTAATTTGATTCATGCAACCTTACATCAATTTCATCCTTTCTACTGCTGGAGACTGGGGGTAGATAAAGGTAATGGGCCAGGTCAGCTGCCACTGTTGTTCACTGGGTGCTTTGACAGTCACTGTAATTTAGTGCCATAAATACCACCAGAAAATAGGAGAAGGGCAGTGGCTACCTTTGTGATACCGCTCTGATCTGGGTGGTGTACTTTTCAGCTGCAACTGAAAATTCAGGACAATTAGTATTGTACATTTTTGAGAATGTCATGTATGTGTGAAGAATTAGAGCAAGTCTTCCTGGGCAATATAAGTTTACAGTCAGGAATACGGATGCCTAAACTTAGGCTCTTGAATCTGTTTTCAAGCACCTAAAGATGTGTCCTGGTTTTCAAGATTTGAGCATTTTACAGCTCTTGGCAATTTCAGCACTTCTGAGAATGAGGACAATTCTGTAGATGCTTAAATATGGATTTTGGAATGCCTAACTTTGGACATCTATTTTTGAAAATGTTGGCCTACATTTGTGGAGAAAATCTTAATCTTTAAAAGATTCCTGTAAGACTCTCCTTGTGCAGGTGCATGCACAGATAAACGTGTGCATGGATAAGTACTCGGCACCAGGAGCAAGTTCTCGTTGCTAGTCCTAGCTGGGCTGTCCTGGGTGGTAACTCAGTCCTCCCCAGCAGCCCCCTTCCCCACCTTAATCGAGAGCTACGATTCTGGGGTGCTCATCACTGGGTGTGGCATCCTTCGTACTTCTGGCTTTTGTTGTCAGTAATGCTAGAACCAGTACATGCCTGTTATGCCTGTGGATAAGTAATGAGAGAATTAGGGCAAGGAAATGGGAGTGTCATTTGTAGTAAGTGTTCATTAGCTTTTGCTTAACTAACATTGCTGTTGTTAAGAATCTTGCTTGCAAAGTCCATTGAACACCCAAATCATTTGCTAGCTGTTTATTTACTGTACTGCCATGAGGAATTCATTGTACTCAAATGTGCAAAGTGCCCCTGTCTTGAGGCAGCATCTTTTCAAATGAAATGTCTGTCAGGAAGAATATGAGATGGAGTTGAGTCTTTTAAATCAACATCCCCTCACTAAAATCTTACAGTAAGAATCCCATGACTTTTGAAGAGATGATTTATTTAACTGGGAATTGCATCCTGTGAGGAGCCTTATGAGAGGAAGAATAAGGGGTCCCCCGTCTTTCAGATTTGTGTCTGTTAAAGGCTTAGTTGAACTTTTGTGACTATGTGTTTGGGTTCTGATACTACTGGAACTGTTCTGAGTGTTCATACTTTCTGTGGGTCAAATTGTCAACATTTTTCCAAGATTAAAAAACACTAAGACTTTTCTTTTTAAATTCCTGTCCTCCTGAAAACAGTCTTTCTACAATTTGTATTTAAAAGAAATAGATGGCAAAGTTTCTACATCAGTCTCTTTCTGAAATAGAAACTACTGTGATTTTTCCAACTCAAGGGGCTGTTAGTAACCCCAGAAAATATACACAATTTCTAACAAGGCAGTATTTTTAAGTCTAAAGTGTTCCCTAATGACCTAGCTCTGCAAGTACCTAAGTGCCTGCAATGCCTTGGGAGCAATCTCATTCTTCATTCTGTCCCCTTCAAGGTTTTCTTAGAAGCCAGGGGTTTTACCAGATGTAACTGTTCTTCTTTCTTATACACATGCATATTAATAATAAGATAATATCTACAAAGGTCTCACTAATAAAAAATTTAAAAATCCATTACATATACAGCATGTGCCTGTGTATGTAGCAAAATGACCTGTAACAGTTTCCCTAGGACTTCTATCCCTAACTAAAACAACATGCACTCCAATGTATATCCATTGGTGTTATTCCTTGTGCTCTGAACTCTTTCCTTTTCATTGTTGCTGGCCCTTTGTTGCATTGTTGCTGCAAACTTTTTATTTGAAGAGGAGGAGGAGGAGGAGGAGGAGGGAGAGGAGTGCATGACTGTACCCGTGTGCAATACTGGTGTTTAGATGGAACTCTAAAGATGGAAGTTTGACTGCATCATCGTTTTCACCTTTGATGGGGGAGTATCTTAGGTTTCTTCCGTTCGCCTGAGGTTCTGGCATGGCATCCTCTTAAATCAAGCTTGAAGGGAAATTGATTGAGAAGAAAACACCATTATGGGAAAACAATTTATTCCTTTCTCCTTGACAGAAGGCAGAGTTTTGTCTATACTGTGGAATAAATATTATCTGCCTATTTGCTTTGAGAAGTGGAAGCTACTCATTTCCCTATGATGGCTTTGATCATTATTTGAAAGGGGATTTTTCTTCTACTCTGTGCAGTCATTTCATGTCAAGAGCACACAGTAAGCATCAGATACCCCATGCCCTGCGGAATCCCCACCTTTTTTTTTTTCTCTTGTGTGTGCATTCACACGAATATACCTACATTAATGTACATCACTGCATAGGGGAAGGCAGTTTTTTGCTGCTCAATTCCTCTTTGTTTGCCCTTAAGTGCTCCAACAGTCTCTGCTGCAGTAGTGTCTAGGGAAATGTAGACTTGTCTCTTGGTATCCTTTAGTGCCTACTACTTCATTTAACTCTTGGACTGTCCCTATTTGGGTGGACAGGTCCCAGTATTCTTAGTGTTCCTCAGCCATAATTACTTCTAAGTCTCTGGATTGCCTGTTAATTTTTGTAGGGTGAAGGCCTTTTGCTAAGGCTGTTGGTTACTGTAGAAGAATTGCTCCATTGAAGGGCAGTGCTGAGCAAATGCCCCCATTGAGAGCCTAGAACGTTCTTTCAGTCGTGCTCCAAGTCAAGAAGCAACCGTGTCAGATTTGTATTTTATCACTGATTGTCTGCGCATTCATACAAGGCTTTGGAGGCTAGATACTACAAGTAGTGCTTGACAAAAGGATTAAGTACAGACTTCAAAGCTCTACAATTTTTCACCTGTAAGTCCACTGTGAGCAGGTCAAGAACCCTAGAAAGGAGAGAAAAAAATTTAAAAAAAGGCAGCTTTGAGCAGATCAGGCACCTGATTTGCCTGAATGCTCTCTCTATTAGTGGGGAAATGAAAAGGGCTCTGAGAGTAGATGGAGGGTCTGAGGAGTGTGACAGAGTCTGCTCTCTTCAAGGAGGAGCTTTGCGGGTGGCAGCAAGACTTGTCTGTCAGGGACAGGAGGATAAATTTGAGTGCTAGGCTGAAAAGCCAGGCATCCTTTATCAGGATGGGATAACAATTTGCCCTCTCATCTTCAGGCTTCACGTAAGATTCAGCTGCCAGGCAACTTGGAAACACTTGTCAGGCAGGAAGGAAATGCTAGCAGCATCATCTTTGTTCTGAGGAAAGGTTTTGGCTGAACTATAGTATGGTCAGAGCCCCAGTAGACCTCACACTGCTGAATGCCCATATATTAATAGTTCTGCAAGTCCAGTGAATTTTCCTGGTAAGATTTTCCTCCATCTCTTTGAGTAGTGACTCCGTAGGCTGTGTATCCTGGAGTGTTTCTGTTGGGTGTCTCTGCTGTCATTCTCCTAACTGTTTGCAGAGTATCACTGGTGATTTCTATGTAAATTTGCTCAGGCTAGCACTTGAGCAGCTTTCTGTTGACAAATGAAGGAACGTCTTAATAGCAGAGAGGCTGCTTAAGTCTCTTTGGAGGGAACTGAAGTGGCATCTTGAAGGTCATGGGAAGATCCAGATGCTGTAATGTGGCTAAGGGGAGCCCTCTCTGGAATGTCCTGCTTGACTTGATGCTGCTTCTTCTCAATGAGATTTCCACTCTGACAGCCTCGCAAGATGGTCACTAGGGTGAACCTTTCAGACTACCTTGGTGCTTTAAAATGGTGATGAGTTTCAACTGGAGGGGGAAAAAACATAGGAATTGATGGAGTTTGAACTTTTTGCTTCCTGAACTTAATTCAGGGAGAAGTGCTGGGAGGGCTCATTGTAAACAGAAGTTTCCAGTGGAAGGCGAGTGATTTCACCCGTGACCTTGAGCCCTGAATCTCCTTTGAGCAGATAGACTGAATGACTTGCTTCAAGTATGAAATTGCACGAGGAAAGATGTATACATGTATGTACTTTTCTGCGTAATCTCTGTAGGTTTTGCACATCATCCGACAGTAGAATCCATATCCTTGTCTCCTATTTATTTTGGTGAGAAGATATGGTTTATTTTTATTTGCTCCTTGTGAATTCGATTTGGGTTTGTCTTCCTGTGCTCTTGGGTGTACCTAATTGAGCTATCTTTGGAACAGTCACAAAAAAAGTCTGTGGTTAAAGTTATAAAGCTCTCTACAGTAGATTGAGGGCTGAGTGAGCTAGAGGTCAAGTAAAGAAGCAGAAAATTATTTTAGATGTATTGGAAGATGGAAGTTTGTAAGTTAGATCTGAATTTTTTGTTTTACTCCTTTGTTTCAATGTAGATGGTTTTCTTGCACTTGTGCTCTCCTGGAAGGCAGCTACTAGGTATTCAGGCACTACCACCGATATAGATAGCTATAATAAATTGCCCAGAAAACTATTTTGTATTTTTCTTCTCCCAATGCCATAATCATGAATGAACAGATGAGAGAAAAACTCACCTTTACTACTTGTTTATTGGGTCTGGTTTTGATCGCTCTCAAGTTCCTCTAAGTATTAGGGTCCCAATGTCCCAATGCAGTCTATGTTGTATGAATGTATGTGGCAGTATGACTTGGAAGGAACTTCCAATCAAATATAAGAAAACAGCAGTAAGGGTACAGCAAACAGGAAAAAAGGAGAGCTAGAGAAACTGTGATAAGTACAGATACAGAAATAAACAACATGAACAAATGGAAACTTTCAAATTAGTTGTGCTTATTTATTACATGCTTGATAAAACAAGATAATGAATCTGAATCTTGTACAGACCCCCAAACAGGCATACAAATGAAACAGGAGCATTTTATAACCACCAAATTAAACTAAAAAGAAACATTTACTGCTGAAAAAATTAGAAAAACTCTCAGCATCTTCCCATCCAGAAAACTTCTTTTACCCCAACATGTAAGGGAAACAACTGATAGGAGAGAGAGACAAAGTCAGTGTCTCTGCCCAGTATTCTTATTTAACAAGCTGCCAAAGTTCAGCCACAGCCTCAGCTTTGCAGTCAGTGACACTAATGTGGCATCATGCTTCTGGGATATGTTTTAACTCATTAGCTTAACAAAAGAAAATACAAAAAAATCAAACGTCTGTATTTTGATTCAGTGTAAAGCAAATAGCCTATAGATTATTTAACCACTTAAATCATTCATGCAAAGACATTTTTAAATTGATAAGGTAATGAAGGGAAAAATAATCATGTGAACTATCAGTACACCTCTTTAACTCATGTTCATTCATGTCAGAGCCAATAAAAGTGGAAACATGCAACTCAACGGAGAAAATATTTTCTTGAAGATATAGGATTTGGGTGGGAGAAAATGAGAACTTAGCCACACTTTGAATAATAATAATAATAATAATAATAATAATAATAATAATAATAAATATTCCTTATTACATGCAGATTTCTTTCAGTGGTTTTATTTTGTCTGTTTTGGGTTTTTTTCTTCTGATGCACACAGTCCTGAGATTAGAAATGCTGAGATTCCAAAAATAAAAGAAAATTCTTACTGCATCTTGCATAGAGCTAGAACAGGGAATTCATGTTCTGTATGAGTGAAAACAATTTGCTTTTCAGAATATTGAGACTGCAGAAGAAGGCACATAGAATAATTACATTAAAAGGAATATTTTTAGATAGCCCAGTAATAAAGAGTTTAATTGCAAATGAAGGACACAAGTAAAGCACAGTAGAAAGGGTAAACAGGGGGAAATTAAAATGGAAATATTTTTGTCATTCGGGAAGTGAAGCTGTGAGGCAAAAAGAGGCATAGAGAAGACAGAGACCAAACAATACATCACAGTGTCAGGGTTATGCACCATGTACTGATTCATTCCATGGTGGTAGGAGCAGCAAGGACAGTTCAAGGAAGCAGGTGCTTGTAAGTGGTAGCCTAAGAGTGATAACACAGAGTAACCCCTCTGACACCTTTGCTTGTACTAGAAAGGAGAGGAATTGTATGCTGGGGTGCCATGCACTCCCTGGACTGCAGGTTTCTACCACGGAATGTTTTGCGGTGGCCAAGCAGCCTGGCTTTGGCTGCAGCTCCAAACCCTGTGAGGGATGGTTTTCGTAGACACCTACCCATCAGCTAGGGATCACTGCTGCTATTGTCACTCCAACACCCATATAAAATGGGAAGGGACGAGGGTGGTGTCATCAAGCTCTTATGCTGGCAGCATTCCCAATCCACCTTATTTTGGCTTTAAAACTTCAGTTTTGGCAGTTCGGCCACTAAATACAGTAAGTGATATTTTTAATATTTTTCAGCACTAACTGTCTGGACTGTAAAGACTGAGGATTCACTAGAAGTAGGTAATCATGTACTAAATTGCAAGTTAGCCTCCAGGTAGCTATTGTGTTGATGAAACTTACGTCTGACATAGGTTGATTAGTAAGAAACAGTCCTTTTTTTCTAAAAGGCAATAAGTGTATTTATTCTAACAGAGCATCCCTCAAGCAGGACCAGTCAAAAATGTGAAACTCAGGTGGTTCCAAAATATCTCCCAGGTTCCTCACTCTCACTGGCTGTACATGGTGGTCTCTCTCTTTGTTGGGACCTACCTAGCTGTTATTGAAACATTGTGGCAGAAAAGTAGGCTTCAGCTTTAGCTTCACTTTAAGGTTGTGTGGAAGGTGACTCTGATATAGATAGCAAATGGACCCAGAGATAAGTGAAAATACTGCAAATATGTCAAGGAATAGACAGAAGGTTATGGCTGATTTTTCCAAGTTCTTTTCCAGGCTCTGCTGTTGATGTGTGGTGCTTCAGTTCTCCCACCTGTGAAATTTCTGGGTTTTTTTTCTTGTCAGATTTTTCAAGCACTAATGAAACTCTTATTTCATCAAAAAGATAAAATCTGAAAGGGAGTTTAGTTTTTATCTTCACCAAGTTGTCGAGTGGATGGCTTACACTTCTTTCCACTCACTTCCCAGTGAGGTGATGTGTCTCTCTGAGGTTTGGGAGTATCCTCAATTTGACCTCTTCCAAAGCCCAAAATGAGGGTGGACTCTCTCACACATAGCTCAGCTACTGCACATTCAAGGTCTAGTCTCATCTGGACCTTTTCTGCTTAGGTATTGCTGTGCCAATAAGTAGAAAGACCTGACATACCTACTAAACTTGAAACTTTAGAAATTGGAAAGCAAGATGACACAGTTTTCAAACCAAGTTCTCTCACTGGTTTTACCTTTGCTACTTCATATATCAGTAAATGCAGGTTGAAGAGCAACCTTCTACACATGCCAGTCCAACACTTAAAATATAGTTTCAATTTCAACTCAACCAATTTGATTTACAATTGCAAAGTTTTCCTTTAAACTTGCAAGAAGTATCTCCCTACAGGCCTCTTCAATGAACAGTTCAATATCACAGTGAGCTTCTTAATTTTTTAAAATTTTAATTATTTTTTCTTTTTTTTTTTTTTTTTAATCCAATGTCCCAGTCAAAGATTTCTGTTCCATCTTGTTTGGTTTTATTCTGTTTGGGTCTCTATATTTGTTAGGCTGAACAGAGTTACAGAAGATGGAAATGATGAAGGATAGCATACACGGTGTCTAGCGTTATATAGAAGAGGATGGCCCAACTCCTCTTTTGGAAACATGCCATCTTCCACCAATCTGGTTTCTTACCCCTGCATAGGTAGAAAATTGAAAACAAAGAATGGCATGGTGCGTGAGCCCAGCAATATCTAATGCTTCTTTGCTGCTGTTACTGTGAAAGATTATTTTGCTGAAATAATTGTCCACTTCATTACTGAATTTGTAAACTGTGATTATTATGAAGATTCTTCCATTAGATTTTTGTGCCTAATTGTTTTGAGCTTGGTGTTTGAATCCAGGCAAAACTCTGAATTAATGAAAGAAAAGATTGCTTGCTTTCATGTAGGGCTGGGATATTTGTGGATGCTGCAGGTCACATCCCAATCACAATGGGAGGGTGGTGGGCAACTATCACAAGGACAGCCGGGCTTTCAAAGCACTATGGCAGAGTTCTTATAAAGGGAGCTGGTTTTTCACTGTCATTGTTTGTGTCCAATGCAATTGCCAGGTTACTTTTAATAGACGTTGGAATGACTCTTAGCCTGTGGAAATATCTGACACCCCACCATGTCCCTCTCCTCAGCAGTGTTGCAAGTTCTTCCCCTCCCTTTCTAATCCCATCACGCATACAGAGTCACAGACTTCTACACTAAAGGCTGTAAATTTTTTTTTGTCTTTCCTTTAAGCTGTCTCAAGATCTATTAGTTTCTTAGAGGAGGGATATATGCCCCTTATTAGCATGCTGTATTGTAAAGACTAAGTGCTCTGTAACATAGACTAAATGAGATCTGAAGAGGTTGGCACACAGCCTCATCTCTTGCTCTCCGTCTTCCACCCTAATTTGCTTTATATATAAAATAAAAATGTCAACTGACTCAGAGACAAACTGTGATCGGCATTTCTTGCGTCTCTATAAAAGCTGCCTCGATTATTCATCAGGGCACACTGCGTGCAGCAAGAGAAGTGAAGGCATGTCATTCATGTGTAAGCACCCAGCACATTCCCTTTGAAGTGAGCATCGAATCGAAGTCCTCATCAACCCTGGAGCTTACAGTCAGCACTTAACTGTAAAAAATATTTTTAAAAATAAAGAGGGGGCGAGCACTGTATTGGGAAACGAGAGGGAGGATTTTGAAGAGCAAGGGGGTTAGGGTAGCTAGGCTCAAAGGAATGTAGGAAGTTTGTTGCCTTTCATTGTCTTGATTTTTGGATGATTTCTTCTGACATTAGTTACAGCATTGAGTATTTTGTCTTTTTTACTGACAGTTCAAAATAAAAATGAAAAGAGGACTCAGAAGGAACAGATGTTGTTACTATAGATGGCTAGAGTGGTACTTATTATATCTCATTTCTGACTTCTGTCAACTCAAACAGTTTCTTGTCTATTCCTACCTTAAAAAAATTAAATCACCCATGGCAAAGTCATAGCACAGCCACACCCTGTCAAACTCAGTGTTGTAAAAGCTTTCCATCAATCAGCCACCCAAATGTCACTGTGCAACCATCACGTGCCACAACTCAACCGTGGCAGCAGAATGCTATTATCCAGTCACTAAATTATATAGTATAGCACCTCTCCTTCTTCTGGCACAGAAATAGCATAACCAGCTTTTAGGTATTGAGATAGATGCCAATAATTTTTTGGTCATCTCCCTTTATGGTTATTATGATGCTTCACACTGTAATCAAAGGAAACTTTGCAGTGATTAGTTATCAGGTAGTGGAAAAATGTGGGTGGGTTTTTAGCATCACAGCTTTGGGTGGAAGATTACATTACTCACATATGTATACAGCACACAAAATGGGAAAAGGAAGTGATGATGATTGCCAGTAGAGAAGGTGCAGAATCGGCTTAAAATTTACAGAGTTTCCTTGGATGTGTCTCTTCTTTCCATCTGAAAAACAGCAATGAATTCTTCAGTATGGTATCACTGCTCAAGAGTTTAAAAATCTCTCTCATGGATATCAAATTGCTGCTTAATACAAAAGGCCATTTGTAAATACTTTTAGAAATAAAGTACTGAATATGATTATAGCTGTATGTGGGGCCAGATTCTTCCCTTCCTGATGTTATTTGTAAAAATATTTCTCTATTTTGTAGTTTTCATAGACTTTAACGTGAGCATGCAGCCATGCAGTCATCTATCTCTGAAAGCTATTTATGAATAGTGATTTAGCATTTGCTGCTTATCACTCCCCCATTTGAAAGGTTTTTTTTCCTGTAGTCAGGAACGGGAAACAGTACTGTGCTACCACTCGCACACTGTGAATAGCAGATAATTGAAGTGAGCAGCTCGCAAGTGTTCTGGAGGCGGAAATGTGAAATGAACTATTTGGTGGATGTTTCTGAATAACAAATCCATTCACAGAAAGATGGTTCAGTCCATGAGGAATAAAGAAGGGCCAAAATTGCATGGATTTTATTTTCAGTGAATTATTAATCTAACCGTAATCATTATTACTCAGTGTTTTATACACAGTACTGATGACAAAAGGCTTTGTAAAAGTGAGTTAGAAGTGCTGCCTTCTGCAGAGACTGTGCAACCTATGTTGGTCATAAGAAAGAGTTGATGATGAGTCAGACCAGTGTGTCTTTCCACATGTGGATCACAACTTTGTAGTAGTAAGGAACCCTCTGGCTCCATCTGGGTGCCTATTACAAGAAAAGGGTCGAGCTATAAAATGGTAATGCAGGTTTTTAACCATTCACGCATCCCTCAGAAAGACTGGAAAGGCTGAGGTTTGAAATTTGGTTATGATAAATGTACAGGTGTGCACAAGCCTTCAGCAGTGTTTTCTTTCTGCTTATACATTGAAAATGGGAACAGATCCAAAGCTCCTTGAATCTGTATTTGTTAGCAAGGACTCAGAAGATTAGAGGCTCATCCTTACCACAGATGAAGCAGTGTCACTCAAAACACTTGTCACCAAAATATGGTCCAGTGCTTTATAATTTCAGCTTTTCCATATATATGTAAAGGGTTATGTTCATAGTCTAAAAGGAGCAGAAGTTAAAGAGGCAGTTTGAAAAAATTCTTTACTTTGTGAGGGTTTGCTGAAGAGCTATTTCCTATCTTGTAAAACTTTTTAATGTTTTATTGAATTTGGAAATTTAATCTGTTATTTGTCCCAAATATGACACCTGTTCTACATGGTTAAATTCCATTCTTTGTTGCAACTTTTGAAAGGTAAGCTCAAGTGACAGTTAAAGCCTTAACTTGTCATGTGACTTCACAAAAGTTCATATCATACTTTGGATGTCTTTGTAACTGCAGCAGTGGTAACACTGTGAGCTGAGAGCTGAAAGGGGCTGAGGTGATATCATTTTTCAAAAGAAAAGCCTGTATTCCAGAAACTGACATTACTTTGAATATGGAGAAAACCCAACTAATCTCTTTGCTGAGAAGACTTATGAGCTTAATGTAAAGCCTCACCAGTTTTCTCTGTGTGTTTTTAATTTAGGAAATTAATCATGTTTCCATCGCTAACAAATTTGCTGAATCAAAAGGTATAACAGTGATCAGATCATGTCACTGAATGAATTACATTCATGAATAACTCTAGTAAGAATAACCGTATATTCTGGGATATAAGTGGTTATGGATAAAATCATGAAGAGTACTTGGTACTGTGATTTGTGTCCAGTCTCAGTGATCTGAGAATGGGTATTTTCTGTCACCATCTAGGATTTTACTCATGTTGTAGCCTAATTCTTCTTTTCGTTGTCCTATAAAAAGTCTAGTTAATTTAATGGGCATTATAGAAGAATAATGGAGTAGTGGGAGATTTCCAACCTTGAGGGGGGCAAAGAAAAAAAAGAAAAAAATGAGGAAAGAATAGAAGAAATTGCTTCATGGAGCAGAGCTTGGCATTAAAGCTTAAACAGATGGCTGTGATGATAGGACTGCAGGCACCAGCAAGTCAAGGTAGAGCGGACAGAGAATATTTGTTTTGTACATGTGCCTGATAAGTGGGAGCAGTCACATCGCTTGTTCTTTTTATAACGTGAGTCATGACAAAACTGCTTTAGCTTTCAGGAATTCTAAAGAGAATGAGGGGAGGAAAACACTAGGTATCTGCAATTTAATGCTTTTAACTGGAGAAAGAGAGCTAAGCTAATACTCAAGTGTTTCATATGTGCAGGCGCTAAAATACCCAGAGGGTAGTTAAATACTCCTTGGAGAAACCTCACAGCCACCTCATCCTCGCCTCATCACGACAACCTCACTTCCCATGGTTAAAAAAAAAAAAAGAGAAAAGGTAAAATCCCCACCCTGAGTTGCCAGTAAGGTGGGAGATGTGTGGAACATTTCTCAGTTCTGCTCTTCTCAATAGCTCTTCTACTTGCCTTCTCTTCAGCTGGCCCTCAGATGTTTAAGTCATTATCTGTTAATTTTCTCTGTGTAGTGTCGCCTCAGGTATAATTTCTTTCAGGTCAAAGGAAATCCGGGGTGAGTTCCCAACAGTTACTATCCTATCAGAGAAGAGTCCCTACAGTACAGCATAATGGCACTGGACATAGGTCTGGTCCTGTTCTTCCAAAAGCCAATGGCTGTCTCTACCTGAGCTGTAGAAAACCCTCTGCTCTGTCTTCATAGTCTAAGCTCATGAGCAGTGCTGCCTGCTAGAGCAGGTCTTCTTCTGTCCTGTGGGAGCACCCATATAGGCAGTTACATCCAGTCTCCCATAAACAAGTCAATTACAAATTCATCATTACAAAAAACCCCAAACCAAAATGCAGCAATAAGCAAACCAACCAACCAACCCCAAAAAACCCTAGAAATAAAAACCTATTTGCTGTTTTGCTGAGAATATTAGGTTACAGAACTAAGAGATGGAAAAGCCTTGCTATATTCCATTTAGTCAGTTTGCCTAAGCACAAAGCAGAACCATTCCCCAGCAGTGTAACTTGCAGGGTTTTTCTGTTATGTATAAAGGTAGTATTTATTACATATTTATTACTGCAGAGCCACGGGGATTTTCATGTTACTGTTGCAGCTAATGAAGTGGCACAGTTCTACCCTGAGGTCTGACCTAGGCAGCTTCTTGGGCTCTTGTCTGTTTTCTTGCCAGCAAATCATCACTGGCTAACTTTGTTTTCCTGAAGGGATTGCTCCTGGATTCAAAAGCACTTAAAGGAAGAGTTACAAGGATGAAAGAAGACAAAGGATGAAGGAGAGGAAAATAGTTTTTATGCTGGAAAATATAGTTGAAAAGGGGATTTGGGAGAAATATTGGCAACCAATTATTCAGTTCATTGGTAACCAATTACTAACTGTTGTGAGTATATCAAATTCCTTTAACTCATGGGGCACTTGTTAGCTTGCAGGATTGAGTGTGTGTTACTGAGATTCATAAGACTTAATTATCAGCAATTCCTAGACACATCTGACTGTGAGTCATGGCAAGCAGGGCAGTTTTGGTCTTAATCTTAAGTTCTGCCTCTGTGCCTGGGTACTGAAAGAGATTCTCCCTGCCGTGCATAATGCCGATGTTTCAATGACACAGCTTTAGGACATCTTAGATAAAAACAGAAAATCTGGGCCACATGGCACCAATAAATTTATTCTGCTTTCTCAGGTTTGTTCAAAGGATTTTGGTGTGTACTCATACACTTTGAGCTGGATCTTGGACTGTCTGGTTTTGCACCTCTGATTATATGCTGGGTCAGGTGCATTCAACCCCAAGTGGCATGACAACAGCCTTAAATGTTCTATCACATTCTCTGGCTAATTTTACAGATGTGAAGCTGTGGGTTTATGCCTGATACTTATCAAATTAGTATTGTTAGGATGTGTGGATGTCGGGTATTAATGATTGTGCAATCGTGCCCTTTTGTCAGAGAACATTCAGGGACAGCCAGCAGGGTGTGGTATGAGAGAAAGTCACAGGAGTCTCCAGGAGAATGGATTAATGATTATTTCACATGCTCAGCTTGGTTGTGATTTTATCTGTCTTGTTTTGCCCTGTGTCTCTCCAATTCATTTTAGAGACTTTTTCCTCTGGTCCAAGACACCATCATGAGTGTGCTCTCAGCCATATCAGTAGGCTACATCCAGCTCCTGCATCAAGGAGTTCTGTTCCTGCAGAATTTCAGAGCCTGACCTGTGGTCTCAGAATGCTCTTATGTAGTATCTTTGCTTTCATGTATTGGAGAAAAAGGTGGGATATGTAAAGGATACCTCTGAGGAAAGCCAAGATGGAAAACTTCCTTTTTTACTGTAAGGAAGCATCAGGTATGTTTAGTATGAGAGCAATTTGACTTAGCTCCATGCAACACTATGTAAGTTGCAGATACCTTTTTACACCACAGAAATCAGTTATTAACTTAGTAAATTGGGTTGGCATTAATCTTTAAGAGGCTATTCAGAAAAGTGTAGGTGTGGACCTGGACTCAGCAGGCAGAAATTATTATTATTTTTTTTTTTTTAATCTAAAAATGCCTTTTGGTGTCAGAGTCTCAGGAGGTGCTGGAACATGTACTCTACTAGTGGCTCCTGTTGGACTCAGTTCAGAATGAAGGTAATCATTATTATTTACTCCATTATCATGGAGTAAATATTAAGGAAAGAAGGAGGTCTCATTGTTATGTCCCCCCTCATATATCCATGAGGCACAGTGATTTGCTGACCTCTGATGGTGCATAGGGTTGAATTTACCCCATCCTTTATAGGGGAATTCATCTGGAAATTTGAGAGTCAAATCTCCTAAACTATTTTCTTCTTTGTTAATGTGAATTTTGTGCTCTGCATTATAGCTGTAAAGAGGGGTTTGAAAGCATATGCTAGGCATCAGAAGGCAACTCTTTCTGAGTTAAAACGTGACAATTTTTTAGATCCACGGGTTCTTTTACTCTGTCCACTGAAGTTCCCATTTTGTTCTCTCTCTCTGGTCTTTTAAGCTTTGTGAGTTCACTCCCACTATTAACCTTTTTCTTAGCAGCATTTTCTTGTCTCTCTGCTGCCTCACATCTAACTGATCTTCTGCTCACTCTTTTTAGGACTCATCTTTTTCTCTTGAATTGCACTTGCCTATTGCTACAGTATCTGAGCCAGGTCTCTTTTCAAGAATAGAGGGAACAGCTTTTTAAGTGTGAGAAACTCAGAAAACTGAGAATGACTTTTCCAGAGCTCACTTCTCTCCACTCTTAAGCTGCCAGAGGTTTCATCCATAGTTACACAGAGCAGGGAGACGTGACAGGAGAACAAACTTTGAAGGCTGAGGGAAGCAGGGGCAGAGGAGAAGAGACTTCCTCTTTTCTGTTCTAGGAAGGGAATGGTGTACCTCTGCATAACAGAGCAGACCAAGAGGGGAAAAATCTCCAGAGAACTGCTGGATTTCCTCTTTTTTTTTCATCATTCAATGCACCAAGCTTTGCTTGAGGCAGGATCTTTGTCATGTTTTCTTGCTTTCTGAAGGTAAAAAATGAGTAGTTTGAGTTCTGGGTTTCATTCCAAATATAACAGAAGAGCTTTTTGAAGTCAAGTTTACCTTCAGTTCTCAAGAGTTTGTCTTCCCTTCCACACTGTGCCCTCAGCTGGTGTGTGTGAAGCCTCTAGCACCCTAGAGGGAGGAAATGTATCCTGGAAAGGTAATTCTTAGTCTTGCATGAGTATAAAGCTGTTCCCTGAAATCCTGAATAGACAGTTGGCTATGGTCCCAGCTGGAGATGAGAGCACAGTGAATTCAGTCTGTGAAAAGCCCACTTACACAAGGGGGTAGCTTAGGTCTCTTACAGTCTTTTCTTTTGCTGCTGTGATGCAATGGAAACAGGAGAAAGTCATCAGGGGACCAGTATCCTGGGATGAACTTGGGTCTAGGATTGACCTCTTCTCCTTTGCTTGCTCTCCCTTCTCTCCTCCTCCCGTTTCCTTCAATTATTTAATTTTATAAACAAACATCCCCTAGTGTGCACTGTGTAAATATTGTCACTGAATTACTGTCTGTTTGCTTAGCTCATTAGAGAAAGCCATGATAAGCTTTTTAATTACGAAATTACCTTCTCCAAATCAATTTCTTTCATTTAATGAACTGAAGAAAACTGCAAATGGGAGGGGTAACATTCTGTTTTCCCCTGAAGCATAAATTAACTACTTCCAACCCCCAATTTCCTACAGAAAATCAAGGTAGCCAAGAAGCAGATTTTCTAAGTTTTTTAAAAAGTGTGACTTGGAGAGTATCTTAAGCTTCTCTCTGTTCTCTGTCCTGTGTAGTTACTCCTTTCGGGGGATTGTTTATCTTCACCTTAGAGCACCAGTCACAGAACTGAAAGCCAACTGTGTGAAAGCAAAACCATTCACATAGCTTTCATACCATGCTTCTTAGTGAAATGTTGCTTCTCCATGGAAGGAGAGCACAAGTGGAAGGAAGGTTCTTTGGCAGTTCCAGAGGAAACTGGTTGGATGGAAAGAGATTGTTAGTGGCTTTACAGGCAGTTCATGTCAAAAGAATTGCGCTTCAGAAAGGAAGGAAGACGGACAAATCGACTGAATTGGTCAGTGGCCTAATGAATGTGTTTGCAGACCACAATTTTGCTGTAAGACCTTGAATTGAATGCAGTAAAATGTCAAAAATGATCCTGTCAAAAAGCGTGAATGATCCTAGGACATCCACGAGTAGACTAGGGCAGAAATAAGTGTATTTAGCATTGCATTTTTCAGTTGTGGACTCTATTTAAGTGCAAATATGGTTATCACTTTTGTCAATGGAGTCACAAAATGAGGGGAGTGTCTGCATTTTCACGACTGATTTAAAATCTAACAACTCAGGTGAATCCATCAAAGAGGGTTTGTGCTAAAATACTGGTTAGGACTGTAACCTGGAGCAAGTAAGGCACGGAATAACTCCCCATTTTGTTTATTTAGTTTTGAGGGTGGTCCTCTCTAGTAAAGTGGTGGAATAGACATGTGTGCACACTAATGTGTTAAACTGCTTGAGATACATTTCCCAAAGCTTATCTGTCAGAACCGTTTATTTACTTGATTCTTAGAACTGGCACTGGCAGTAAGAGAAAAGGTTCTCTGCATATTTGTGTAAGATTCCCTAGTATTCTTGTTTTAGTGTATTGTCAGAGTGAATACTGTTATCCTCAGGTTCTTTGAGCCTAAAAACAATTAGATATTCCTACTAATGTGGTCAAAAGAGAAGTAATTCACAAAGCTAGCAGTTGTCACCTGTACACTTCAGTGTCAATGTTCTGCAGAACTCTGTGGGGGCAACCCACACTTCTCATAGCTTGCTCATTGTCATCTTATTTCTGTGGGTTCTTTCAGTTCTACCACTGGGGCAGATTATCTTAACAGTTCTGGTGAACGTGACCTTCTTATTTCATTCCTTCTCAGTTCACCCAGTGTAGAGAGTTAGGAAATACTTCATGCCATGGCACTGAAAAGAAGCAAATTCTGAGCACTGTTTCTGAACCCTTAAAAACAATAATTTGGGGCTCAGATGAAAACTACAGCAATGAAAACTGCAGCCAAACCTCTTTCGACCAAATCAACACTCCAATTTCTTGCTAGTTTGGTGGTTGCTTAGATGACAGAGGATGAGAGCAACCACAGGCCTTACAGAGAGGAGGAAAAACTAAGTGTTCAAAGCTTCTAGAAGGATTCTTCTGACATGGAGAGGAACTCCTTTCAGCAGGCCACTGAAATCTTGCATGGACATAGGGAACTGGCTGTGTTTGTTACTGTGCATCATCTCTGTTCCCTGCGGCTGAGAAAGCTTCAGCAGGAATATCAGAAAAGATAAGCCTGATTCTCTCCTGATCGGTATTGCATTGGACTTGTTCTTAAACATAATGAACCAAGTTTTGGAGCATTTGTCTGCTGCTTTCGTAATATAAAGCTGGTATTTATTTTTTGTATTTATTTATCATGAAATTCATTTGTCATAATGCTAATTTCTGGCTGGCAAAAAAAATGACCATGGCAGTGCTGCTATAGAAGAAGTGGGCATGGCTATGACTGTTCTCAACTTCTTACTTCTAATTGCAAGGATAGTTCTTTGAAACTATAAATAGGATAACAGCAACCAAAGCAGTTTCTTGGAGACTGAAGGGCAGCAGTTAGCCATTTGTACCTTCCACCTTCAAACTGCAAGCATAGCTTTTCTGCTGCTCTCAGTACAATCAGAATGTGTTTGCTAAGTGAATCCATGTGCTGCAGATGAACAGGTGTCCCTTATGTCAGATTACAAAACATCCTAGATCTGCAAGGCCCCTGGTCTCCTGGGGAGTAATAATGAAAGAAAATCCAATCTTCTGTATTTAAGCAGTAATAAGAATCCTCAGTGAAGCAGAACCCTTTTCTGTGCCTCTCTCCTCCTGCCTCCTGTTTCGCATAATGATTGTACCTACTGAGATGAGGTACCCAGGACTTCTTAGTACAGTAGTCTGGCTACTTTGTGGTGAAGGCAGGGTTGATCCTTGATTTCAGCCCATGCTTTTCTATGCTTCCCAATAGTCTAGTGATCAGAGATGTGAACAAGGAATTTGAGAGGTTTTGTCCTCTGGAACTCAATTGAAGGCACCTTGGTTAAAGTGGTATAGAGTTTTTCATAGCAAATTGTAGTTCTGCAAAGCATGTGAAGGTCAATGAACATCCATTACTATGTATTATTACTTCTTATAAACAGGATCCAAACCTGTGTTTGGTGTTTCACAAATACCCTGAGGCAGGCAAGTTAATAGGAAACAACAGAACCCATGCTTCTAGATTAACCTAAAAAGTTCTTTCTCCACTTAGTATAGGACTTACTAAAAGGATACTTCCAGAGTGACTGACCCTTTCTGATTTTGAGTATCTTTTCCTGGAGAACCATGTCTTCTGGAAGGAAGATCCTTTGCTTTGTGAGATTTTCTAGGAACCATTTCACTTAAGAGATGGTTAAAGGCATAATACCAAAAAGGTGAATAGCTTGTCAAAGCCTGCTGAACTTCAGCAGCAACCTCTCTCAAGGATTTCTTGTCAAGATAGGGATGAACTATTAGGAACTGAAGAAGCCACTTCCCAGGGCTTAAAAAGAGAAAAATTACAAGTAACCCAATAATTTCATTGTGGAAAATCCTCCAAAGATTTTGAGTTGTGTGTCTTTGCAATGGACCAAGTTAATGCATGGGTAAGAGGTTGTGTTGCCATTGAGTTCACATGAGTTGCTCCCCAGAAGAGAGCAGGCAGAGGGCATGCACTTGCCCTCCTCTCTCACATTCCCACTTGCCTGCCTGCACCTGCTTATGTAACCCTGCAGCTTCTCCTCCTATTATCCTGTCTGCTGATCTGTTCCTGATGGTGGTGTCAGGCCTCCAACACCACCAGCTCTCTGATTGTTGCGCTCTGTGCACTTTAACATGACAATTAAAAATGATTTACAAATGGTCCTTTCAGTTCCAAATAGAGAGCAGCAAGAGGCTGTGATGCTCACTGTGGTATCAGAGACATCCATCCACCTTGGCAGCTGCTGCCTTTGCATTCACAGCTTCTGTGTCCCCAGGGTTTCACCTAGGATACCTGTTCTCCACAGGCTGCTTTGTTAGGGCACTCTGTAGGGCTGGAGGGATGAGTAGAGCACAGTCAGCCTCCTGGAGACAGCGGCCTGTTCCCAGTAAGGAGGCACTTGGTAGGTTTATGGGGCTGTTATATGGATATACCTGTAAGATGGGAGAAGTGTATGCAGGAGAGAAAGTGCTGGCAAGGGGACTGATTATTAATTGTCAATCAGGGATGACTAAACAGCATTTACTGTTTGTTATTGTCAGTCTTCCTCACAGAGAAAGTTGGATTTGAGATTGGTCCATAAGCATTTTGGAAGTTATTCATGTAATCTAATTTTGAGTAACTAAGCTTTAAGGCAGGAATCACTGTATAGGCTCTGAAGAGAAATGAGATGTGTCACAGAGTTTTGGAGCACCTATGTCAGGCATTCAACCTGAATCACATTCTGAGGAGGGCTGCTAGGTCCTGCAAACACAGTATGAGTTCCTGCTCCTCTCATCTTTGTTACGCTGAGTAGCTTTGTCTGCCTAGGACAGATCTGTTGATCTGTGTTTGGGCTTAGGGCAGGTATGGCTGATCTTGTCATTCCCAGACCTGATGATCTGACACTTTTATCAAATAGTTTTGGTTTTTTAGGGTCAATTGTGTTTCCAATCTGTGACAGAAACTCCAAAAAAAGTCGTGTCCATGTTTAAAGGGAATTCAGTCCCTATCTCTGCAACAACTGAGTTGCATTAAGATACAGGTATGTTCTGCAGGATCGGGTTTGCTCTGACAGGAAGGATTAATGACAGGAAGATTTTTTTTCAATCGTTAAGAATTTTCAGTGAATAAGAAGCAGCTGCTGTGATATTTGACCACCAACAATGGTCAAGTCAATCTGTGGAAGTGAATACAAAGTACAAATGATACTTCTCTTCCTATTTTCTTTCTCCTGTTGCACATATCAGCTCAAGTTGTGTCAAAAGTTTATGTAATTTCTTTATTTATTTCAACAGGAAAGAGCCTATCTCTAATTTTGCGTTCTATATACAGTAAACTCTCCTCCCTTACAATTCACTGTCAGGCACTAACCAGCATCATCTTCCTCTACATGCTGCTCTGCCCACTGTCATGCCTGTTTGCCGCTAGCTGGGATGGGATTGACAAAACGCTCTGGGACAGTGTGAGCAACCAGGTGTCCTCAAGGGAGAGATAGCAGTGTGTAGTGAGGGAGGGGGAACCACCTAATCAGTGCTGCTGATGTAGATGTAATGCTGAAGGATCTTCCAAGCAGACTGATACCAGCAAGGGACACAGTCATGCTGTTTCTCAGAGGTGGATACATGACAATCCAAAGTTAATTGCTGCTACCACACAGTTCTCCAGAATGTTTAGTGTTTCCTCAGCTGATTGTGGTGCCTTCTGCTGTCAATGATAGATAAGCTCTGTTACAGAAAGATTTTGCTGCTTTGAATACTGAGATGGAGGTCATAATTGTTCTTAGTTCTACATAGATGGATTATCAGTGGTCATTACTCCAAGGCTTGTTCACATAGAACTTGTTCACATTTATGAGCTGCAGGAAATTTAGTTCAGCTACATACTGCTCCCTGCTGCTCTGGAAAAAAATTGGAAGGAGTGGAAGATCACGTTCAAAAGAGAAATAAAGGAAAATACCATAAAGATGTGAACAAGATTTGCATATCACCCTGGCAGGAAGCAGATACTATATTCTTATGTTGTAGTGGCCACACACTGGCCTACTCAGAAAATACTTATTTTGCACAGTGAAAGCAAGAAAGAAAACTGGAAAAAGGGATTTAGACTGTGTTAAAACAATAAATATAGATGAGTTACAGGATTTTCAGATGTATGTATAGGTATGGGATCAGATGGGGTCAAATTTTCAGTCACATGGAGTAAAAGAATCTAGTGATCTCAGACTCCTCTGATATAGATTCCAGCCCCAGAGGGGGCTTTTCTATTCTATTGAAAGAATAGAACACAAGGTTCAGCATAGGTTCATTGGTGGAGCTGATTGAGTTACCTCGTGGAATAATTGCCACAGGTAGCGCAAGGATGGGAATGAGCTCTGAAGAGGGTGACAATGTTGTTGCAGTGCCTAGGCCTGAACTATCTGGGGAGCTGAAAGTCAGGACAGAAGTGTTTGAGAAAATAACATGTATCACTTGGGCACAGTTTGTGTAGTTCTGCTTGATGCTTTCACTCATTCTGTGCTATAAGCTCTGGAAATATTTTCTGTATTTAAGGAAAAATGATGGATAAAATAAACTGCAATGTTAATTTAAATGTGAGAAAATAATTTGCACCTTAAACTTCCTTTTTCTTATCCCATCACCACTACAAAGTCAGGATGGAGTATTTTTTTTTCATGACATAAAGTATCTTGTCCAATATGTCATAGTCTGATGTGTGACATACCTTTACATGACAGAGACTGACATCATGGGTCAGGACCTGGAGCACAACTGTTAAGCTATTTTAAAAAATAAGTAAATAAAAAAGTGAGGGAAGTACTGGTTGTTGGACTTAAAATGCCATTTTTCTCACAACCTTTTCACTCTGGACGTCTCCAAAGTTTTCATTATTCAGATGTCTATGAGTCCCCGCTTTCAGAACACTTGACAAAGATGAAAGATGCTGCTACTGCCTTAGGGAGCAGGCAAAGAGGAATGGAAAGAAGTGATATAATGTACCCAAAACTGACCCACTTGTAGAATTAGGGATATAACTCGGGTTCTGTGAGTTGCAGCTTGGTTTTCAATCCCATTATAGTACTTTTTAAGGGATGGGGAACCTCAGATTTGCAGCAAAAGGAAATGGAAATTAAGCAGTGGGTTTTAGGGTGGTGACTGAACAAAGGTGACATTTTTGGTAATGGTTTTGCTAGCTAGAGGTCATGTTAGGTGAAGTTAGCGTTCCAGTGTAGTCCATCAAAAACACAGAGTTTTCTATGTGGCAGCATTCATCCTTGGTTATGTTCTGTAGGTAGGAGAGCCTCTATAATAGCTCTGTATTTGTAGACACAAGGCATGGCTCCATTTCAGTTCTCTTTTAGTGTAGGCACATAGATCCTGAGCAAGAGTTAAACTGTATTTCAGTGCATGTTGCTCAAATCAGAGCAGGTAATTAATTCAGAGAACGACTCATTTTTCTGCTCCTCCCATTCCAGCAACATAAAAACAAGATCAGTCTATAGAGCTGAGGCATTTGCAGCATTCACAAGTGAAAAGTTGTCAGACACTGAAACACAGGTAAATGCTTCTGAAATTACCCTTAATTACAGTGTTGTGTGTGTGTATCATATACGTTCCCTCCCTACCACCCAGCCTTCTTCCTACCTCCCCCACCTCAGCTGTGCTTTCTAGCTCCTGAGAACCAAGGTATGTGCACTGCAGTCAACAGAACCTTTTTCATCTGCTTAGGCTAGAGCAGGATTTGCAGAGACTTTGTGATGAGGCTGTTCATCATGGGCTATGTTAATCATGAAGGCAGTGAGAGAACCAGATTGTGCTTCAGGGCATGTCTGTGTCCAGCACAGCAGCCATCATACAGAATCTTCCTGTATAGCTGTCACGGCTAAATGTTGTTCTTCTGCCAAGACGATGGCACAGGCTTGCCATCTTGTTATTTTGTAACACCCTCTTCCATACCAGCAAATCTATCTCAGTTGGAGGGAGAACAGACAAAGCACCTCCCTTTAGCAAAGGAGGAAAGATTTCCGCTAGCCAGCCTGATGATCTGAGAAACAGGCCAAGTTATGAGTTTAGTGGCTGACATCATCACCTGATTGTATCCCATCTCAGGAATGGCCTTTTCTTGTTCTCAGAATGATTTACTTTGGGGAAGAGCTATCCTGATTAGACCCTCGGTAGGAGCAGGTAGTATTTAAAAAACTGTGTACAGGAGAGATGACATGTTAGCAGAGCAGTGTGTTTTTTCAGGATGTCTCAAACACAAGCCTTACACCAATACTACACTGTGAATCAGCCTTGGCTTTGGATCTTGTGTTCCGGTCCCAGGCATCTTTGAAAACACGGCTCCTTTTTGGGGGGAGATCATGGCAGCCGTGGATTTACTTCAGCATATTGAGAGTCACAAGATGGTGGGAAGAACCAGATCTCAGGACAGGGAAAGCCCCTCTGCAGGTGTGACATATTCTGTTGAGGCGTAAATAGGGCATCTTTTGCATGCCTGACACATGAAACAAAGATAATGTAACAACTTTCCTTTTTTTATTTCCCCTATTTTAATTCGTTTTTTACAAATGACCCTTTTCTTTTCTGTTCAGTTTGGATTCCTCCTGAACCCCACAGCCCATGGATAGCACTTCTGAATATGCATGAGCTGATAAGATAATCTAATGTGTGAATCACACTTAAAACAGACCCACCCACTCACTCCCTGACATCAGCTTTTTCAGAACTGTGAAGTGAGAGCGATTTTAAAATTAGAAAGCATGTCATCAGGAACTTTTATCAGCCCTCAGAGAAAATAAATAACCTCTCAAGATGTGAGAATGGATTTAACTAATGCAGTTGTTTATTTATTTTTGCAGTTAAAAAAATGCTTTCATATTTCTTTAATATCTATGCTCCTCTTCAAAAAATGAGCAGTATTTGTAATGACTAACAGAAAATACTGTCATCTCTAGTTCTTCCATGTCTCCTGAGATCCTAGGATGTAGGGCTTACTTTTGCATGTGGTATACATGCAACTTATTTCATTGGGAAGATCAGAGGGAAGAAATTCCTTTTTCTGGTATGTGTTTTTCTTGAACATTTGCAGTTTAAAAGTAAGCAGTGTTGTGTAATTTTTAGTGTGAGTGCATTTTTAAGAGGTGGAAAAAATCAACCCAACTAGGAACTTAAATTGCCAAGTTTTAACAGAATAAATAAGTGTAGAGGAAAAGGACCTAACATCTTATTTTGATGTTTGCTGTTTTTTAAATGTGGTCTGTGGAGTCTTTACTTTTTCTTATATTTCCAAGACTGAGATATGTGCTAAAAAAGACAAGACAGGAGGGTGGTCTACAAAGGAAATTAGTTGACTTCGTGTAGCCTCACAGTCTTGTGTTCTGATGTCACCAGACTTCAAACAGCATTAGTTAGGGCTTGTCTCCAAAAAACCCCCAAGAAACAGTTTTTTACAGAAATTCCTAGGGATGACTTGGTAGATGGTCTTTTGCCCCTTGAAGTGGTACTGATTCCACTGGCCTTTGGGGATAAAGCATAGACCTATTTCATGAGTGTTGGTATTTGTAAAGATCTTCTGTCAGTTTTTGCTGTTGTAGATATGTTAAATCCAGGGTTCTGGTCTAGTTCCAATTTGAGGAGCTATTTTCTGCTTAGTTTCGGCAGCAGATTTGTATTGGCTGCGATCTCCTCCTCCATTTGCTGTGTTACATTTTCATGTTTGCTGAGCTTTTTTAAACAGCCACCACATTCCCCTTCTGTGTGTATTAAAAACTACTTCTGGAGTGGAACATGGCAGCACAATATTATACTTCACTTAAGAGGAGATGTGATTACGCTATAACAAATCAAAGCCACAAAAAGAAATTTAAGGTAGACAGAAACTAATTACTTAGTTGGAATTTTGCCAGGGTAGTGGGATTAAAAAACTTATGCAGAAAGACTAGAAAGCACTTATGAATGAAGTGAAAGATGCCTTAGACACAAGAAATGGCAAACACCTGTGCCATCTAGTCCTTCCCTTGGTATTTGCTGCAAGTTTGTTCTTTATGTCGCAATCACTAGTGATACATCCAGTTTAATTATAAATGACTGTAGCAACACAAATTCCACCATCACTCTGCGGAGGCTGTTCCAGAGACTTTGTTGCCAAATAGAAATGCATCTTGACATTCCTCCTGTGTGTTCCTTTGTGTCTTTTTCTTCCTAATTGCACAACCTGGAATTGTTTCCTTCCGCTTCTTCTATCTCTCCCCTTTTGCGTTATGTGCCCTTCAAAAGCTCATAGACATTTATGGTAGCATGCTGTTTTCTGCAAGATTGCCTTTCCAACCATCAGGCAGGTTTTGTCAAACAGCCCCTGCAATCGCTTGTAGCCTTGTCTACAAGCAGTTTGAACTGTAACATTGACTTAAAATCACTGCCTCCATTGGATGCTGGAGTCACCCAGAGCTGGAAGGACAGGAGTAGGGTTATGAGGCACAAGGAGGCCAGACTTATTCATCCACTGGCCCATGTTCCTTTTCAAGCAGACTTTGTTCATGCCAGCGTAGATAGATTGCCTGTTAGATCTCATTGGAAGAGGTAGGCTGTTTAACAGAAAATGTTTTTAAAGATTTGTTGGCATATCAGGTTTTTTGTAGCTTTAACTGTGAATGTTAGTGGCAAAATATTCTCCCTGCACTATAAGGAACTTAACTTTCCATTGTGTGGCTGCTTCATTAAGTAGCACAAATAATAAATAAACAGCTGTAAATGTAGTGACTGGGGACTGGGTCTCATTTAAACTCGGGAAGTAGGAGTGGTTTACAGGAAGGGCTGTAGTATTTCAGTCAGACTGCTGTTCCCTTTGCTCTCCATTCTCTCAGGCTGTAGCATCCCTCTGTCCTGGGTATGCACATCACTCATCACTCCTGTTCCCAGTGCTCATAAGCGATGTTAGTTTTGGTTTATGGAAGGTGGCCATATTTGCAGATTTTCTTTTCACATTTTTTTCTAATACTTGAAAATATGCATAGAGGGAATTTTGAATTCTTCAGCATGTCTTGATAAAAGTACCAAAAGCAACACATATATTTTTCGCAGAGCAAAGGATGTTTTCCAGTATGGCAGGCATTCATCTTGCAGTGAGCTGTTCATGGAGGCCTTTGCATCTACAAGTCTTACTAACTACAAGATCACATTATTTAATTACCTATGTATTCTAAGTTTATGTAATACATTCGATGGATATCATTAACATTGTTCTGGGATGAAAAGAGTGGCTGTTTAATTTCTCTCTTCCTTCTAATTATAGCACAAATAACACATGATTAATAACTTGTCTTTAAAAAATGGATAAAAGGCTGCATTTACTAAAAGGAACACAGTAAACAAAAATGGTTTTGATTGCTTCTCCTGACACATTGTCTCAAATGGAACTTGAAAGTCAGAATATATCAGATAATCTGACAAAGAACCAAAACTGAACAGATTTCTGGTTTTGTCTGCTGGGTGTTTATATTCATTTTCAGCGTGTGAGTGATCGAGTAGAACTAGTCAGGAGCAGAGGTAGAAGGTAAGATGAAACAGAAGTCCATAAAGGGAAAAGAAAATGAAAGCTTCCTGAGTGAGTGTCTGGAAAGTAGTTCTTCAGATACCGGGAAATGATGAGGCATCCCTGGGAAGCCTAGGGGAGTGTTACTAAAACTAGAACTTTATAGTGTCTTCAAGTTTTATTTTAGAACAATGCTATCAGACCTAACTCAAGCCCCAGGGGAATTTCTGACATTGCATTTGTTACACATATGTCCTTTATTATTGTTTAATTTTGCTTTTCAACCCTAGTATTAACATTTAGAACATTATAATCTAAAAGAGTTTGTGTTTGTGTTCTACAGCTGGGGCTGTCAATCAATCTGTTGTTATCAGGTTTGTTCCATAAAAGTTAGTCGACTGGGGCCCAATTATCCTATCTGTTATGCAGTGTGAATTTGACAAATAAAGGTGCAAGTTACAGTTAATCATTCTGGAGTGAGTGTGAGTTTTAGGAAGATGGTATCATGTCGTTTCAGAAGAGCCAGGGAGTTTGAAGGCATATAAAAGGTTCAGAGCTATATGATATGAGACTATGCTGGTCTTTAGTTAAGGTGTGGTCAGACCCACATGCTCCATTATTTTTCTCTCAGATTTGGAATAAAATGGGAAGAACTAAAGCTGCTTCAGGTAACTATCCCTTGATCTGTTTTATGGGACTTGCCTTGATTGGTAATAAGGGAATGCAAAGCATACTGCTACAGTACTAATGCAGGATTCTTCCTGGACTTGGCAAATCTGTATGATGCACTTCTCCTTCATGCAAGAGGTGACTGATATTGTAGCTAAAATAATGATAGCAGTGTAATTATAATAGAGTTTTTTATTTTGGAAAACTAAACTTTCAGCAGCGACTGCATTGTGTATCTGTGTGCGAGAACAGGGAATTTTGTCTAAATGGACTCATTCAGAAACACATTTTCACTTCTGTATTGGATGCTTGAAAGCACAATGTGCTTTTATAAATTAATATTACCACATGTGATATCTCAGAGAAGCACACCTTTGTAAAGACACCAACCTAAAGCAAAGGTACCTGCCCAGATTCAGCAGACAGAACACTGATATTTAAGAAATGTCAGACCACAGAATAGGGTGATTCACATCTGTCCATGCTCGTCCAAGCCAATGAAGAAATTTCTTCTTTGTCTCTGATGTGTCTAATTACAGATGATTATCTCATAAGGAATAAAATGGGAAGACATTCCCACTGTGCACTCAATATCAATATACTAAGCTTATCTCTGTTTTATTGTACCATCAGCTGCCCTTGCCCTGTGCTGTGAAACCCAAAAGTTGTTCAGGTATACCTGCAAAACATCTTTTGAGTTTCTCATAGGAATAAGTAAATCTACAAAGAAAATAAAAAAGGTCTGGAAGAAGGCTCTTTGAGAACATGGAGCACTTCCTTTCTGTGCCATTCTGAACGGGTACATGGACATTTTTCTTAGCTATCTTCAGCCTCGCTAACACCACCTGATAACATCCAGAGGTGTGCAGGGGTCTGAGATGCATCTCATCTCCCCATGATTGGGTGAGTCTATGGCTTTTCCTGGTATCCCGCTAAGGAGTTGTCGAGATCCCTGTTTTGATATCTGTAGAACTCCAGTTCCCTTAGTATTGCCTCACTTTTTAGATGAGTCCGGAGTTTGCTGATACTTATCCCTAGATAATTTTGAGGGAACAAAATACCTTAAATCTGAAGACAGTGAGTTCATGCCATCTCATAATGATATTACCCATTTTGACCTGAAATCTTTATAGCATTGCTGTTGGCCAGTTCCCTGGAGAAGAATGACTGGTGCTGCATGGCCACATTTCTAGTGGTACCAATCTTGCATGCTCTGTCTTGCTTGTATATTCAGGTGTAACATGCAGGTAGCTCACACTGAAGTAAACATGCCTGCATGTTTAGGGCCCCACACTTATAAAAAATAGAGTCAAGCTTTTTCCTTCACTTTTTTTCCCTTTTTTTTCTGCGCTGTTCTGTTCATTTCTTTCCCTCCACTTTTTTCTTTATACTCTTCTGTTTATCCTTTCTTATTTTCCATTTTCATTCACTAGTAATGGGACCCGATTGCACTGCACAGCATGCAAAAATTAGGTAAAAGGACACAGTGTTCAAAGAAGAACATGAGGTGACCAAAGTATTAGTGTTAATGCTGAGCAGACTTTTTATTTCTCCGTTTATCCTCCTGCACCTGTCTCCATTCTGATATTACAGTTCACTTTCTGCTATGCATTTGAGGACTAAGCTTCTCTTTTCGCTACAAGATCTGTGTGTTCCCTGGGCTGTTTTGTTTTGTTTTTATATTCAGCCAGTCAAAAACCATAATGATCCATATACAAAAATCAGCTTCCTGCTCTGGACTGTAAGTGCTGGCTCTTTCCAGAGAACTTGGCATTACCAAAATTACTGTTGATTATATACAAAGGAATTCTGTTGGTTGATGTGGTGTTTGGGTAATACTTTAATGATGTTGGCATAAACAATTAGTTAACATATTATTAGAAGGACTTAGCAGGTGCTCATGTGTGCTGGTGGGATTTTTCCAGCTATTTGCTTTATAGAAAGAAAAAAACGAAGGCAGCATGTTTCATTGTTAAAGGTGTTTTGGAGTTAGGTCTCCCTTCTTCTCTCCTACTCTGTTTTTCTCACTTCCCTGTTTCTCTTTGCTGCTTTCTTTCTCCTTTGCAAGCATTCCTCCCCTTTTTTTTTCTTTCCCTCAGACAGAAAATGATGTTTGCTGCTTATGGGGTATTGATTGTGTATTATCAGCCAGGCTCACACATCGACAATTACATGTAGTGCCAAGGTAGCCGTGACAATGAGGACTGGTTGCCATGGCAGTGAAAGGGGCCTATTGCGCTACCGGGCGCCTGCTCCATAGCGATAATCGTGCTGCTCATTTCATTTTAATTGAAATTTGAAATCATATTCTCTGGGAAGAAGCAAATGGACCTTTTCTCCTTTTTCCTTAGTTTTTTACCCACCACCAAAAAAAATTACAAATATGAAAGATTTGCACATTTCTTACAGCAAAATATTAACTTCATGACAGTCAACACTGAAAGACCGGAATGAATACAGAGCTTTATAAAGGTAGTTTTTCAATCTTTCTCATTCTGTTCCTAATTAATTCCCAAATTTCATTTTTCACTAGCCTCTTGTTCCATTTGCTCTGCTGTGTTCTTTTCTTTTGGTACCAGCTGATCCAGATAGTCAGCTAGTTCCTTACAAAAGTCACTGTTTTCTGCAAGCTACAAACTCAGATTTGTTTTAGCAGTGAATAAAAGAACTTTTCCATTATTACCTAAATAACTTTTATTAAGCTTATTGTCTAGTATAACAAAGTTTTCCACTGTGTAAATTGACACACCTCCATCAATGGCAATAAAAATACAGTAACTCTTGTTTTAAGAGAAGTGAACAATTAGTGAAGAGCTGTAAGGGTGATGATTTTCTTGGGGAAAACAAAGAATTTGAAAGCTTAAGAGTAGTGACAGAAAGGAATACAAGAAGTATATCCTGGTGGCAGGAAGTGCAAAGGCAAAGGTTTTCTCAGTGGCAATATTAAAATTGGGAGAAGGACAATGACAAAGCTGTCATTGACATTCTAAAGAGAAAATTTGTCACTCTTTCCTTGATGCTGTTGAGATGAGGTTAAGCTCCTTGGAAGCTGAGAACCAAAGATACCTGTTTGCTTGCCTCCACTTTTGGTTCTGCACAGTGTGTAGGGCTTTCCCACAGTCTTTCAAGATGGCCAAAACTTTGACTTTAATCGCTGTTACCAATTTTTGTTTTCCATTTGGGACCATGGACTCAGGGAACCTCCCACGTGTGCCAGTCTTGCCATCTAGTATTGGTAAAAGTTAGACATGTTGCACCTAAAAATTGGAAATTTTTTAAAAATTTTTTTTGGTTCTTTTTGGGGATCTTTTGGCCTTCCAAACAAGGAATGGACACAAAATAATGGACACAAATAGAGGAGTTTACAGTTACTGGCTAATGTCTTTCAGATGTAAGGAAATGTGTGCAAAACACCCTTTGTCATTTCTTGTTATATCTTTGGTTAATTCCTTTCCTACTATGGATCTGATTTTTGGATGAAACTGAAACAGAATTTTCTGATTTTTGGATGAAACTAAAACAGAATTTTCGAATGCAAATCCTAAATTTCAAAAGATGGAGAGACTTTTTAAGGCTTGTCTTTCATCCAAGCTACACTCCAAAATTTAGGGAGTTTAGAAAGAAAAGGTATTAACTGCTCACAGAGTTCTGTGTCACAGTTCTGAATGTGTTAATGTTGTGAAGGAGCCTGTCACTGGCTACTTTCCTTGCAGTAAAGCATTTGGCCTTCTAACTCTTAATAGTCAGTCTTTGCCACTGCTGGAATTGAAGCTGAGGCTCTGAATCTGCAGTATAACCAAGCATTTTACTGCAAATCTCCTTAATGTATGGTCAAGCTAAGAGTATCCCATCTCTTGCTTACCTCTGGTATTGGTAACCTCGGGCATTTCATGAGAACAGCAGCAAGCCAGGGCTCCATATGTGCTTTGTGATGTGGCTTTAGCATGTGAAATGACGTTGGGTGCATTTGCCATGTGTTTTCTTTAAACACTGATAAACTAATTTTTACCCAAGCAGATTTTACCTAGAATTTTTTACCAATTTGTTTTTGCTGTTTAGTTTTGTGGGTTTGGTGTTTTGTTTGTTTATTTTGTTTTTTCAAATTTATGTTGTTTATAAAGGCCACTTTTCTTTCTTAAATGGTACAGTTTTTAAATAGCTCACACTTTTAATTTCTGATCTGGGCCAAATAAAAACACACTGCCACCAAATGATACAATGTACTTATCCAGGTTAAACTCACATTGCTGGTGTTGAGCTATTAAGAAAAAAATATTAGTGGGTTAACCATGAAGTGGATGGAAATATTTATCCTAGATCAGATACTCTGTTTGTTCTTTTCTAACTTTATGCCAGAATGATTATTATCTGTTCTCCCTTAGCAGGATGAAAGCCTGTACAATCAGGAAAACCAACATAAGGTCTGAATTTAGTGCAGTGGTCATTCAAAAGAAAAACTGCTGTCTTCTTGCCACTGACCTAGATCACAATTTGCACTGCTGGGTGATCCCCAGATTGCTTGGCAGAGTTCAGCCAGCAAAGACATGCAGGCACTGTCAGGGTGGGTGCTGGCTCGGGGGAAACGAACCTGCTCTGGGTTCCTCTCACAATGGCAGCTTGTCTTATCTGCATAGGTCTCTTCTCCAAATGCTGCCCAAACCTCAGGCTGGTTAGTGTTAGAGGCCCTGTGCACTTTCAGCTTGAAGTGTTATGCTTTGCGCCTGTCTGCTGCTGCCTGCTTTGGAAACATCTGTCTGAAAGTAAATCTAAGGCCCTAGAGGTGTTTTGAAGCCATTACTGGTGGCAGGGCTAAGATTAAAGTAATTAAAAAACCCAGCTGAAGCAAGTGGTTAGAGAGATGGATTAAGTGTGAGGTAATATTACAGTAGGGACAGTGAAGGAAGTAGAGGTCCATTTGTGCCAGGAGTTTTAACAACCTGCACTCTACACATACTCTGTTGCCCAACATTCCCCCCCACCCTGCTTCCCTGAATCCTCACAGACCAGCGGAGTTCTTAATTAAGTGTCAAAGAATTGATTAGCTGGAGCTCTTGCAAGGCAATTCCATTGATGAAACCATTTTGTCAGGTTGACTGATATAATTAGACCAAACATGATGTGAAATCTTCAGTGTTTTGGGCTACAGCCCAGTAATTATTTAATTTGAAATAAAAAGGAGCTGGGGAGGGAGATGGAACAGCAGCAGAAGTAAAAAAAAAAAAAAAAAAATTGAGAAAAAAGTTTACAAAATGTTTTTCTTTCCCTCTCTTCCTACTGTTCTTTCCTCTCACGGGAGCTTGAGCATTTGCAGAAAGCTGCTTAGTGTCTGTGCAGAGGAAGCCTTGGTGAGCTGTCAGCACTTGTCCATTCCTCTGGAGACATAATATCGCCTTCCTTGCAACTCATCAAGCTGCCAGGCCTGATTTATACAGAGCTAAACATATCAGTGCTGTTGGGATGATCATCGTTACTGAGATTGCACTGTTCATTTTCCAAGCTGCTGCTAGTGTGTCTGAAGGAGTTAGGACAGAATCATATTTTTAACAATAATTAGCACTTATCTGGCAGTTTTCTGTGGATCTTTGTGTTTTATGGAAGAGAGCCAATATATGCCCATTATATAGATGGAGAAATTGAACTTCAGAGTATAAGTGTGATGGACATTCTGCTGGAGAGGAGAGGGGCATGGCTGGGAATAAGACCACGTCTCCTAACCACTAGCCCAGGCCCTGTGCTAGCAGACCATGTTTGCTATTTGTGTGAACAGCAGCAGGGTTTTCTCTTCCCACCCTTTGGTGACATAGTGGCTGAGCTACCATTAGTAGAGCATGGTAATGGACTGCTGCCTTGTATTCTTAGGTTTTCCACACTTTTCCACTGTACTGACTCTTTGAATAACCCTTTTTGCCACAGCACACTTCCTTGTACAGTGCATTTGATACTGAGTCCTACAGGCTTTCATGCATTAAAATGAGTGAGGATTGCTACACAGGTAAGAAATATAGGTATTTCAAGTTTTCCCTTCTAAATTCTGGAGAGCAGTAGGCTGCAAACTCTCCCAAGGACTTTTACTACAGAAGGTGACCACGCAGCAAATCCACAAGGATTCTGAGAGACGAGAAGCCCTCCATCTCTGTCTCCTATTTGATCCAATTTGTGTTAGCTGCTTTCTTGAGCTGTTCTAGCTGGATTTTAAGAGTGTTCTTCTTTGTGAGTTTTTTTTCATGTGTTTGTTTAGGTGTTTTATTTCATTGCAAGAATGCAAGATAAACTCTCCTTTAATAGATGGAAAATACTCCTGTGTGTTACAGGTTGGCAAGAGAAACTGGGAAAAGGAAGACAATATAAAAGAAAACCTGGTTATCAAGTGAAAATCACATTCCAAAGATGTTTCATGCCTTGCAGTGCAAGCTTTTCTCCCTGAGCTGTGATTACTGGATGATAGCACTAGCACTACTCCATCCCCCGCACACCTTCCTCATGCTATTGTGGAATAAATATGCCCTGCCTTCCTCCTCTTCCTCTTACCACCTCTGTCTTGTATTCCTTACTTGAGGGAAAGGTACATGTTTGTGTGGGGGAAACAAATGAGGCTGACAGAATCAAAGACTGAACAGAAGAATCAGCTGAGTTACAGATGATGATAAGAACAAATCCTCATGTGATTTCTGAGTGTGATGTACCACTCTCCTTGAGGCAAGGGTCTTCCACGTTCCCATCCCCCCCCATTCCACAGGGAAGGAAATATTATGTTGTCTAAATAGCACCTGAAGCAAAGGTAGATGGTGAAAGATGTATTTATATAGAAGGCAGCCACAATAAGGCCAGAACAAAATTATTGAGCTAAGGTAAGGTGATGGGTAGGCCAAGCTGCAAGGAGAACAATGCATTGTCATCTGCTCTTCTGAGTTGTTCCATAGAGCAATGTCTGTGCTGATTATTAGAGGCAGAGAGCAGAGCCCCTGTGGAAATGCAGAGCTGGTCTCTATCACAGTGAAATCTAAATTCCAGCAGTCACCAGGTGCTAAGGAATTTCCTTGGAGACCCCAGGTGTGGAAGCACATGATAAGCTGCTAGGATGCAGTCATAAGAGCAAAAGTCTAAAAAGTGTGAGGATGCTGTTTGTCATGCTTTAGAGGAGAGTGCTTTTCACTGAGCTGTGACCACAAGCATAGTAATCCAGAGATACATTTTGGTGGAATATATATGGGTTGTGGCTGTGCAATTTATCAGGATGCAAGACCCACCCTGTCAAGGCTGTAATTAGTTTCTGGAAATTGTTGAGTAGAGATTATATGCCTTTGTGTGTGTGTGTGTATGTGTGTGTGTGTGTGTGTGTGTATACAGCTATTAATATATACACATGCATACACAGAGTGTAACCAATAGCCACTGAATAGTTCTGAGGGGGCTGGATCTGAGGGGCATGTTTTTTTTCTGTGGATCCCTTTTAGTGTTTATACACTGGGACAATCCATCTGCCCACAGGTGTTTGTCTTACATAGTCACACCACCAGCTTATCACATGAGGCCCCAGAGTATCCTGTGTAGTTGCATATTCACCTGGTACCACCATGTGATGTCCAGCAGAAATACTTCCATGCTGTGTGATACAGCATTAGGACAAAAGTGGAGGGGATTTTGCACAGTCCCTAAAAAAGACAAGTCCAAGCCTTTTTAGCACAGTCCCCAAGGATGAAAAATCAGAACCTTTTTGCTCCTTGTGTTTATAGCCCTCCAAACTACTCCTTAAACATGAGCAATAACACAAAAGTTGCTCTCTTTCTTGTTCTCTTTCTCATTCTCTCCTTTCTGCAAGAGCACTGTGCCTTTCCTGTCACTACCACTTATCTGCTGGAATGGTGAAATTTTGTCTTTTAATTAAAGAGCTAAGTCCAGGGATGAGCGTGACTGCAGCCACTGCCCCAGTGTTCGCTCTGCTTCTTTGGTTTCATAGCACATGCACACTTCGTACAGTGTGTCAAGAGATGTTTGTTTCTTTCTGTTAAGGCAAGTGAAGTGTATAGATCAAATGTTCAAAGCCATTAGAAGTACCTTAAATCAGAGACACTACTGATGTAAGGGTATTAATGAGGGACAACCCATGGTGTTTGGCAGTATTGATTCTAGTGTTAGGTGGCTGTTGAAAACATTAAGCATCTGATCCATACTTTTTACCAGCCTAAGCAGAGTGGGAATAAACATCTGAGCACACATTAAATGACAATTTGATGTTACTTTCGTGGGTATTGAATGTAGGGGATTCATTTCTCTTTCAGTCTGTGTTCCCTGGAGTTTGTCAACCCAGTGCAAAGAGCACTCAGAGTTTATGCCTGCTCAGCATGGAAGAGACATAGGACAGCAGGGTATGGAAACATCATCCTGTTTAAGCCCCAGGATTAAGAATAAGTTCACCATATAATTTCTGCAGAACTTCTTTACCTTCTTCTGTCAGTTAAACACTATGATCTCTGTAATCATAGTTTACTTTTAAAGCGGAAAGTCTTTCTTGTACCTTATCTAGTATTTCTGGTTCATTTTTGGGCAATTGAAACAACATAGTGTTTTTGGTTTCTTAGGCAATTTTCACTTCCCGCTTTGAATTGTGACTGTATCATCAGCTGCACAGATGGAAGAATAATAGGGAAGAAATGAAAGTGTTTTCCAACATTTGAAACACTTGGTTTGAGCATTGGGGCAAAAGGTAGGAAGGTCTTCCCTTGTCTGATAAACTGTTCATTTGTATGTAGCTTCCTCTAACAGCTTGAATCAGAATCTCTCAGCTGTGTCATAACTCCTCTCCATTGATGAAGGTTCTCTATTAGTTCAAGCACAAAGATAAAGATGTGTCCTACAGTGTGTTGAATTTGCACATAATAAAATATACAGTTTCTGCCTCAGCAATCTTGTGATCTAAATGTCATTTCTGCTGTTGCTCTGGAGCTGTGAGATGGACATAAGGTATAGGAAAGTGCCAGCCTGGTGGTGGCACATCTGTTGTTTTTTTCTGCCTCAGACCCTTTGTCCAGACCTGGTTTAGCATGCTTGTTCAGAAGCTATCACTGTGTAGCCTAGACAGCAGTGGGATTCCTGTGGGTGTAATATGTTCAAGCTGTGAGTTCGTGTGTCAATCATAATGACTGACAGCTTCAGATGATTGAGAGAAAGTGTTGTCAGGCTTCATTGTCAGGCCAGGAAGAAGGATAGTGGCTATAACTTGGAGGCTTACCTGGGAAGGACAAATTATGGATACCTGCAAGGAGGGGTGAAGGGGAAAGCTACTCAGGCATTTGCAGGTACATTTCTTTTTCTTTGCTTGAGAGCAGATTTGGGTGCTTTCAGAGTGGAATTGATGGTGGGGGGACAGATCTGTGGAGCTGAACTGAGACACCAGCTGCAGTGAGGGATGCTGAGAGCCAGCGAACATGAAAAACAGATGCAAAATAGAACAGTCTTTCAAGTTGGCTTTCATTATGTGGGATCAATGAATAAAGTGTGTCAGGGAAAAGACAGGTCCTAGTAGTAGTACATATTTTCTGCACCTTGAGCTGCAATTTAGAACCAGGTGAAATTAAACGATTTTTAAAAAGGCACAAATCTATACAGTTTTCCTTCACTGGAATCTGAACCACCTGCTTAGCAAGAAACCCTGATAAAACAGGTATTTCAGGTTTGTATGAAATCATTTAAAAGATTCTGAAGGAAGTTTACCTTTACTTACAAAGTGACTCATTTTTCCTGAGAAAACATGCACACTTTGAGGGTGACAGTGTTTATGTTTTGAAGAGATGGGACCATTTTTAACATGACAATCAGGGCAGGGGGGAGCAGGGAGATGAAAGTGATGCAATTTTTAGGAGTTTCGGTTTTGCACATTTTCCATACTTCCTGTAGATGAATGAAGTGACCTTGAGCAGTGACTGGCCTTTCTGTGCTGCGTAGCTGAGCATGGTGCAGAGTTGCACTGGCCCAGCTCCGCAAGTGGTGTCTCTGTAATGTGTGGAACAGATCCATGCAGATAGGTGCTGTTCTCCTCACAGCAGTGTTATCCTTGTAAAGCTATTGGTCTCTGCCTCTTAGCAGAGACACAATGCTTGCCAGATGTACTGCTTCTGACTCTAGTGCAGCTCAGATACAGCTGGTTCATGGCTTTCTGAAAGATGTTCCTCCATCCACCCCTTTATTTTTAGGTCATACTGTAATGTGACATGACTTAGTTATGTCCTTTACATTTTGGGAGGATACATACATTGAAGGTTGTGAAATATTCTGCAAACAGGCTGGTGAAAAGTCTCAGTGACAAAAGGTTGTGGTCGGTATCCACAAAAGCACCTTAGTATTAAAAGTACAGCTTAAAAGATACTGAAAACTCTGCTTAGGAAGCATGGCTGCCTGGGACACTGTATTTGTATTTTCTGGTGAAATTTTACTAAGAGGTCTTCTACTCTGCTCTCATGTGTGCCCAGAAGTGCTGCCAACTTTGCTGTACTGGATGTTTGCAGAGTTTGCTTTTTGGATGTCCTCATGCCTAACTCCTCAGGTGGACATGACAGGGTGGGAGAAGATTGAGAGAACCCACATTGGTAGGTATGCATTTTAGACCCCCTGCACCTATTAAGACCTCTGAATACTCGTGTTTAAGCTAAGAAAATCTTCCCTTTTTCAGGGACTGTGTAAAAAAATTGTTCACAGTACAGGTCCTCTGTGTCAGAGTCTTTATTCTGAGTACTGCAGAGGCTCCTGGTTAGTGTGTACTGGGAAAGTGACCTGTATTTTAACAGTAATTGTCATCAGTGGCTCCTCAAACATTGCTGAAAGCAATTTTACTACTAATGAACATGGGACAAATGGTTTTCAGTAGCTGCCACAGTGATTGAAACCTGTTGGAATATGATCTCAAGCCTATTTGCTCAAATAATAATAGGCACAATTTTTAACCCTTTGTGATTGCAGAATTATAAGTGCAGGATGTAGAAATTAAGATGCATTTGAAGTATTTTTCAACTCTAATAAAGTCATCAGAACTTTCAGAGAAAAGAGATGCATCATCTTTCATGGCTTACAAGTTTTTATAGGACTGATTATGAAGTCCAAAAGAACATTCTTTATTTCAGATGGTATATGAGCTGGAAGGGTATAGACTTTAGATCGCAGGCTGAGTTTACAGGTTGAGTTTACAGGGTTGGAAATTAGGGAAGGAAAATCCAGCATTTTTTCTTGAACACTAAGTGTCCATGGTATGAGACCTGTAATAGCTTTTTAACTGAGCTGCTTTCCTAGCATAATTGCACTCTAAATTATTTTAAGTAATATGTAAGGAGAGATTAGGTATTGGCCACTTCAGCAATAAAGGTAGGTTTCCCACACTAAGTCTTTGTCTACTTTTAGGATAGATATCAGAAAAATAAACAAAAAAAATCACAATTTCATATGATTTGTACTTTGGAAGTATTTAAATCCTCTGCAGCCATTCCAGTTTTACACAGCAGGATTGTTCTCAGAGTCTGTAGATGCGACATGCGTATTGGTAACCACATGTGCAACATATTGCTTACTGTAAGGTCAAAGCTACTGCCAGTCCATGAGATTTGCCCAGCAGAAAGGTCTGAGGCCCTGAGCAGCAATGTGGAGTGAAGAGGGGCTGGATGGCTGTGCAGCTCTGTGTTTTCAGCCTGCAGGACTTCAGGATCCAGACACCAATGCTTGCCTTATTGAACTGATGGTTTTTAGGGAACTTGTATTTGCTCTGTGTGTTTATAGCAATAAAATTCACTCTCCTCTGGCTTTCACTGTCACTGACAAGCCTGGTAATTAATCAAGACTGTAATGTGGTCAACTTTCTTATTTTTGTTTCCCCTTTCTGAAGTGAGTAATGAAGAATGATGTCTTCACTTCTTCACCTCCACATCTCCTCACCTGCTGAACACTTGAACTAGTCCCATTGACAAGCAGCCTGCACCAGGGAAAAAGTGCCACGGATGACAAATGTTGCCTTGGAGTTTGGCAAGCATGAGGTTGGCTTTGTGACACTTCTCCATTTGCCACCATCAATCTTTCTCTGTCAAAGTGCTTTTTGTCCCGTCATTGTTGCTGTTTGTTTCACATTATTTTTCAAGTCCTGCCTTTGCTGGCTGGAGACTGTACTTGCTCAGCACACTTCTAACCAGTGGGGCAAATGCCATACTGATGGGTAATAGGGGTCAATGCTGCAGCTCTAAAGAAGCTATTAAGAAGGAAGACAGAGAAGAGGTTTTCTCTGAATTTCAGATGCTTCTCCAGTTCCTACTCTCAATCTTCTTTCCCTGCACAATAAAGTTAAAAGAATCTTGGAGGTTAAATCAAAATCTAAGTCCTGATGTAGAAGCCAAGAGGTGTATCTCTTTCATTTTACTTTCACACAAAAATGTGAGAATTTAAAATGTAGGAAGTTGTCACTGTAATAGCAATATCTGCTAATAATTCATAGTTTCTACCTACATATCACAGTTCAGATAATTTCAAGTCATCTGAGAATTAATACTCAGAATCCCTCTGAGGTAGATACCAACGTCATCATCCTCATTTTTGAAAGGAAGTGAAACTGAGGTACTGAAATGGGAAGAGATTTTAGGTTTCACAAAGGTTCAGTGGCTAGGGGTTTGGGAAATGAGGCCTGCCAAAACTACAGAGATATTTTGTAGGCAACAGTTAATTGAAGTGTAATGAAGTACATTGTATAACTGATTCCTGTAGTTATCATGATGTAAGAATGGGTTTCCATGAAAGAAGCAGAGCGAATCTATTCATGAAGATCCTTCGTTTTATTATCCTTGCTTATTAAAGCATCTGTGGTGTTGGAACATTTTTGAAGAGAAAATCATGATCTGATGCACAATCAAATCCTTCACTGACATAGTTGGCAGCCAGGAGCATCAACCATGTCCTGGGGGGCATCAGGCACAGCATCGCCAGCCAGGCAAGGCAGGGGATTGTCCCACTCTGCTCTGCACTGGGGCAGCCTCACCTCGAGTGCTGGGGGCAGTTTTGGGTGCCACAATATAAAAAAGACATTAAGCTATTGGGAAGCATCCAAAAGAGGGCCGCAAAGATGGTGAAGGGCCTTGAGGGGAAGCCGTATGAGGAGTTGCTGAGGCCATTTGGTCTGTTCAGTCTGGAGGAGACTGAGGGGAAACCTCATTGCAGTTACAACTTCCTTGTGAGGGGAAGAGGAGGGACAGACATTGATCTCCTCTCTGGGGTAACCAGTGACAGGACCTGAGAGAATGGCCTGAAGTTGTGTCAGGGAAGGTTTAGGTTGGTTACTAGGAAGAAGTTCTTCACCCAGAGGGTGGTTGGGCAATGGAACAGGCTCCTGAGGGTCACAGCACAAAGCCTGGCAGAATTCCAGAAGCATTTGGACAGTGCTCTCAGGCACAGGGTATGATTCTTGGGGATGGTGCTGTGCAGGGCTGGGAGTTTGACTTAGTGATCCTTGTGGGTTCCTTCCAACTTACCGTATTCTGTGATAGTTTGCTAGACTAAAATGAATTTAATTGTTCTCTAGTAACCTGAATTATTCACACCTGTCTAATTAATAGAATAACTTAGAGAGCTGGTAGTGTCACAATGGTGCTATGTAATTTAGTACGTTAGGAGGTTCCAAACAAGGTGCTGCATATGTTGAAAAGAATATGTCTGATTCTCTACACACCTAAAAATCCTAAAGAGGAGATCCAGTTCCTGTCTAGTATTTCCCCAGGGGTACCATTTTCCCAAGTCTTTGTTTTAATGATGAGTTCAAGGCAAGACTTGACATAGATAAATGAGCACAAATAATTGTGGCCCTAGCCTTTGGCTGTTGCTGCCGAAGAACTAGACTCTCTTTCAGTTTAAACTCTGGTGAAAAGGAGGAAGTGTCACAAAATGTGGCTATTTCTGACCCATAATGACATAAGAAAGGAATAAAAGAAGCCTCAAAACAACAAGTAGCAAAGGGTATGAAAGCATCAATGTAGGTAACTCACTCTAAAAATTTAAATCTCCTGTGATTACAAGCATAATCTACATATTCAAACTCATTGGAATTTATTGAGTGCTATTTTCTCATAATTTATCTTGCTTCATTTTCCAGCACTCAGCTAATTCTTCTTGTTATGCTGTTTTCTGTTAGGTAGAAAAAGCCTTTTAACTCTCAGTGTTTTCATCCATTGAACATATTTACACTTGCACACAAAGCATCAAGTATTCTATAGACATATTTGTATTACATGATTAGAGTGCTCAGTGATTCCACCATTGGAAGTGGAAACTTACTCCAGGAGATCCACACATGATGCAAAGATTATGATAATGCTTCTGCTACATTTGGCATTCTCAGATTTTTATGAGAGTTTTTTTTTTTTTAAAGCTGAATAGGCAGGAGCAGTGATATGTCTTCATACAGATTAGAAGTGTTCCACCTTCTTTCTTTGTAAATTTGACTCCTGAACACTCACTGATCTTTATATATGACTGCCTGTCCTTTACCAATTATGAATCTCATGAACCGTGTTTCCCATATATTGAGAAACTATTTGACAATAGGTAAACTAGACATATAACATTCAGAAACTGGCTTTTTTCCTCTGTTCTAATTCTTCAAACATATGGCCTCATACAGTAAATACACCCTACCATGTGCCAGAACATACAGTGTATGTGTGTATATATATATATACACACACACATTGAGGGACAATCTGTCATTTTCTTCTTTCACTAAATGCATTCTTTGCCTTGTACATATCCTAAGGGAGCCAAACAGTTGTATGTGGATTTAAATGAACAAACTAAATATGTACAATTTGACTAATTTGTGACTAAGTAGGGCTGAGATGATCATTTGAAATCAAAGAGTGAGAAGTGTTGCTTACAGTGAACCATAGAAAAGAAGGTACTGCAAAGGAGAAGAGATATCTTAAGAACAGAATCTTCACCTGAATATGGCAGAGGTAAAACCTCATGGCAGTGAGATCCACCCTGTTTCAGTGGTGGTATTTTTACTTGCTGACTTGGATAAAACTGCTGGATAATTCTTGTTCACTGGTACACAGTGCTCTAACTCCCATGTGTTGCAGGGATTCCCTGCTATCCTAGGCCATGGTAAAGAATAATGTGCTTGCTGGTTGTGAGATGGTTGTAGAGATCATGTTTAGGTGTTGTGGAAGCCAAATTGCATTGTGACTTTTTTCATGTTACCACCAGTTCAGACAAGTGACCTGGATGGCTGGCTGGCATCAACAGCCATCAGGAAGTGGCTTTGACCAGGTGTGCTGTGAGGTGACAGCAGATGGGTGCTAGCATCAGACCACATACTTTGACAGCTCTTCACAGCAGGGTTGGGAGACAGCTTCTGAACATATTTACTGAGAGGTGTTGACAGTACCTGGGAAGTGCCTCCTGACAGTATTTGCTGTAGGCATTGACATCAGTTAGGACCCAGCAATAGTTTCATGGAGCGTTTTCTGATGAATTATATAAAACATGAGTTGTTATGGACTCAGGTTGATAATACCAGACTGGAAACAAAAAATGGTCTGTCTTTCCTTGGTTCTGTGAGTTGATGAGCAAGGCTGTGCAGCAGTTACACAGATAGAGAATGAACTGAAGGTAGGATCAGCAATGTTGCTTCCTTTGTTAGAAGCTGAAATGAAGGAGGAGACCAAATGTTTGCAGCCAGACAGATCTACTCACCTCTCTCATTCTGTGTGTACCACAATGAGACTGATACACTGTTTCTGAGCAGTAGAATTGTACAAAATCCCTCATTTTCCAGTCTGTGCTAAGCTGGAATGTATGAATAAGGCAGCCTGGGGTCTCTGTGTGAGCTGACATGTCATTACGGGAAGGGGTTTCACCTTCTGAGTAGTTTATTCTGAAACTCCTCTTAGGGATTTTTAATCTTTCTTTTGTCATAATTTTCCCCATGAATTCTCTCTGTTTGCTGATTTGCAATGTTTAGGGAAGGAGGTAATATTATTTATGTGCTATGGTTCATGAATTTCTGTGGCCTACAGCAGTAAGTTGGAGATCACTAATGTGCCTGTAGCTCTTTAGTTTTCTCTATATTTTCAGAAAAAGAATCTGGAGATGTACTTTTTACTGCAGCCTTGTTTTTTACACTCTCCATGGCTGTGTTCCAGCTTGACAGTCTCGTGTGAATGTGAGTCATTGTGCTCTAGAAGATGCTGCACATTGTTCCAATCTAATTTTATCTTTGGTCCTTATATAATAAAGTGACTGGTACCTTCTAGGTGGACCACTGCCAGCAGTGTTTGCTCCAAAATTCTTCACATTGAAATGTGAACTTCATTGTTGAGAAATGGATTCCTCTTTGGCATGCATCAAGCTGGACAACGTAGGGTTTTAAAGTTCACTGCTGTGGCCAGTGGAGCTCTCTCTGCTTCTCCTAGTTTTTGACAACTTTTTCTCTATTCATATTGCAGCTGCCTTATGCTAGGCAATGGCTAAAACATGTTGCAGATGTGGTTGCTTTCCCAAAGAGGTGCTATTCTAAAATCAAGTTGAGAGGTGATAGGCAAAGATGATCAACAGACAGGGACAGTACCGATTAAGGTGACAGTTCCAACCAAGGCAAACTGCTGTGGCCACAGCACACTAACCTTGCTGAAAGTGAGACAGTAATGAACATTTTATCTGTGGTAACTTGCTGCTTAAGCAAGTATCTCAAAAAATCCTGACCTTAAATAGAGAAATGTAAGAAAAGAGCAAAGTAGTCTTTCACTTCAACTGCTTGGAAACTCTAATGACGAAGGCAGTACCTAGGTTGAACAGAAGGTGGTCGATGTGTTTGACATAAAGAGCTCTGAGCATGCCGTCAGTGTGGCCAGAGCAGTACAGTGTGTTTGCTAAGCCCATACCTGTGCAGTACAACTGCTGGTGTATGTTTATAGAGGATACAGAAGTCTAATGTGCTTTTCTAAGTATCTAGATGAAGCCTTATCTATTCATAGCAGCAGCTCTGGTACTGAAATCTTCTTTGCCATTCTTCATTATTGGTCAAATTCTGCAATAATGTTATATCTTCAATTGATTCTCATGCCACAGTACAAGTTAGTAGTATTGCTTTTATTTCTAATGTAACATAATTATATATTTTTATGTGCTACATTATTATATGGTATTATTTATTGCCTATATGTTATTGCATAATGTATTATTATTATGACATATTCCTATATAGTGTAAACATTGGAAGATGATAGGAAAAACCATCTGGTAGTCACTGAAGATATCAGGGAGGAACTGGTTTCCTTCAGCAGGAGATGCCAATGCTGCATTGTCAGGCTACAGATTTTTCTTTGTTGTAATTGTAGAATAGAAACACTTGAAGATAAAAATATGCATGTCTTTGTAAATAAGAGGGAAATGAGGTTATTTAATTTGGGTGTGCTAACTGCTCTAAATGTGCTTCTGTTTGGATTTACAAGGATTCTTTCTATCAAGTGAAATACAGTACAAAAAACCCCCCAAACTTGTGAGATGGTATCAGGAGATGCCAGTGTGACACAATGAACAAACTGTCATTTCAGGAGCACTTGCAATTTGGGCTCTTTTACCAGGTGCTCTTGAAGCTTACTGACAAGATACTCTCTATTCCATAAAGATTATTAATCTTTATCACTGCTGTATAGGATAAAAGTGATCCATAAATTAATATCATCAGAAATATCTTATTATGAATATTTCCAGCATCATAGTACAGTTCTACACTCCTTATTTTTAAGAAGGACTTGGGATTTGTTTATTTGGGTTTTTTAAATGCAAATCCTATGGATTAATAGTAATTACAACACCCTGGTCCTGTACAGCACTTCTTGTATGAAGAGCTCAAAGTATTTTTGTCCCTTTTATAAACTATGAAAGGGATGTACAGAAGACCTATAAATGGCTTGCTGAAGTTGAACTGGCAAAGATGTGGCAGGTCCAGGAATAAAAATCAGAAGTCCATTTGTCTTTCTGGCCTCTTGGTCATAGTGTGGCCTTGTGTACAACATAATGTTTAGTACTTGTATATTGCTTTTTCTAGTCTATTTTCTTTGGAGTTCCATTACTATTATTTTAATCTCTGTAAGATTTATAGCAAATCTGAAAGACAAGAAGTAAGACTGGACATTATTTCTGTGGTTTTTGAACATAGTTCCTCTCACCTCAGCATCTTCACCTCTCCCCACCTGCCTCTATTGATGTAAAACTGCTTTGAAATTTGACTTCTGCTTACTATGAAATGTGTATAATTCTCCCATCAGTCCTAGTGGGGGAAGTTGAAGCTGTTAGTGAGAACAGTAAGCAAACTTCCCCCCCAACAAGGTGCACAATGACATTTTGGGGTTCAGCTTGAGTCTCCAAAAATCAGTCTTTCTTATGTTTTGCTTGTTGGGACTGACCCTACTAATTGCCTACAGGACAAACTGTACTGCATGGCTTTCCCTTTGTTTACTTTTTTTTGGTCAGATGCATAGGGAGGTCATTTAGCACCTCCTTTGTCTTTAGAAGGCAGACACTACCACCAATACTGAGGTGCTGGACATAGAATTCATCAAGTTAGGGGCATGTGCCATGTAATTACTGATTTTCCCAGGTGTCATAAACAGAGAGTGTAGATGAGGCTGGAGAGGACCAAACCAAAAGAACACCATGTGTAAGTTTGAGCTGGTTTTATTTGGTGACGGAGTCTTCTTTCTGGCCTGGAGAATGGCATCACCTGGACACGGTGCCTTTTTCTGCCGTGTCTTGTGCATGGGATCTCTTGGTTGTGCTGGCAGAGCAGTGCTGGAGCTGTGCTTGGCATAGTCTGGTGTCAGGAAGGAAGCCCTTCTGTTGGCTCCGTGGTTCTGGGTTTGTGGAGTTGGAAGGCTCAGTCAAAGTGTCCTTCATTTGCCCTTTTAGAGAGACAATGCCTCTTGCCTTCACTGAGGAGAGTTACTCCCACTCATGTCTCCCATTAGCACTGTTCTCTTTAAGCTTTGGGGATGTGATTCCCCTGTTCAGTTTGTATCCTAACAGTGGCTCCTGCTACCATCCCTATCTTTAGTTACCTATGAAAATTTGGTGTGGTTTAAATTGCTTTTATACTGGTACACAGAATTCTAGATCCTTGAAAAGAAAAGAAGGTTCTTCAGGTGCCACAGAGGAGGAAGCTACTCAGGGATTTGGCTATAGGAAAGTTCAGTGGACTGAACTTATAGGACTTTATAATTAGGGCGTTTTATTGCTATTATTTTTACTGTAAGATCATACTGTGTTTTTCCTGTAAAACAAGTCAGGTCTCAAATGCAAATAAGCGAACACAATCAAAAAATCTTTTTCTTTGAACAGTTTCTGATACAAGTTTAAAATTTTTCTTTTTACCCTTTTTTCCATTTCTTTTTCTCATTCCACATTACATGTCACTTGCTATAATATTCACAGAAGGAAAACACAGAAGGGACTCAGTGCAACCAGCTCTATATTTATCTACCTGAATAACAGCAAAATTCAGAGGTGTTTGTCTAGTCCTATATTTAATAATGAGATGCTACAAAATGTTTTTGCATCTTCTGTCTTCCAAATATCTCAAAGCGCTTGATCATCGCCATTATGAGACAAACTTAAGTCCAAGGAAAGATTCTGTGAAATGTCCACAGCTGACATCCAGTAGGAAATAGAGCTGAGAACAGGATCTATGTCTTGAGCCCTCAGGCCACTCTGCCATCCTCACTGCAACAACTGTCGGATATGTGTTCCCTCTTCTCCCCTGTCCCTGCTGTTCCAAGGTCACGAATCAGGGAATTAAGCTTCAGGAGCAAGCAGCTCTGCTTGTGAGGCCCCTTGAGCTGAAGCCTTGCTCTGCAATTAGTGCCGCCTCAGCAAGCAAGCTCAGTGAAACAAAGAGAAACCCTTGCAAACTGCAGCCATTATCCCTGTAGATTTTCTTCCCAACCCTGTGAGCACCTCATTGCAATAGGATACTGAGAGATGCAGGCAGGAATAGATTCACTCGTCCTAGGGTTGCTGCAGGGTTGCTCGGGATTATCCATCTTGAAAGGCCAACCTGTAGCATCCAGGCATCACAATGTTGTCTAAGGGCCACCGAGTGCAATGCAAATACTACAGTGTGGTGGCACTTTGCTCTGAAATTAGATATTAAAGTTAACAGAACATGGAACTATCTTCAAAGCAGCAATCACTACTAGGAAAATTTATTGATAAATGGACTTTTTATTTTAAGTTGGTGGATTCGTTAGTAAGGTGTGGAAAAGATCTACTGAAGTGCCTTTAGATTTTGACTAATAAATGTGAGTGGACTACATCTAAGCTATATAAAAAGTAACTAAGTAAAGTAAGATTACTGTCATTTGTCTTAAAACCACTGTATAGAGATCTACAAGAAAGGCCCAAAATTTTTTGAGTTTGTACAAACTGAAAGGTTGAAACCCTTTGAAATTAGGTCACCAGTCTCCTAAAGAATGTATCCTTGCCTCCTTCTAGATGTGAAAGTCCAAGGTAAACAAAGTATCTGCTAATGTGACCTAGAATTGCTTGTATGGTCATGGAGCTGTAGTAACCATCTGTCACAGATGCACAGGCATGCTGTGCCTTGAACTTTTTTACAGTCCTTTGGGGATTTTAATTCTTACTACTCAGCCATTGGACTTGAATACTGCTCAGAGGAGAGCTGTGAAACTCCCCTGGGCTTTAGCAAGGCTAAAGATGTGTAAGATCCCCACCAGAGACAGACTCCTTTTTGGTTCTGCTTAACATCAACGAGTAGAGAGAACAGCCTTGTCAAACAATGATAGATGTAGGCTAGCAATTTCAATGGCAGCATTGGAAATTTTCTAGCTAAGAAATAAAAAGGAAAACATGCACATGCCTATTTTGTTGTGGTTAGTTGTCCTTATTTTTCCAAACATGAAGCTTTGCAATTATTTATTGCAGAGGGAGCCCAAGTCCTGAACTTGTTTCTCCACTTCAATATGCAGTTCAGGTGCTATTTCACAACGGACTTCTCTGACTGTTTTTTGTCAAAAGTTAATAGCTACATGATGGTTTCCAGTTAATTTTATTTCTGCAGAGCAGTAGACTTTAATCAATCAAGTCTAATTTACTATGGGTAAATTACTAATATGTAATTTGCCTATACTGTTTCAGGGGAAGAAAAAAAGTCTTTGGTCACAGGAGGTTGCTGTTCAGAATTAATTGGTAAACTGAGGCATACATCTTCTTCAATGAGATACTGATACCATTTGCTGTTTCTTGAAAGAAGAACAAAAATGACACTTTGGAGGTCAAGTGCTATGACCAATGTGATAATTTGAATTTTTCAACCTTCCTGTTTTAGAAGCTTCACTGAGATTTTCAAAGTCTTTTGTGTAGGATTTGTTGCTAAAGCAAAGGTGTTTCAGACACTTCTGGGCTTGCATGAGAGATCTGGACAGTTGCTTTCCATGTGATATCTCATAATTTATTCTGTAGTTACTGAAGACTGGGGAAGTGGAATAAATCACAAGCACATTGTTGGAAAAGCAGTATATACTATAATTGTTGTTTTTATTATTTCATAGCTTTCCAGGTGTTCTAAAATCTGGTAAATATTTTGTAGCATTTTAAGCTTTTCCAAATTGATCGTCCTATCTGAGATTGCAGAATGGCATTGCGAGGAATATAACAATGCAGGTTATAGTGCAGTGGCATTGAAATGAATTGCAGTAGTAGAAAGGGAATTGGTTATATCTTGCTCAGAAAATTTGGCATTTGTCACATTTAGACACAAGAACAGATGAGCCATTGATTTGATTGAGCAGAGAAGTTCTTGTTTCATTGTTCCCCTGAAAAATTTTCATTCAGATTATGGAATTTGATAGGCCTCTTAAAGAGAACTGCTTTGCTTTATTATTTTTTTTTTTCTGAAGAAGACAGAGGCTCATTGTGTCTTAGTCTTTTGGTAAGCACCATTTAACGTGAGGTTGTAAAAGTCTGGCTTCTCTGTACGTCTCTTGATCCAATTGAAGTAGCATCTCTTGCAGCATCCTTTCAAAAGGAAAATTGGAAGAAGCAGAAAAAATTAAATTCATTACATTGTGGTTGTAATTCATCAGAGGGATTCTAGTCTTTCTGGAGCAAGGAAGTGTTTCTCAAGCTTCTTTAAGTATCACATTGCCAATCATTGCAGCTGTGTGTTGAGCAGTTTGCTGTTTTCATGGCATTATAGGGTATGAGAAGTCTACCACCAGCCAGCAATGGGAAAGAGTAGGAAAAAACTGCAGAACTTTTGTCAATTACTTCCTTTGTATAGAAATGTATTTCAGATTGTGTGTGATGGATTGGGATTAGTTAATATGCTGAGGTTAGACCTAGCTAGAGCTCTGTGTAGAAGATACATCATTTAGCATAAGCATGGGGTTCATCTGGGTGTCAGAAAGGCATGCCCATTCTAATGATACAGTTTCCATAGCAGCTAATGCACTTCAGAAAAGAGGGAGACAGGAATCAAACTCATGACTAACATGGCTGTCCCAAGCTCGTGATGATATAAACTCTGGCACCCACGTTGTCACGTATCTTTCACTGTGTGGTATGTCTAGAAAAGTTACTGAGTAGAACACTAAGGTAATTAAACTCTCCTTTTTCCTGAGAGACTGTTCTGATTAGTCACAGCTAACAGCCTTGTCTTCATTGAATTCCTGCGGAAGAGCTGCTTTTACCAAACCCTGCAAACCCTGCACTCAGAGTCAATACTGGCTTAAAACTTAACGCTGGCTGAAGTCTGGGTCCTGGAGTTCTAATGATCTCTTGTTGGAATGTGTGTTGATTTGCAGTCAAGGAATTTAACTTAATAACAAACCTCTATGTTTACTTATTGCATTACTTACCTTGTGTGTATGCTAAATTTTGTAGCAAACATCCTGATGGAGCAGACTCCATAGTCTGTACCCATTTTCTCCTGGCAGTATGCCATCAATACATGGGAACATATCTGATGGAGTATGTTACCATCGCTGGTCTTTGTGGCACACAAGCTTCCCATTTGTCACTAGAGAGGACTTCCTGTAACCTTTCATTTTAGCTCTTACTACTTGAATTTTATGTATATCTATCTCAATCCTCAGTTCTCATCTATGTGACTGAGAGTCAGTTCAGTAAAGGATTTATCTGTTTGCTGAGACGCATTCAAATTTGAATTTCCAGTCTGAGGTTCAGTGTTGGGGATATGTGAACTTGGTATCTCTCTCCTTTTTTTCTGCAATGGACATCTAAAAGACACCAGATTAATTCAGCCTTGAAAATAGCCCCATTGACTCTGAAGGAAATCTGACTGACTCTCTCAGATGTAAAGGCCTAATTGATGATGTATGAGTCCTGGCCAGCACGATTGTGATGCCGAGGCACCCGTTTGAATTTTGAATCAGACACTTTGAATTTTGGCCAGTGTACAATGGCTACCCAATGGGCTGGTGATTTGTTTGTTTTTGGCAGGTCTCACTAGAAGCCACATGTTGTACTTAGTAAAGGACAGGTAAGAGTGACAGATGCTCATGGGGATTTTTCTTGTGCTGACAATTCATGCTTGTTTCTCTTCAGGTATTCATGTATTCTTCCATATACAAGGGTTGACACTAGTACCTAGTAATTAATTGTTTAGAAAAAAAAGGAGGTTCCAGTGCATCCTCTCTGATGTTTTTCTATAGTCCTGTGATGTTGTCTTTTCTATGTAGCAGTCTACAGATCTTTCTTTTAAGTGCTTTATAAAGAATACTTTCTGGGAGAGGGTACTGGCCAGACACCTAGAAAATCTGTTTATAAGTTCAATTCAGCCTGTCTGTTGTTTGATGCTGGCTTCCTCATTTCACATTCTTTTTGCTTTAATTCCATCTTTTGTTGAATGGGAAGACTACTTCTTCCCCTTCCTGGTGAAAGATGCTCTCTTGGAATTATCATTATCACCGTTGGACCGGTCTGAGGAGGAACGAGAGTCTTTTGTACTCCTACACCCTCTGTTTTGCTGACATGTTACAGATGAGATTTTGGAAGAAAGGGGAATATCTAAGATTTTAACTTCAACTCTTAGATTTTGTTTACATTTTTCTCCTTTCAGTAACTCATGGATACCCATTTCTCAGTTCTAGCTTCATCCATCCTGAAACAACCCAATTACACCAGTTGAACAGATACTAGAGATAAAACAGACTGCAGAATTTCCCCAGGGTTTAAAAGCAGGTGGAAGGGCCATTTCTCACCTACCAGTGCCAGAAGCTGGAAGTTAGAAGTGAATCAAAGTACTCCTGAGGCACAGCAGAGGTACAAAGGAGTCAGTAGTGAACACTGACATGAGCCACTCAAGCCTGGAGGCCCAAATTTATACTCCCTTGTCTTCCTAGGAGATTACATGGCCACAGTGACCAGGACAGCTTGTTTCAATAAGACTAAAGATGGAAAAGGTCTAGAAAGTCTCAACTAGTTAATTCCTTCTGCAGCACTGGTTTTCCTGCTGCGGGATAAACCCAGTAGCTTTCTGATTCGTTTCACCTAAGGCAGGGAGGTTTCCGGCATACGAGTTCTTTTTGTGTTGGAGCAGTATTCCCTCTCTAAACAAATACTGCAGCTTCTTTTAGTATGTTCCCTTAGGCTGAACAGTGACCAATCACATTATTTTTCCTGTGTCCAGGACAGGCTATTCAGCTCCTGCTTGTTCTGCTACTTAAAGAAAAGTAGATGTTGTTGTACAATCATGAATTTCCTGAAGCCATTAACACTTTTATGCTAAGGAACTCTACTTTGATTTTATTAAAACAAAGCTGTGTTCAACTGATGGAGAGCCTCAGAAAGGCTTTTGACTTACTTTGGGGGTGAAATTGGCCCACTGACTGAAAAGTAGTACATTGCTTCTTTCCGTATTTGTCTGAGCTGATACTTCACTGAATAATGTGATTCATTATTGACGTGGTATATTAGAAATAATCATTGACTGGTGCTTTTGCTTAAGTCAGAAGAAGGGAGATTAACATGCTTTGCGTCTTGAAGTAATCTTTCTTCACCTCCAGATTGTGCCAGTTCTCTTATTTAGTTGTAAACAGGGAGCTTCACGGAAAGCTGTCAGTTTTTGTTACATACTGTAACAGAACAGGGGCTGCAGGCCTGCCCCACACCGCACACACAAGACTTCCTGAGGAGGGAGTTGTCTGCTGCAGAAGCAAAGGAGCTGAAGTAAACTCACTGGCAGCTGAACATGCCATCTCTCTGGGGCAATATGCTTGTGTTAGCGAATTTGCTGATATAAACTACAGGCTCTCTCTGAACCAAATTTCCCTAAAGATTGGAATGAGTCTATGTTGCAAAAGCAAGCTTCAAAGCGTCCCTGGTGAGCACAGAAGATATGGTAGTAAAGGAAGAAAGCCAAGGATGATATAAGAGGGAAGGAAGCCGGGAAGAGAGTGAGGCAAGAAAGAAAATACATAGAGAACTGTATTTGTAAGTAGGTGAGAAATTCCTGTGAGGGTGCAGTCTGACTTTATGGTCAAGCACATTTCCCAGGGCTGGACAAATCAGTACTCCAGTGGGCAGCAGCAGGTCTGCACTTGCTTATAATTTGCAGCAATCTGTCTTGTCCTTCCATCCTCTTGTTTTCTTCTCTCCCTTTCATTTTCCCTGCTGGTCTTTAGCATGTTCTCTGGCACTAATGCTGCAACAGGGTCTCTAATATGACTGAAGAGCTACTGCAACCAAACTCACTGAGAAATTATTTTTAATGAGCAGAAGTGTTGCACTGAAGCAGTGAATTCCTTCTCCAACAGAAAAAAAAAGATCCTTGCAGTGGAAATCCTGCAGTAAAAACTCTTCAGATGAATTGCTTGTTAGAGGATAAAGCAGTTAGGTGAATAAAAGCCTGATTACATACCTGCAGGTAGAATGTAATAAGAATCGGAAGAAAAAAATTGATAATTTGGCTGCTACCTCTGACTGAGGGCTGTGCCTGAGCAGTTTTATCCAATACCTGCTTCTGAAAAAGGGGAAGTATTACGAGAGGAAGATTATTCAAACAAGGATTTTGATCTGCATTTGACTGCCTGCTCATTTGTCTTGAGCTGGATCTCTAACGTGGGAAAGAGGCATTTCTACATGAGTTGGTCAGTTTGGACAGGGCACATGACATCTCCACTTGCTCTGAAACTCTGTGATGTTAATGTGACAGAATGACATGACATCTCTGCACAGGCTGGCAGCATGACGGCACTGCATTAGGTAGATGTGGTAGGGGAGTGCTTTCCCCCTTATTGTGAACATCATGTTCCCTTTGGTCAGATGGAGTTAATGCTCAAAAATGCTCACCACACTACTGAGCTCCCAGAGCTTTCCCCTGGCTCCAGCTTTGAGAAGCTGCTGCCTCCTGTGCGCTGCCTGGTCTAATCACAGTCCCCAGGCAGCATTTATTTAGCCTGGAGTAAGCGTTTGGTGTTAACCTCACACAGACTTAAGTGCTGCTTACGTACCACTTCCCATTTATTTATTCCTTTTTCTCATTACATTTTTTGCCCCATTTCCCCTAGGCTCTTGTGCTGCCTTTTTTTTTTTTTTTTTTAGTCGAGGTCTTTCCCTCCAAGCCAGCAGCCATTTAGAGAAAACCAGACATAAATGTGAAAAGCTCACATACCCAATAAGCCATCATTTTATTTGGTATATACCCACTGGATCATCGTAGACCATTCCAGATCAGTGGTACCAAGAAAAAGGAAAATCCTGGAATCTATTTCCAAACAGGGAAGTATTGTCTCTCCATTTGGCAGCACAGGGGTATCCTTCATTTAAATGCATCCAAGAAGCCCAGTGCCAACTGAGATTACCTCCCCTGTGCTTGTGACTGCTCTGCTTCCCACTGTCGTCCTGGGTTATTCCCATCACTAACCTGCTAGAGCTCCCAAAATGGGAATGGTACTGCCACCTCTTTTAAGTGACTGTAAGCGGCTGTATGCAGCCTAGACTGTTAGCGAAACTTTTGTCCCAATTAGCTCATGAATGGCTCTGTTTCTAATCCAGTTGGATTTCTCTCCTTTTCTTGTTGAATATATTTGGACATTGCATTTACAGTGTAGGTTCTCTTTGGCTGCAGGGATAATGTCATCTCTCTGCTAAAGACAAAGTAGTAATTTTCCTCAATGCCTGGCACACACACAGCAGTCATCTTTTATGTTTTCCCCAATGGTAATTGCTACCTTCTCTCTCTTCTGTTTCTTCTCCAGACAAACAGTATTAGGAGATGGGCTTTGAGCAAGCCTCTAAATGAAAGATGTCATTGTTTTCACCTGTAGTTTTGCAGAAAGCCTCAGAAGTTTTAGCTGTTTTGGATCTACTTGTCACAGATCCCCCTTCTGCGTTAGTTATCAGATAGTGCCTGCCTACCTTTTTTTTATTAACTCTGTAACCAAAGATAGCATAGCATTAACTTTATTAAGATAATTTAATGTAAATCTATGATGACAGTGCTTTTTCTTTAAGGTTTTCTGTCTGATGCTCTTAAATCACATTTTTGCCCATTAATGAATTAACTCTAATAGCTCCCACTGGAGAAACAGGAGACATAATAGACTTCCCTCAGGTTATACAGGGAGTCAGTGTTAGAGTCCCTTTCAGCTGAACCCTATTTGTTGACTTTGAGTTAAAATTTCGAGGGAGTTCACTGGTGTTGTAACAAAAGATACTCAGTGTGTTAAGAACCTAACATCTCAATCAAAAGTCTCAAAATCTACGTCTTAGTAAGAAAAGAGCACAGAAGAGGACAGAAATAGTATCTTCTTTTTTCATAGAATTTTTTTTTTGATGAGTGTGACTACCATCTCATCTGGACAGGAAGAATTTACAGTTTACCTTTACAGTTTGTGTGTCTGATGTGCTATCTCTCTTCAGTGTATAAAATAGAGATGCACATGAAGTGTTGTGTCACCATCAAAGCACTCAAGTGTCAGCAAGGGCAAATATCCAACCTTCTTTACCTTTCTGTCTGGAAAAAGAAAAGAACCAACAAATTATTATCCAGTTATGTACTCAGTTTACTTCCTTATTCCTTCAAATTTAATCTGGACCAAAATTTGTGCTTTTATGGCAATTAAAATGCCTTTTTTTTTTAAAGTGTTAAAAAAGCTGGCTTCTTTTGTGCCAAGACTGCCATAGCTAGCTAGAAAATAACATGTGAAAATGTGGCTCATTGTGGTGTTATCACAAATAAGTGCTGAGGTTTGACTGGGTAATGTTTTATATTTTCTCCTTTGTCCTAGTTTGGGCTTTAGTTTAAGTAGAGATAATGTAGCCAAACCTCTTCTTTCTGAACTATGAGTGTAAATCTAGGGTAAATAACTTTAAAAAAAGAGAAACCTCTAGCATACAAGAGTAATTACCCCCAATATTGCTGTAGCATAGCTGTTATAAGCAGTAGGGGAAGTCTTTATTATAGAGTAAACTACATTCCCTGGGTTTGTTGCAAATGTATAGATTCATAACATTGTAACAGTTGAATAATTTGCCCCATTTCATGTTACACCTCCATCTGCTGGGACACTTCAGCAGAGCAGCACCCTGGCACACTGATCCTTTTTTATTTTCAAGTAGGGGACTGAATCAAGTTCATATATTCCCTGTACACAAAAACTAGTCTGTGCAGACTCACCTGGAGGCTATTAGTCAGACTGAGCACCCAAAAACTTGGCCTGGCACCCATTGCAGAGTGGGGTTAGGAGCAGAGCAGCTGTGGTTGGACTGCTTGGAGCATCTGGATTTGTCTGGCACACTTACATAACCTCAGCCTTGCATCTTCTAATGGCAGACATCTTCAAGAGCTGAAGTAACAACGATAATTTTCCCTAGGGGCTTAAACAGGTCACGAATTTTTTCCTGCAATGAGCAGTAGGCAGTCTGAAGCGACAGACCTTGTCCCAGCATATTCGATAAGATCCACTTCTGAGAAGAGAGGCTGCAGTGCAGCAGCCAGGTGCTGTGGGGAACTGGTAGTGAACCAGGAAAAATACTTGGAAGGGCAAATAGTGTTACATCTTGGCACTTGGGAAAAGGGGCTGTTAAGACAAGGAGAGCGGCTCAGCCCAGCAGCATTCCCCCCAGCTTCACTTTCTGTCTGAAAGCTTTGAGAAGTTTATGGAAGAGCTTCTGAGCAGTATCTAACAGGGAATTAGGCAAGGATGCTTGCAGAAAAAGGAGCAGGAGATGGGCTTTCATAATTGAAACAGAAAGATAAGGAAATATATAGACGACAAAAGAGTGGCAGAAAGGGAGCTCTGAGAATAGGCTTGGGAACCAGGGGCTCAAATTTGATTTCTTACATCTTGTTCTGTGGATAAGTCACATCACTCATCTGCCTGATTTTTCTTATCTATGTAATGGGGGACATATTACAGAGCTCTGTTTAAGGGGATGTCTGAGAATTAATGGATGCTGATAAAATGCCTGGAAGATGAAAAATTTTGAGTATTACCACAGCAAATAGTAACCCCTTTGACTCATTTATGATCTTATTACCACCAAATGCCTCTTTGGCTTCTTCTCATTTTAACTAAGCCTCCTTCTGATCCTATTAAACACCAGGGGGAAGTTCCTCAGCTAGTGTCAGTTGTCAGAGCTCCTGTGACTTCAATTATTTCTCTTGCACAACATATTTCGTCCAAAGCACTTCAAGTGTTTGAGAGATACTAGCCAATTAAGCACCACAACCTCTATGGGAGGTGCACAGTCATACCACTTTTAGAGAAACTTAGAAAAGAAAGGTTAATCAACTTACCCAAGGTCAGGAAGAAAGCATAGCAGAGATAAGAAAATGCATCGAGAGTCGTGCTCCTAATTCTGGACATCACCTTGGTCAGGTTTTGCTCTCTGTGTATCGGGGTGGATCTGAAGCCACTGTTCCAAGCTCTGCCTTTTTCATGTTTCTACTGGTATGAGACAGAGCAGGGACTTGCTTCCTTTTCACACTCTCATACCATTTCAGCTTTTATCATTCTCATTTTATTTGAGGTGTCATAGGAAGAGAATTATGGAGACTACACATATAAAGGCCAATTCCTCAGCTGGTATAAATTAGAAGGATTTCCCAAAGGCAATGGGAATACAGACCTGAGGATGTGGTCCCAGGGGCTTATTTCTGACAGAGTATGGCTATAAGATACCTAGGGATTTTCAGCCTCCAGTCACTTATGCACAGGCATTCTGAAGCTGCTGGAAGCTAAACTGCCTACTGGTGATTGCTTTTTCAGTATATTGCAAGCCAGGACATTATCAGCATATGTGCAAATGATTCTCAGTAAGCTGGTTTGTGCCCTTATGCCTGGTAAAATCCAAAATGGCTGCATCAAATGGCGATACTTAGAATAGACCCAAGTGGAAATACTTCAAATATTTCACAGTCACTCTGCTCTTTCTGAGACGGGAGTTATTTTTTTTTCCCCAGTGTAGCGAGTATTTGTGCAACTTCAGCATTTTATTCTGCAAATTTAGATCCTCTTTCAGGGAAACTAGTGACTGCTGTGATAGTAGAGTTTAATTTATAAATAGCCAGCAGACGAACATGAGGAGAGGCAATGAATAACTCACAGATGGAAGAGTTCGAGATCAGTTGTGACATAATGGCAGAGCAGCAGTGCAGAGCTGAGGAGCAGTGCTCAGCTGGGTCAGAAAAGAGAATCCACAAGTGCAGTTCTTAGTTATACACATACAGTTTTAAGTTCAAAATCAACTTGTTGTTTGGGGTTAAAAAAAAAAAACAAACCAAGAACAACCAAAACTACCAGCCCTCATTCTGTAGAATTTGCAGTTTTGATGCAGTGCTCATAGCACCCAGCAAGGAAATAATGTTATTAGGTTTTTTAGTTTTGAAAAGCTGCAAACAAGTTGAGGAGGGAAGCTTATCAGAGCTTTGAGAAACTAACTGTATTTCTAAGCTTAAAATCTTAATTTCCTGAAGCAGCTTTAAACCGTGTACTGTCTTTAGACACTGAGTTAAGACTAGTTTATACCATTATTCCAGCTATTTCTTATTTAGATAAAGAGTGAATGTGCTATGTTTTCATACTAAGGGAAAAAACAATTTTATTTCTGTAAAGCCCATGAAGATACTTATATTTAATGAAATATATATAGACGGGCTTGTACACACATTTAAGTAATCGCTGGTGATTTTTGTGAGAAGTCAGGTCTAAAAATTCACAGGAGCATTGGGGGAAGGACTGGGGTATGTGGAGAGGGAGGTGAGGGGAGGATAGGGCAGCTCAGAAACTCAGCTTGTTTATCTGTGTACTTCCCTTCACAAGTGTACTTAAGCCCCTTCACACATGTGTACTTCAGCATTAAGAACTAATACTTTTAAAAAACCCCACTGCCTAAAACCATGAACATTCCTTTTTCTTCATCCTAATGCTAAGGTTTAACATTACCTTGGGCTAGACTTTCCTGACCTTTTCACCAAACGTATCTTGAGATGAAAACATTCAGGACTCATACACCTATGAAAAGAGATAAAGCTATGAAAAGGAGAAGGCTCCAGCCTTCAACTCCAGCCTGGGTGTTAATAGGCTTTTACTTCTCCTGTGTAGAAAACATGCTCCCCAGCAAAAGGAAAGGGAAATGCACACCCTTTAGGTCAGTAGCTACATATGAGCTATGTATTTGGTCTTCAAGAGAACCTATGTGAGGTATATGCTTCCTCTTGGAAATTTCTATCACCCATGCTCTCCCATTCCATCTTAGCAGAGATTTTTTAATACTGCCATGGGAAACAAAGGTCTTGATTGGGAGGAGAAGGGAAACCGGTGCTGTGCCAGAAACCTAACATAAGAGAAATCTGAAAGTTGTCCAATATGCTTGATAAATCCTAACACTGTCTTGGAAAATGTTGCCTATTTGGAGGTGCTGAGTCCTCAAGAAGGTAATGGTGTACCATGGAATAAGAAAAGTCCCTGTCCTCCAGAAAGTGGGCACAGGGTGGCTTCCGATGTTCCCCATTTGCGTCCACTGAATGTGTGAAAGTGCTGGCATCCCTCTTAAGGGGTATGGAGCTAAAAGCAAATACACATTATAAAGTGCCAGAATACTTTAGTGTTAGGTGTAAAACCTGTTTCTGTTGACAAGTGCAAGTAGTCTTTACTGTTCTCAGTTAACAGGACCCTAGGGACTTCTTTTCTTTGGAAGAATAAAAAAGCAGGAGAAAACATTTATGTACAAGCTAATACTTTCTGCAAGAGCTTGCACAATTTAGCACAGACCTGCTACAGAACACTAAAAGATCATTTACTTTTACATGCCATTTTAGATGTCTAAAAGCACTCCTTTTGCAACAGTCTAAGTCTCAAAGACTTAGAACCACTCGGTCAGTCTGAGTCCTTAGGAATATATTAAATGGATGTGTGCTGTCTGAGCAGATTGGGTCCTATATCACAAGCCTGATGGGGTTTAGAGAACACAAAAATAAGTCTTACGTTTTGGACTAAATAAAGCCAGTGCAACATGACTTCCTCTGCATCCTCTTTTATAGTCGATGCCGCAGAGTTAAGTCCCATATTCATTCCTGGAAATTCCCATATGGGACCTGACAATCTTCCCATCCTCGGGACTATGGGAGTCAAAATCTTGCTAGTATTGCAGTTATGGGCTCATGCAGAGGGAACTCCCTCAAGGTGGATCCAGGATTGCTTCCAGAAAATACCAGTCCTCCCCTTCTATCTTTTGGGAAAGGGAAAGGCACCAAGGCTTGGGTGGCTTGCAGTGGGCTGCTGCTAGTTGAAGAGGGATGCTGTCTTTAAGTTACTGGCCTCCACTACCTCTTTTTAAGAAGTGCAAGGATGCACCCCCCATAGAATTTCTGTATGGCCATAGGCTATACAGTTCAGGTTTTTTTTCCTGGCAAGATTCTGCTAGAAAGGCTATAGCTAAGGCAGGAATCTTTTCCTTCTCCTAAAAGAGTAATTTTCATCCTTGGTACTGCTACAGTGTTGTTACAGGTATATCTATCTATGCTTCCAGATGTCTCTCTAGGTCCTTGCATGGAGAGCTTACAATGATTGCTGCTGTGGTGGCCTCTCCAAAATCATTGTCTCTTGCATGTCCTTCTGCCCAGCAGGGGATTCCTGGTCATGGGTTATTCCCTGGTGGATAGGAGTATCCTGTCCATCCTGCTCCTGTTTCAAATGCTGTTGTCAACATGTCATACCTTGACTATGTGTCAAAGCTTTTGAAAAAACACACTGTATAGAAGCAAGAGGATGTGAGGACATGACAGGTGTGGGTTATTCCACATGAACTGGTGGGGTATACAGCAGAGGCAGTCTCTTCAAGAGTCACTCTCAGAGGAAATCCCTGGATCTCTCTGTTCAGGTAATATATTTTTGGTCAGGGAGAGGGAATACTGTTGGAACTGTGTGCCACCTGCCTGGTTCAATGTCACTTCTGACATTTATGTAATTTACAATTATAGTTCTTATTACCACTTTTTGCAGCACTAAAGAAATGTTAAAATGTGTAAATGCCATCACATTACCATAATTTTTGATGATAGCATTAAGCAGTGTATTAAACTATTGTCTTTGGTATACAATTCATGCCTCTTAGTCTGAAAGTGCATTTCTTATTAAAATGTCTCAGATCCACATATTGTGAAATAATATCCACTGAAATTCTCCCTCTTTATTTATGTATTTAAAAGATGTTGGAAAGGGATTTGGGGAAACAGACAAATTTACTGTCTGGTAATAATGCAATATCTTAAAAGGTACAGTACTTATTATGAGAGTTGTTTTCTAAGAGTTCTTTAGGCATTTCATTAAATTGGGTTTGAACTGAGCACTGTTCCAGATGGACTAAAAACTATCTGAATGTCCCCAGGAGAATGTTGATTTGGACAGTAGAGTTGGAGGATACTTTAGAAAAGATCGGGCTGCAAGATTTCCTTTTGCTTCTAAATAAAACAGACAGGATTTACGGAAGTAGTAGGTTTGATTACCTCAATTTTAATGACTTGAAACAGTTTTAAAACTGATTGCAGAGGGGGCAAATCGCTCTTTTCCTGAAACTCAGCTTCCTGTGAGGGTTCTCAGTTCAACAAAGGAATATTGAGGTACCTAACACCAAAGTATAGAAACAGATCAGTCTGGCTGAACAGCTGCAGTGTTAATGTGGAAAGGGGTTAAATAATAGTCATCAGTTCTGTTGTCAAACTGGGAGGAACTGCAAGCCCCAAAGGAAAGAAAAGACAGTATGACAAATGATCTGTGTTGGTGGATTTGCCAGAAGAGTTACTTGCAAAGCTTATATAAACAAGCTTAGATCTTGTGCCAATATGGGGCACAGGTAGCTAATTAGCTGTGCTGGGGAAAAGCACGGTTTTTCTTGGTATAATTGTATCTGTAACTGAGAATTTTTCCTCAGAAAACCTACCTTGTGTACCTTTGCAGAGGTAGGCAGGAGGTGAATAATTCACCCAGCCAGAGCCAATACAGGGTTAACTTCTTGTTTGGGCACCTCCATGCTCAGGCTCCAGCAGTGCCCGAAGAGCTGCCTGCTCAGGGCATCGTGGGATTTTTCCCTGAGTATTTTTGCCCTGCGTCATCTTGCCCTTATCAGGTGAGTGTGCAGAACAGCAAATGGCTCAATACTTTCTTTTTTCCCCCATTCTATTTCCTTCTTTTAAAAATAATTTCTTTTTATTTAATTTAAAAGTTTAACAAAATATTATTTTGGCCTGTAAAGGTCTAGACTTCTAGGATGTGGGTGACAGCCTCCCCATCCCGTTACCCGTGCTTTCTTGTTTCTTTTGCTTGTTGCTCTTCTTAGGCACTGAAAATGTAATCAAAGTCACTGGTTCCCCAGTGGACCTCTACTTGTTGATTAAAGTTGGATAAACTAGACAAATTCTGGTGGGAATGGAAGGCATTTATGATGACTACCTGGCATTTTTCTCTGCCCTTTTTTATGTACTTGTCACCGTATTTTCCCACATCAATCTCATAAAACATTCTTTTGCTCGTGCTTGAAATATTGATATTATCTTACAGCAAAGATAAAAGCACATCACAGAGCAATATGGCTTGGTGATAGAATTATCTGCAATACACAGAAATCTCTACTGATGTTTAGGGCTGGCATGGTATTAAACACATTACTTTTGCTGACAGGCATTTTCATTTCCTTGCATCATGCAGGTAGGGGAATTTGAAGGAAATCTAGTTTTCAGTTCTAGATTTGTTCAATAAAAAATGTAAAACAGAAATGCCGATGGATATGGTAGCATCTCTTTAAATCAAAAAGAACTCACTGAAAGTTTAAATAAGTTTTAGAGAAGGCTATGTGTTTTTATGTGGGTATATATATTTGTATGTCTATTTACAAATCTATCCATCTCTATATAAATATTTATATAAACTGTTATATTTATATAAACTATTTTACAAATCTGAAAGGACTGGGGACAATCCGAAGTCAAGCAGTTAAAAATTAGTGTAAATAAACCTTGTGATCCTTTGATTATGGTCTTTGGGCTACGATGTTTGGTTAAATCTTTACTCATTATTTCTCCTGTATGACTTTCAGCCATGCTGTGCACAGAAGAAAAAAGAGCTTCTGGCACTTGGGATCTGCTCTCAAATGGATGGCCTTGTATATAGGATGCCCACTTCGATTTTTCTGAAGCTGGATGTGTAGCGAATGAAGGAAAAGTTTCTTAACAAGGGAGAGATACCTCTTTAGCAAAGGACTGATTAAGGGACATCTCATTCTTCTATCCCTCTTTCTTCCCCAGAGTCACAGTATGATGCTGGGGAAGTTACTAAGATAATTTTTTCTCAGGTTACCTCTGAATTACGCATTTCTTGTGTTACAGTTCCTTACTTGAAATCCCAGAGCTTGGATGGAAACAGTATTGAGCCCTTAAAAGCAGGAATGAAGTCAGCAGTAGCTATGCTTCAAATGTGTAAGGTTCCATAAGGTGCTAAGCACTCTGTGTATGCAGAATTTGCAATCTGAGACTGCGCATTCAATACTAGTGGACATTTTGGTTCAATTTCCCTATTCCTGAATTCAGCATTTGTAAAATGAGCCTATCACCTGAGAAAGGTGTTGTCCAAAGTAATTCGTTTTTGCAAAACAGCCCAGTGCTTTGCTGAGTGGCACCACAGAAAAGCCCATGTGGAAATAAAGTACTCTTCAGAGCAGGATTGTTAGTGTGCAGAAGGGCTGCAAATGGAACAATGAAGAAAAAAAACATGATCACGTAATGGCACCTTCAACAGGCATTATTCTTCTTGAGCAAGGAGTGAAGGAAAGGTCATGTCAAAAAAGGGTAGTGTGTGATTGTGTCATTAGAGGCTGTGTAGAAGCACACAGAGATGCCCCCGTGCCCACTGCTCGTGTGTTTTGTCCCTCTGCCCCAGCTTGGCTCTCCATTAAGTTGGAGTAATTAATGTTTCCTTTCTATGTACTCTCCGTCAGTAAATTCCTTTGGGCTAGTTTGATACCATACATTTTACAAATACAGAATATTTGTATGTAGTACACAATTTCTTTGTATAGCTGTGGATTTTGGAACAAGATTTTTGTATGTTTCCAGGGTTATGCTGTAGAATAAGACCAATTATTCTGCTGCTGTACTGAACAGGCCCAGAGCTGCTCAGAGTGTGCTGGCATTTTCGTACACCACTTGCATTGGGGAGATCGGGTCTTCTGCAGTTGAGGAGGGAGCAGCTTCGGAGCAGGAGAACGGGGTCTCTTCTCCTGCTACATAGTTGGGTATTCTACATGAATCTGACATAAATTATTAATTAGCAGACCCTCATTTTCCTGTAACTGATGAGGGATTTACAAAATTTTGGAAAACTTGACCAAATATAAGAAAATATTTGTTAATGCCAGTGTTTATGACTGCGATGAAATTTGTTAATAGGCCAAATTAGCAAGCATACAGAAAATGAGATGTCAGTGGTATTGCATAATCTTGTCAGGCCATTTCCCCAGGAAAAGTAGAGTTTTACCTGAATGTCTGGCACAACTGACAAAAAAAAAAAAAAGAAAAAAGAAAAAAAAAAGTTCTGATCCCTAATCTTTGTTAGCAGTAGGCCTTCTCATTGCTAGCAGGCTGCAAATTGTATTTAGTATGTGACTTACTGTAAATGTGTACTTGTAAATGCTTGAGGGCATTGTGGAGGTAAACTATATATGGGCTGCTGGGATCACACTGGCATGGGGTTCTTGTAGCTGCTTTTGCAAGGCAACTGCTGAGGTTAAGCTACTTAGTTTTTTGTAATTTAGTCTGACCAGCTGGGTATGACCTCAACTTTTCTCTAAGGTCTAAGCATTGACAGAAGAGCATCCCAATATTTCCCGCTCATCAGAAGGTCAAGCATATTTGATCTGGTTAATTCCTAGAAGATGAGAAAATACATCGTATTTTGCACAGCTCCTTTTAGAGCAGAAGTACTGAAAGAAGGCCCGTTGTCACCATTTCCAGCTAGACTCCTGTCTTTTGAGGTCTATGGGAGAAACAGTTATTTTTCTCAAGAAGCACTGAACCATTGTAAAATCTTTTAATCCTATCCAAAAAGAACAAGCCAGGTTATCTCCTGCTATCCCCTTGAATGTGCCAGCCATAAAGCTAATATACAAGTATCTACATAAAAACAAACCATGCAAGCAAAGGGTGACCCTGGGCAGTGGAGTTACTTTACCTTTTACATTACCACTTGATTTTGGTAGTGGTTCAGGTCAGTGCTATTGAGTGTGTTTCTTTGCGTGGCACTTGGCATCCTGTGCGGGGCTTCAGGCGACAGTGTGGGGGATCACATGACTGTAAGTTGTGCAGAGCCTCTGTGTACATACATCATTTTCAAGGCAGCAGGAATGCTCATTCTTTTTGCCAGACTTTAGCTGTGGGAGCTTGGATGTGCCTTCCCCCTCGGAGCTCCTGTTAGCCTGCTGCACAGGGGATATTCAGCATTCAGTGCAGCCATTCTGCAGCTGCCTGGCAGAGCACCAAGATTGCAAGAGGGCCCAAGAGAAAGCATAGCCCTGTTTAAAACTACTCAAACTCATCAGGAGACTCTGGTTTTGCAGAAGAGGAGAGGTAGCATGGCTTCATAGTTCATCCTTATGCAAATAAGGTGCCCATCAACAATAATGAAAAGGAACTTTCCTGAAATTGAGAAATGCTGCGAGCAGCAAGGTAAAGTAATGGGGTTAGGCATGTGCTACTCTTGCTCCTCGTCCCAGTGCAGCCCATGGAACAGGGAGACAAGGAAGGAAAAATAAAAAGGGAAAGAGGCAGGTGGTCACAGGAGAGGGGAGACCAACGAAACAAGTCAGATTTCTGTGGAGATGATTAGTTTTAGGAAAGCTAAGGTAAGGCAAGGGAGAACACTGTTGCCTACCCAGGTTTTACCTAGATGAGGAGGCTAGTAACTAGCACCGGGGCCACAAAACAACTCCGCTTTAGCTTTTCATTTCCTCAATCCAAAGGCAAATAAATGCATATTTAAATGATCACAGCAATTAACCACTGCTCCAGTGTAGTAATGTTCTGTTACATCTGCCTAGCAAACACCTGGGTATGCCTCTGCAGAACAGAGATTTTGAAATGTTCACTGATCAAGAATTCTGGTTGTTTTTTAAATGTGAGATGCTTTTTATTGCTAGTGCATAATTTAATTTGAGGCCACTGGTGGCTGATGTGTATCTTAAAATCTGAGCTCCTGCAGGCACATAGTGTCATTGTATCTGCTCATTGAATTTTTATGAAAAGAAATTTTTTATTTACTGCAGACAAAAGCATGAAAACAGCCCCCCGCTCCCCAGTTTTCCTCTCCCTTTACCCAAATCCAAAAGGAAAAGGCAAATAAGAGTACTATAGTAAAACAAAAAAAAAGTTAAAAATCACTCTTGTTGCACCTGAGGGGCCAGATCTGAGATTCAGGCTTCAGAGGATGGTAGTTTTAATCTGAGTTTCTGGATTCTGCCTGGAATGGAAAGGCCCACGTTTCTTCTTGGGAAAGAGCAGACTGTGGCAGATGGTGAAATAGTAAAATTACTTTTGTGAGACTTCATTTTTTCAGTGCAGAAGGTGTCTCTTGATTTGGGTGTTGGAGGGAGGCTGAGAGTGGGGTAAGCTACAGTGGAATCCCATGCATGCATAGCTTGCAGAGGGTTCCTTTGCAGCATATCCAAGGTTACCCTTCTGTGATGTCAGGTGTCCTAAATGCGGTGTCGGACTCTGCTCTTATGGGTTAAGTTATAACATTCCGGTAGATTATGTGTGTTTTCTGTGTTCTTGTGATGTACTTGTAGTGTGATGACTTGAAGAATACGTTTTCTGCTTAAATGCCATTGCATTTTGAGACCACACATCTCAGTTGACAGTGGTGCAGGATACTGTAATGCATTAACACAGTTCTGCTCCTACTGCTGCAAAGTAGCATCATTTTGCAGCATGTTTTGTTGAACAGGCTATAGGATGTGATAATTTCTTTGAGCCTTACATTTGGCTGCAGAACAAAATGGGATGCTTCTCCTGATATTGTTCTGGTAAGACCAAAAATGCAATCAGAGCTTTTTAACTGAGAACACCAAGAAATGAGCCAGACTGAGGAGATAGGAGTGACCTTTGGGATGACAAAGTGACCATGGTTGGTTGTACTAACAGGGAAGTAGCTGATTCATTAAGGCCACTAAGCACAGTTGGGCTCTGCAGTTCTTCCTAATTCTCCAGTTTGTAGAGTAGCCAGTGCTGTCTGCCCTCATCTGCTATCACAAGGCTCCTGTAATGATTGACCACTGACCACCCATTCCTTCTCAGCATGCTGTATCTACCAGTCGTATCTAGATGAGCACCAGTGTGGAAGCTTGAGCTGTTCCCACTCATCCCTTTTAAATGAAGTAGTCCTAGCTGCCCTGTCTGTGCCAGGACTAGTGTTTTGCCTCGGCACTGCCTTTTCCATGGTGGTGCTGCAGTCACTGGGGTCAGCATTCTTGGAGGTTAGTCACTGTCTTCACATTTGTGCTAACAGAAAAGAACCAAAGCAACAAATATGCTCCAAATGCATTAAAAAAAGAAAAAAGAAAGAGGGAGCAGGTATGTTCTATTGCAGAAAGGCCTTTTAGGTCTGCTCATGCTCTTGTTCGAAGAGTTTTTAACTTTCTATTTACCCATGTGTTTACCCTTCTTTCTGGCTTCCGTGGGCAAAGGTGTACCCTGCACTATGGTACGTGATGCTCCAGGAGAACACCGAAAGCTCTGCTATGGGTCCCTACAGTTGGCTGACCCTCGGAATGGTGAAAGGCAGTGGTCTGAGAGAGTGTGCCTTTTTTAATTAAAAAGAAAAAGAAAAAAGAGCAAGCTATTTTAGATGCGGGAGAGAAAAACATTTGGAAAGCTTTTCACATAACAAGGCTCTTCTGTGACATTTAGGCGCATTTATACAAGTTAAAAAAGAACTTGGCACCTTCCCACCTCACTCATCAGGCTTGGAAGAGAAAAAGCAACTAAAAAGACAAGATTTCTTGATATGTTGCTTTGTTTTGTTCACATGAAGTGTTGTGCCTGTTGATGTTGGCTGAGTGCTATCAGAGCCCACAAAGGGCCTTGATAGAGGAGTCATATTCAGTCAGGTTCAGGGCTTGCTTTCTAATGAGGAAGGATAATTATCGTGCCAATCTCTGATCGCTTTTTACAAGGCACATTTAATCTGAGGGTAGATAGGCGCATCTTTTGTCTCGTACAGACTTGAGAGCAGGGCTAGCAGGTGCAACAGAGTAATCACTCTGAAGGATTTGTTCATTATTTCCCAGAAAGAGGGGAAAGTCTTCATGACACTGTCTCTCTTGTCTTCCCTGCTCTTGAGTTCAATTTGTGCAGTTTGATCCTGGTGGCCCCACTTCTCCAAGCACTTTTACTCAAAAACACTCTTGACAAGCATTTATTACTGGATTTGACAGCCAAGTAGCCTCCCTACCCATGCCCCTTTCTCTTTGAAAATTTGTGGTGTTTTTTGGTGGGAAGCTGATGATGTGCATTGTGCTCTGAGGCACCTACCCCCTTGGCTGTAGAGCTGTATGGCCATGGCTGTATGCTTGCCTGCATTTATGTACATTATAAATGACCTCCATAGATGTGTATGCTACTTCTCTGGGTTCATATCATGAGTGTGTCTTTTCTTTGAAAACACTCAGGTGCCCAATCCAGGGGAGTACGTAATGTGCATATACTCTGTGAGATGTTTAGTTTTATACACCTCAGTGCACTCATGTGTACTAATTTATGGCTTCTGATTATATGGGAACTCTAAGACTACAGGGCCAACTGTAACTTTGAGAACTGTCTTGAGAATTTTTTTGTGTCTTTTTCCAATTTATAACACAAATTCATGGAATTCCTGGTTTTGCATGCTTCTTCATAACATAGATTATCTCCCTGGTCCTGTTTACCAGTTGGTCCCACAGTCACACCAGAGGGCTTGCCACTAGGTTGGGAATAAATGGCTCTAGATAGCACTGTATAAATTGATTTTGCCTCAGGAAAAAAGGCAAAGAGAACTAGATTGTGAAATACCACAATTTTAGGGAATTGAACCTTCCTTTTAGGACAAGGTATTTGGATTCGCAAGCAACTTGGTCAGATACAGAAGCTTGGAAACAGCTCCAGCAAGTGTTTAAAGTGTGATTTCAGTAAGATTTAATTTACTTTGTCTTTTACTTTACAGTCAGTTCTTTCATAACATCTCAGTGTTTTTTGTTTCCAGCATGACATAGGTTTCTGCAGTGGGGGATCACATTGAATGTGAAGACAACTGGTGGGACAGGTGTGCTTTAGATGCTGGGGAAGTGGGTTTTGCATGTTACTTGGATTACTTCAAGAGCAGTAATGGAAAAGTTGGCAGGGTTCACTTGCTGGCTTTAGCTCTGAGCATTGCCAACTCATTGCAGCAAATGGAGAGTACAAATCTCACAAACTTGCTGTTTTATACCTGCAGCCTTACCTCACAACACTGGTTTATATATGGTTCAAAATCTTGTTCTTTTATACTATTAGGTCAAGACCAGTATATCTTGATCCCATAGTCCACTGAAAAGGCAATTTTTCTTGGACTGTAGCAAGATCCAGCAATGTGGAAGAAAACACTCTGACCTCTTTTGATTCATTCACACCATCCCCTGCAGCATAAATTTCTCTAAACACAGGATGAAACACTAAAATTGCACTATTGGCTCTGAGGAGAAAAAACTGTGAGTAAATCTGAATGATCCAAATCCCAGTGTCCAGCTGCTGAAACAACTGTTAAAACAGGTGTGTCTAATTTTAGCTTTTGAAACAGCTGGGCAAAGTGTTGGCTGTGTTTCAGTATTTTTTGCTTAAAGACAAGGCAGGTGGCATTCTCTGAACATGCCCCCATTGAATTAGAGAGACCTGTTAATATTAGTGAGTCAACTTAACCTAATTCTCTCAACCTGCTAACAAGAGCACTTTGGAAGGGGTTGGAGAAGAATGACAGGGTACCTTGAATAAACTAAAAGGGAAAGGGATTGTGGTGCGTGTGTTCTAGCAACAGCAGTTTAATCAGTTTAGGAGCATCTGTGCTACCCATCACTTTGCTGGCTGTTTGAATTTCTTTTGCCTGGGTGACCTGAGGCATGCATGTGCTAGCTATACTTTTTGAATGAAAGCATACTCCACTGAAGTAAAGATTACACATGAACATGAATAGATTGGCATGTGTGTGTGAGACAATGTTTAAAAAGCCAGCAACAACCCTGCTCTGAGTAACTCGGGATTTCTGTTGCAAAATCAAGCATTCAAAATTGATGCAAGCTGGAAATCCATGTAACATTTTCCCCCTTCTGCATTTCTTTCAGTCTTTCAGTCATACCAGGATCAGTATCATGTTCTTGTAGACTCCCTATTTGTTTGTGAGGCAGAAACAATCATTAAGTGAAACACATTTGTATAGTTAGAAAATTCTGGTTTGTGAAGCCACTGTTTTAGTTGATATAAAAACTGTCCATTGAATAATAAAGAGGAAATTGGGGTTTAGTAATTAAAGAACTCAAATGCTCAGGTTGTTTTCCTAGCTCTGCAGCAGGGTTCTAGAGTGATACATTCTTCCTAAAAAGCAGTATGTTATAGATGTGAGTGCAGAAATAATGGATTGTTAGCAGTGTATACTTTTATATTGGTTTCTTTATGTCCCTGGGAACAACAGCTGTGAAAGCTGGTCACTATATGTAGTGGACTATGAATCCCTCTCAGAAAAAAAAAACCCATTGGAAAGAAGTAGGGGGAAGAGAGAAGATATTTTAAGAATGAGGCATTTTGTCATGTTCTTTAGCAGCATCTGATTGTGCTAAGGAGGGTATAGCTCCTCCAGATGTCAGCTATTTAGAGAGACACACACCAGAAGTTCTGTGGACAACAAATGATTGAATCCCACACAGGATGCTCTTCTTGGCAAGAGAAGAAATGGGAGTGAGTGGGTGAGCCCGTGTGTGTTACTGTGCGGCATGGGATGGGCAATTACAAAGATAGGAGATAAGAAGAAAAATGAAGATGGATGGAGGTAAAAATACCCACTAAATGCCAGCTGTCCCACTTGGATGGAGTAGGATTTTTGTCTGGTTCTTTCAGTGCTTTGCCTAGTGTGATTTTAACCCTATTTTACCACGATTTATGTAACCTAAGCTATGATAAGCTCTGTATAAACATCTGGATATGTGATATTTTCAGCCTGTAACTAGTGGCCTGAGAAAACCCAATAATGAGAGTGATTTGTTGCAATACAGCTTGCTGGGGGAAAAAAAAAAACCAAACCCAAATTATCTGGGTTTCATCTTTTGTTGAAAGCAGAAGTTTTTCATAGCTTCATTCCTTTAGAGGAAAATTTTGTTAAAAGTTTTTTAAAGCTCAGCAATCTTTCTGGAGATGGGTCAAAGGGTTTCAGAGAACCCACAAATAATTAGATGGCTTGGGGGCTTCCCTCAGAGGCCACCCATTTCTCTGAGAGAAGTTGGACATGTGCTGTTCTACTGGTTTTGAAATTACTTTTGTGTAATACTTTCTTCTTTCCTCAAACTGCATTAGATAATTTATTTCTCTTTCCCGTACAAGTTCGGTTTTTGGCTCTGATACAGAAGCAGTGTTTGAGGTGGGGAAGGGAGGCACCCTACCTTTGGGTTCTGGTCTATATCCTGTTGCCAGTGCTAGACGAAATCTCCCATTTCTAGTGGAGAGTAATGCTTGATCAAAGAGGCATAGAATTACTCACATTTGAAGGATTCCTTCTGGATCATACTGTACAAATGTGGAAATATAGTATTATTTCAGTCTGTTTTTCTGGGGAAGTTATGCTTCTCCAATCACTCTGTTTGGCCACCACCCCTTTGGTAGCCTGGCCAGCAGCCACCACATTTGACAGGAGCATTAAAGCCCCAGAGATACTGAATTCCTCCAAAACCTGTTCCTCATCCCTGCTGAGGCATAAGGGCTGGTCCACCAGCTGATAGGTTTGCAACTCTGAACCTGCATCAATCCAGACTGCCTCTTCCACGGCCAAAGCAAGGCATGAGAAGGAAAAGAAGTGAAAGGTCTTACGGTGGGGTAAGGAGATATGAAAAAAATCGGAGCACATCAGAGGAGGGAGTGTGAGAGAATGCAGGGGGAACCAAAGGTCATGTGGTGACATTGTGGTGAATAGGGGAGGGCACATATGGCACAGTAAGGGATATCATAAATCCTCATTTCCTAATCAGTTATTTCTGTAGTTCTGCTGCTTGTAGAACAAACATTTTTTCAGGTAGCCAGGAATATTAGATGCCCTCGTTTTATCTGCCTGCTGCTACATTTCTGATAACAACACCTAGTGTAGGGGCTGGTAGTGGGTAACTAGCATCTCAGTGCAAGAAAATGTGTTATACAGAGCACCTGTATATCTGCTTATTCTGTTGATCACATACCACTTTCTGTCTCTTCAGGGTTTTTTTGGTAGCTTGGGCTATCACAAAATAGCTACCTTCAGATTTCTGTGCAGGAGGAGATCAGAATGCAGAGATAAAGACAGCAACAAAATGATTCACAGTTAGTCATCCTGAAGACCACTCATATTTCTTTCACCGTCACAGTACCCACCACACTTCTGCCAGTACCCTGGACGAGTCAGTGACAGACTCTGTGTTGCCATCCTGAGTGCTCACTTTAGGTGACTATAATAAAAAGGTGAGGGAGGTGAAACTTGGCATCTAATTAAAACTGTGCAGACCTAATTATAATTTAAGGGGTGACTTAAGGGATATATTGGTCCAGGGTGCAGATGGCTTTTGTATGACCAATTCAAAATTCAGATGGAAGAAATAAAGAAGTGTGGTTCTTCAAGTAAGTTCCCTCTACAGGTTATGCAGGCATTTAGCTATTTTCCCTTTTTTATGGTTTTTTCTGCAGTTGTCCCTGGCTGATGGTCTGAGGAAAAGATAAAGAGGCTACAGAGTAGAGAGAAAAGCAGAAATGTGTGCATGTGTGCATGCACATGTGTTTGTATGCGTCTAAGTGTAATCCCTGCATCGCTGTTTTTAGTTTTTTTCTTGGCACTTTACAATGAGTAGCTGGATTCTTTGTTGGTTGTATCCAATAGACAGTACATCCATGCTGGTAGCAGTTCACGCCTGATGTGTTGTATACAGCCTATCAGTGAGGAAGTTTGCTACTCCTTCCCCTTGTTTCTATGTCCCAATTTTCACGGCTGCCTGGTGCTTAAAGCCCTTGTACTCCTGATGACTGTACTTGCTCTGGTGGTGTTTGCAGCTCCAGTGGGATTTTGTTGTTGCTGGGTGCTTTCCCTCCCATTTTGCCCAAAGACAAGGGTGCTGGGTAAAGGAAGTGTTCAGTTTGAGGAAGCTGGCTTTTTGCATCCATGTGAATAGTACAAACACTCTTTGAATCACATGTGAGTTGGAGGATATGACAAGTCAAGGAAACTGCTGGTGCCTCAGGAGACCTTCAGTGCTGGGGGAGCCTGTGTAGGTGGAGTTTGAGACCACGGGGAATGATAGGAGAGGGAGGTGCTTCACAAGAAGAGAGGTGTTTTTAAAGCAGTTCATGCTCCTTATATTTATTCTCTCTATTGTCCCTTTTGTTGAGCTTCTCTGCTGGAGACTAAGTATCCCAGTAAGGTCTCTGATCAGGTGCTGCAAATGGACCTAGAGTGTATTTTGTTTCCATCTGTTTGATTGTTTGTGTGGGTGAATTGCATGCCTTGAAGCCAGGGCCTGTCCTTGCTAGTATTAAATATATCAGCAGGGAACAGCTAGTTGATGCTGTATAACTACTCACCTCAGCATAATACTGCAGTGACTTAAGCTGCACTTCCTGAAAGTTGCAAAACCTTTTAAAAATCTCAGTGCAAAAGGCCTAGGAACCTGTGGACCAGGGCTTAGTGGTATCTTCCGTGTTACAGAATATATAACTGGAACTAGCTAACAGGGTGCTTATATGAGCTCTCCTTCAGTGCAAGAAGGACAAACACCTTACGAGAAATGTAAACAGGAGTATTGACAATAAGATAGATGAAATAATTGTTCTTATGTATGAAGTGCTCATGAGACATTATCTGGAGGACTGCATCCAGTCTGGGACATTGCACTTCAAGAAAAATGTAGATATTTGGAAAAAGTCTCTAGGAAACCAGCAATAATGACCAGAGTCTAAACCCCACATATTTCTAAGGAACAATATAGCAAATGTCCTTGTCTAGGGAGGAGGGACATAGCAGAAGTCTTCAAATATGTACACAGTATCTGTAAAGAGGAAGGAAATAATCTTTCTTGTATGATAGGGAAGAAATAACAGACCTCAATATTGCAACTGAAAATGTGTGTGTATATGTATGTTGGAGAATTACAGATCGCTAGGAAGGAAATGTTTAGAACACTGGTAAATCAGTTTTAAACTTTAAACCAAAAATTTACTGAACTCATTGAGCAGCAACACACTTTATGCTAATGGTTAATTCTCAATCGTTACCGTTAATTATTGTTTTATATACAAAACTACAGAACTGTTATTCTTTAATATTCATGTTCTCAGTTAACTGTGACTATACAGTACCACAGAGCTGATTCTCTACACTTAGCACTGACAGCTACAGTCCTTGGTGGTTTTAGCTGCAGAAGAGGTGAGAAGTAGAGAAGAATGAGGGAATTTGGAAGTGATGCTGGCTTGTCATCCTCCGTATCCAATTACCCTTTACATACTTGATTCTTTAATGCTATTTTGATCTCTCAAAAGTGGGATCTTCAAATGCCAGTAGTGCTGCTTCTCTTGTTCTTTTTTTCCCAGACATGCTTCTTGTATGTTTAGCAGGATGCCTGTCTGTTTGCACCCCTTATGCTTATCCTGTCGTTTGTTGCAACTTTTTGTTACCTGGATGCCTCTTATGAGCAAATAACTGTGTCTTGTTTCCCTGTTTGGTGGTCACGTTGCTCACATACTTAGTGAGATGCTTATATATACCATCAGAGTGTTGCAATATATTATATACTGCTGTTAGTCACTATATTTTAGTATGTTTATATCTGGGCAGAAGGGAAGTTAAGATCAATTATATCCTGATTAATGCATTTGTAATTCATAGGTGTCACATGTGACTTCTTTGACTGTGGCAGATTTGTGAGAAGGAGAAAAAAATTTGTTGATAAAGTTGAACACTAGTATTTTTTGCTTCCAGAGAATTGATTCTTCATCATTGCACTTTAGACATCACCAAGAGTGTTGTAGGTAAAGTTTATACTGCATTGGTGGAGAAAGGGACAATATAGCCTCTTAAGGTACATGTCTATCTAGTCTGTTATGAGCTGAGTTACTTGGAGGCGAAAAGTTAATTTCTACTGTGGTTGAGAGCAATTGGGCTGTATGCTGTGTAGCACCCTGTGCAGGTCATGTAGCACACACAGCACATGTCAAAACAGCTGTCCCCTTTGGGCAAGGAGAAGGCCATCTAACAGCTTATTGTTTGTTATACCTTAGCCAGTAAGTAATTTGACACAGACAATGCCGAATGGGCTCTTTCAGGGTTAAAAGCAGAATTGTTCCCCACAGTGTCTTCTTTTGTCCTTCCAATTTTTAGCTTTGGCTGCTCTGACCTTCTTTTTCTCTTCATCTCCTGCACACTGACAAGGTGTACATCTTAGGAAATTACACCTACCACCAGCTCCCACACAAGGAGGCTTGGCCGCTGGAATCACTTCACTCTTTGCTGGGTGGTGAGACACTCATGTCATTGAAAGGTTTTCCCCCTATATCTTTCCTTGCTTTTAATTGTTTTTTTTTCTTGGTGGCTGGATGACCACAGCAAACACCAGTCACCTGGCAGTTATTGCTGTGAGTTGAACAGGTGATTACAGGCAAAAGCCAGGCAAGATGATAGATGGAAGAGAGAAGAGAAGCAGAGGGGAGCCTGTGCACAGCGTGTATTAGAGAACTCACTTTTCATTAGTACAGAAGTCAGTTTGAAGGAGCAAAAGCAACAGTTTTTCCAGCTTTCCTTTCTGTGTCAGACAAGATTTCTTTGAGTGCAAAAGGAAAATAAGTCTTCTTTCTGCCTTCATGGGTAAAATTAAAATAGTTCCCTATTTATCTCAGCAGGTATTTTAGCTCCATCTATTCTCTGTATCTTTCTTTTTCAGCCTTTCAGGTACTGCTTAAATTTTAGAACTCAGAACTCTTAAAAATTATTTCCCAGCTATTCCACACTAAGAATTCGTGACATAGATGTTAGTTCTGCAGTGCTAATATTTGCCCTAGTGTGTAAGGCACTGGGCTTGCCGACCTTCCAGATCTAAATCTAGATCTGCAGAATAGATACAGCCAAAATTACACTAGACAACACATCTTCCTCTGTGATCTGCTGGTGCATCTAACCTCTTGCTGCTGTGAGAGTCACTGAAGGCAAGGGATCACAGCATGTGTTATCCCAGGCAAGACTCACACCTTGGCTGGAAACAGGCTGTTCCCCTTCACCTTGGACTTGCCAACACCGATTCTAAACATAAGGAGAACAAGGTACATATATCTTTTTGTTTCCATAAACATAATAGCTACATGCATCCATAGTATCAGTTGCTAGGAGTTAGGTTAGAGATTAATTTGCCTCAACATAAAATCAGACTAATCGCAGATCTGTAACAGGGGGCTGGTATGAATGATGGAAATCAGTTGTAGGTACATGCTACAGGTCACTACCATTTTATACTGGTATACTTAGTGAAACATAGGCAGTAGAGGTACAGAAGTGTGAATTCTGTGACAGAAACATCAGAAAATTAAACTGTTGGGCTTTTTTTATTCATTGGTGATTCAATAATTATCTAAGGTCAAGCAGTGGGCAACCCTGATTTTTTCAAACTTGGCCAGTCTTTTGGTTTCTCTAATCTTTCTGAGTCTGAACAAACCTTTGATAAAAAGTCACATTGCCAAAAGTGATACAAGAAGTGGAAGCAAGTTCTGTTTCTCTGCCTGACAAGCTTTGAGCAGCTGCCATTGAGCCCGGTTTCTACTGAGAGTAAAAGAGATAGATGCAGTTCCAACCTTCCTGGAGGAAAAAGCTCTGCAGCCACAGAAGATCAGTTTTCTCTTGTGAGATGAGAGTCTGCCTGTCAGCACACTGCTGAAGGGCAGACTAAAGCCTGCTTAGCCCACTCTGATAAAGTACCCCAGAGGCAGGGACTAAAGTGTTGGTGAGATAGTAGGGGAGACGGTTGGTACTTGAATAACAGAACCTTCTCATGATGATTGAAGTAAACTAAACTTGGGCATCCTTTATTTAATACAAAGCCCATTCATAATTGCTGATCTGGTATAGGTCTGAAGTGTGGGAAGGATTTTGTCCTAATTTTTGAGGCAGCTTTAGGAAAGAGGATGCTTGCTGGTGTCTTGTGCAGGTAGTCAGGGGTATCTCTGCAGCACATTCTGTCAAGGAGAATTCACAGGGATGATGATGAAGAACTCCCATGCTCAGGGCTGAAAGCATGGACTAGACACTCCTGTGTGAAGGCACTATTGCCAGTAACTAAGCCTTTCCATTCTCTTAGGTTCACAGACTAACAGACTTTGGCCAAAAAAAGGTACTGTTTGCTCATAAAGCTGTTCTGACATATGTTGGCTCATGCCTTTCCAGCAAGTCTGTAATCTCTCCAGGGAAGGGGCTCTCAGCTTGTATTAGTTTGCATAGTGCTGAGTACAGTGGATCATCCTTTATACATTATCCAGCAAACAGGGGCAATTTTAACATGTTATTGTAAATTTGCATTAGCAAATCCTGACATTGCCTCCTTCCCAATTTTAGTTGATTAATGCTTATCAAAATGATATATGTTGCTGTATTTGTGTGCTCACGCACTTGTTCCTGCTTGTCTCCACCAACACAGGACTCTAGGTGTGTTAGAAAGTCTGAACTTTGCAAGATTTTTGGCCCTTAAATTGGATTTTTGATAGAACTGAGTTTGTGTCCCAGTAGTTACCCTTGCTTTTTGGCTAACTTACTGCTAGCCCAGACTAACTGGTTGTAATCAACTTGCATTTCTCTTCTCACAAATGAACACCAAGGGTCAGATTTCCCTTCACTGATGTCAATCTGCTGGCTCCATTGAGTTTATTCACCCTGACATAAATGAGAACAAAACTAGGCTCTAAAGCTTCTATATTAGCTGCTTTTGGCAATCTGTGGTCCCTTGGAGCTGAGCAGAAAAGAGAATACCTGCCCTATGTTACTGGTAACATGTAAGGCATATGCCTCAAATTTGTAGGTAACTGGACTTAATGGTTGTTAAAGGAAAGCACAGAAGCCCTGAGAAAAGGTTGCTTCCCCCCCCCCGATACAGAATAAAACTGCAGCAACTTGGTTGTACACAAAGAAAGTACTGCACACAAGAGAAAGTACTGCATAACAGCAGCTGTGTGCGTAGTTTTCAGCCCTGTCCAGGAGCAACCCTCCCCTTTCGCTCTGGATGAGCAAACACTGATAATTCTTTGGTGCTGCTGGGTCCTGCCTCTTGAGCCTGCCTGCAGAGAGACAGTGATGACAAGGACAGTGGGGCACCAGGGACTAGTCTCAGAGCAGTTAATTCTGCCAGAAGTGCTGAGGAACTTACCCGATTTTTGGTCAGTGCTGTCATCAGCAGAATTTGAAGTAGTTTGCTAAAGACAAAGGTGTCTATATGCCAGTCCTAAGCTCTCTACAGCATGCAATTCCCTCTGGTTCATTTTATTTTATTTTAAACTGTATTTTAACATCATAAGCAAAACCAGTTTTCACCCTCCTTCTTGTTTTTTGGAAAAGTACATTAAAAAAAATAATGGAACTGTTTTGAATCTTGAGAGAAACAGTTCTGTCTGGGAAAAGCTTCTGGGTGACAGGCTGTTCCAGCTGACCTTATTCTCTTAACCTTATTATATAGCAAAGCACTGACTAACGCTGTACCTTGTTAGCTTCTACTGGGTGGAGGCAAAGCTGTCCTCTCTCTGCAAGGCACCCTGTATTGATAAAAGCTAATCGAGTTTCCCCACTGGATCCAGTTTGAGAGATCTGTGATTTTACAGCAGCACTGATTTTTCAGTTCTGAGTGCAGCAAAGTAATTAACAGCTAAGATTTAATACGAAACATAGAGAAAGTTGCACTTGCTCCCTCAAATAAGATGGAATAAAAACTTTTCCTGGCCTTGAAGATGACTGGGTCTCTTTCTGGGATTCTAAAAGTCAGAAACAATTGCTTTATTATTTCTTATTTTTGCAGAATATAGTGGCCCTCTGCTCTTTTAGTAAAAGAAACAGCTATGTAGGAAATAAGACTACTTTTCTCATATCTGTAGGGATCAACATATCATGGAAACCATTATCCTTTAAGGTATCCATCTCAGTTCTGAAGACACAAGAGCATTTAGAAACACTCTATGTTTACCCAGATTAAATAAACTCATATGAATACAACAAAGCCAGCTACTTTTGAAGTAAATCTGATGGGAATAATGTTGAAATGTCACTTCTGACTATAAACTTGCCCTTGCCACCCAAGAGGAAAACTGCAATTGAAATCTGCCCTCTTCCTGCAGTGGTGCTGCTAAATAAATGAGTCACCTGTGAACTACAGGGCAGTAAATACATCCACTGACACCTAATAAAGCAAGGCAGAGTGAAGTTCCAGTACTTTACGGTGTCACCGGAATCCTATGATGTATTTACAGCTAGCTTCACACGTTTTCCTTTTTTTCCATTACTTATTTTTATGGTGTACTCCTAGAGTTTGGTTTTCTTGGCCCTTCTGATTTTTGCCTAAGGCAGTTTACTCACTGGTTTGCAGCAAAGGAAGGTTGGTAGGCAGAATGTAGAGCAAATCCCCATCAGAGGAGCAATACACAGACACTTAATTTCTCCTGTTCATGGACTGCTCAGGCATTTTCTGTCTCTGGCCAGGGAAATCTGAAGTGGTGCTCACCTTTGTATGCCCTATCAGCACCTAAGCTGCTACCTCGGTATGTGGGGAAGGATTGATGGCAGATTGAATGAGGAAAAGGATCAGTGACTTTTTTTGGAGCTTGGTAATCTATTGTCCACCCAGGGTTCTGCCTCCCACAGCACCCCAAGACGTAGGTGGCCAGCATGAACAGGGGCTTGAGTACGGAGAAAAGGATACGGTCCACTGGACTGTTTAAGGGGAATTAAAAGCTGAAGGATGCTACCACAGTTTAGTCAAGGAAAAGAGGATGCTTGCTGCAGTCTTGTGCAGGTAGTCAGGGGTATCTCTGCAGCACATTCTGTCAAGGATGTGACTCACAACCTCTTCTGTGTTCTTCTCTTTCAATAACAGGGCAAATAGTTGCAGGAGAGGGGCGAGGAGTGTATCCATGCAGTTCCCCTGCTCTTATCTCTAGAACTGCACTTTCTAAAACTTATTTATTTTCCACACAAATTAATGAATTTTCCACCACTGCCTCCTGGAAAAGCAGCATTGAGTCCTCAATGTTTAAACCTGTAGGACCTGTAGCCCCTTTTACTGATCCTGTAATGTGTGATATGTTCTGTACTTTTTGTAATGCTTTAGCCAGAGAAAACAGAAAGTAAAATGATGGGAGGCAGATCTTTGTTGCACTGCTTATAACTACCTGGGTCTGAAACTCATTCAGAGTTCATTTCCTTTATTTTACAAATCAGCTACTCAGTGATGTGTATTTAATACACGTCCTCCCCATCTTCCCCTAAATCAGGCTCCCTACAGCTTAACTACACAATAAACTTTTCAGAGTACTTTGTCTGTGGACTGTGTGATGAGGGATTCAAGGGTGCTGACTCATGGGTCAGCAGCCCTCCAAGGGCGTTATGCCAGTTTATATTCCCCCCTTCCCCCAAGTAGTTAGGAGCAGGGAGTTTCTTCATAGGATCCTTCTGAGTATCCCACAGCATATATGGCAGCAACTTCAGTTTCCTCAACAAAACTCAGGGCCAGGAAAAGTTGTCTTGCACAGATAAAACTGCTCTGTGCCCTCTGTGTGGCACCACAAACTTGCCATCCAGGAGGCATCTGCATTACAGGTTACTCAGTCCTGTCTCCACCTCTGGGCCCCATTGTGAGGAAAGCTGATATTCACACTTTAAGACTCTCAAATGGCCATCAAATCAGTCAAGTTAGTTTATACTAACAGCAGGTACTGCTTGAGATGGAGAAGCTCAGTGTCTGTTCAGTTCCCATGTCTTATCAGTCACTCACTGGCTCAACATGATGGAGCCTCTGTTTCCTTACCTACAGAATGGCAAAGTAATACCTAAAGCTGTTGAATGGCTTCATTAATAAAAGATTTTAAAGCACTCTGAGATTCTTAGGTGGCAGATGTTAGATAAATGTGAAGATAATATTCTTGCTTTTCACAATCATTGATTAAACCCATCAAAACACCAAAGCACTTCTGACTGCTTTAGCCCCTGATTTAGATCACTTATACTATAAGTTACTAGAAAATAAATTACAAGCATATCAGGCTCAGCTAAAAGTATAAGATGTGCTACTCAGGTTGATCATTGCAAGTTAGTGACATGTTGTACCAAATTGAGATCAATGACTGAAAACACTGCACCTCAGCGTTAGGGAAATACACGAGTCAAACAGCAGGTTTCAGAGGCGCATGCGTGCACACCTACAAACACGCTTCTAGATGGGAAAACAAGAAAACTTAAGAGTCATAAACAATTTATTCGTTTGTATGAATAAATGAAGGGGAGGGAGGCAGTGCAGTGCAAGGTGAGTCCTGGGGGTGGCTGGCTCCTTTTCCAAAGCTCCTTCTTGACTCCCTGAGTGATCCTGTGTAAATCACTTCAGTGCTGGTGCTTGCCTTTCCCGGTGTGGCTGGGGATTTTTGCCATGCAAATTGATAGGCAGTAAATTACTAGATAATGCTACTGCATTTGTTTATTAATTTATGGGCTGCAAACTCTGGCTGCATTCCTCACTCTCCGAGGATTAAGTGCAGATACACCTGTTTGGACTAAGCCTATTGTTGCAGGAGCGTTAAAAAAAAACAAAACCTAAAAAAACCTGTAAGAGCCATAGGGAGTTTTAAAGAGCGAGGTCATCCCTGATTCTCTCCTTGCTCCTGAGCAGCTGCGGCCGCAGGACGAGCCCTGGGACAGGGCGGCGCGGGAGGACGGCGTCACCTCAGCGCATCCATTCCCGTGCCGCGGCCGAGGGCCCCCCGTGCCGGCTGCCCCCGAGGCGCAGCGGGACGGCGGCACGGGAGGAGGTCCCGTTCCCGCACGGACAGGGTGGGCGCGTTTCGCCAGCGGCCGCTCGGGGCAGGCAGCGGCCGTAGGCGCGGCTGGGCGGTGGCGGCTGCCGGCCTCCGGTTCCGGGTGCGGCCGGCTCCGGGAGCCGGGTGTTCCCCGCTGCCGGCGGCACCGGCCCGGGGGCCG